>JADMNL010000031.1:106035000-106420000 GCA_016271365.2 Neoceratodus forsteri | reverse complement strand
TGTGTGTGTGTCTCTGTGTCCTCTGTGTGTGTGTGTGTGTGTCTCTGTGTGTCTGTGTGTGTGTGTTTGTGTGTCTCGGTGTGTTCTGGTCTGTCTCTCTCTCTCTCTGTGTGGGTCTGTGTCTGTCTCCTCTCTCTGTGTCTGTGTGTCTGTGTCTCTGCCTGTGTGTCTGTGTGTGTGTCTGTGTGTGTGGTCTGTGTGTGTGTCCTGTGTGTGTCCGTGTGTGTGTCTTGTGGTGCCTGTGTGTGTGTGTGTGTGTGTCTCTGTGTGTGTGTGTGTGTGTCTCTGTGTGTGTCTGGTCTGTCTCTGTGTCTGTGTGTGTCTCTGTCTGTCTCTCTCTGTGTGGGTCTGTGTCTGTCTCTCTCTCTCTGTGTGGGTCTGTGTCTGTGTCTGTGTGTGTCTGTGTGTGTGTCTGTGTGTGTGTGTGTGTGTGTGTCTGTGTGTGTGTGTGTGTGTGTGTGTGTCTGTGTGTGTGTCTGTTAGCTCTGTGTGTGTGTCTGTGTGTGTGTCTCTGTGTGTGTCTGTGTGTGTGTCCTGTGTGTGTGTGTGTGTGTGTGTGTCTCAGTCTGTGTGTGTGTGTGTGTGTGTGTCTCTGTTCTGTGTGTGTGTGTGTGTGTCCTGTGTGTCTGTGTGTGTGTGTGTGTCCTGTGTGCTGTGTGTCTGTCTCTCTCTCTCTGTGTAGGTCTGTCCTCTCTCTCCTGTGGTCGTGTCTGTCTCTCTCTCTCTCTCTGTGGGTCTGTGTCTGTCTCTCTCTCTCTCTCTCTGTGTGTGGGTCTGTGTCTGTCTCTCTCTCTCTCTCTGTGTGTGGGTCTGTGTCTGTGTGTGTGTCTGTGTGTGTGTCTGTCTGTCTGTGTCTGTCTGTCTGTGTCTGTCTGTCTGTGTCTGTGTCTGTCTGTCTGTGTCTGTCTGTCTGTGTCTGTCTGTCTGTGTCTGTCTCTGTGTCTCTGTGTCTCTGTGTCTCTGTGTTCTGTGTCTCTGTGTCTCTGTGTTCTGTGGGCCTGTGTTGCCCTGTGTCTCTGTGTCTCTGTGTCTGTCTCTGTGTCTCTGTGTCTGTCTCTGGGTTCTGTGTTCTGTGTCTGTTCTTGTGTTTGTGTCTGTCTCTGGTTCTGTGTTGTCTCTGTTCTGTGTGTCTCTGTGTTCCTGTGTCTGTCTCTGTGTTCTGTGTCTGTCTCAGGTTCTGTAAAATCTCGGTGTCTCTGTGTCTGTGTCTGTTCCCTGTGTCTCTGTGTCTGTCTGTCTGTGTCTCTGAGGTCTGTCTCTGTGTCTCTGTGTGTGTCTCTGTGTCTCTCTCTGTGTCTCTGTGTCTGTCTCTGTGTCTCTGTGTCTGTCTGTGTCTCTGTGTCTGTCTCTTGTGTCTCTGTGTCTGTCTCTGTGTGTGTGTGTGGTCTCGTCTGTGTCTGTCTGTCTCTGTGTGTGTGTGTGTGTGTGTGTGTCTCTCTGTGTCTGTGTCTGTCTGTCTCTGTGTGTGTGTGTGTGTGTGTCTGTGTGTGTGTGTGTCTGGGGTGTGTCTGTGTCTGTCTCTGTCTCTGTGTGTGTGTGTGTCTGTGTGTGTTCCTGTGTGTGTGTGTGTGTGTGTGTCTGTGTTCGTGTCTGTGTGTGTGTCTCTCTCTGTGTGTGTGTGTGTCTGTCTGTCTGTCTGTCTCTGTGTCTGTCTGTGTGTCTGTCTCTGTGTCTGTCTCTGTGTCTGTCTCTGTGTCTGTCTCTGTGTCTGTCTCTGTGTCTGTCTCTGTGTCTGTCTCTGTGTCTGTCTCTGTGTGTGTGTGTGTGTCCTGTCTGTGTCTGTCTGTCCTTGTGTGTGTGTGTGTGTGTGTGTGTGTGTGGTCTCTCTCTCTCTCTGTGTCTGTGTCTGGTCTGGTGTGTGTGTCTGTGTGTGTGTGTGTGTGTGTGTGTGTGTGTGTCTGTGTGTGTGTGTCTGTCTGTGTGTGTGTGTGTGTCGTGTGTGTGTGTGTGTGTGTGTGTGTCCTGGTGTCCGTGTCCGTCCCCTGTGTGTGTGTCTGTGTCCGTCCCTGTCCTGTGTGTGTGTGTGTGTGAAAGTGCTGATTTGTATGTGGCCACAGATCACATTCGCAGCATAAGAACTATGGGTTGTGCGTTAGCATGGTTTTAAGGAGACCCAGGAGTGCAGTCTAAAGGAAATCAACCCGCACCCAAGCCCAAAACAGAACCCACTGGTTCTAAGAGGAACTAAAAAGTGGGGGGCGAAGAAATGGGACTTGCCAGAAAGTGGGGCATCTATCCTATGACTGCCCTAAAACAGGAGCAAAGGGCAGGCCAGGGGAGGACTAAGACAGTTCACCACAGTTGGTAAACTGAGCACACACTATAGTGCCACCAAACACCACGGAACATACTGCATCATTCTAGTCAATGGGACAGTAACACGGGATTCAGGGACACCGTGCCTCCATCTCCATGGTGAGGCAAGACCTGATTCAGGCAGAGTGGTGATTCTGCCAGGGCAGTTCTGCAAGATTTGTTGGAGTCACAGGTCCAGTGGTCTAAGTGCCAATGGCTCATGTCTTCCTGAGCTGGGAGGGCGACCATGGGGTAAAGTAGGTGGGAGCTGTACCTGATCTCCCTGAGGATGTGATCATGGGGAATGATTTTGACCACAGGGAAAACCTAGTATGTGTTACTACCCATAGCCAGGCAAAAGGGAAAGCTTCTGAGGGTGAGCAAGGGGTGACACAGCCTGTGCAGACCCATCCCTCAACAGCTGAGGAAATGACTAGTGTGGGTGAGGGGCTAGCTTGGGGTAGCAGCCCTGGAGCCCAGCTGCAAGCAGAGGAGCCTACCACCAGGGCAGCTTTCCTTCTGAGGGAACTAGGAAGGCTGATAGGAGTAGCTGGCTAGGACACAGCAAGCTGATCTACCTCCAAAAACTGGGAGATAGCAGATAGTGCTGAGGCCCCCAAGAGAAAAAGTCAGTTGTTGGGAGAATGGGCTATTGTGCAGAGAGTGTACACCACAAAGGGAGATAGGAGGGAGAGGTACTGCAGCAGCTGGTGGTCCCCTGGGAATAGCCAGCAGCTTGTGGCCCTGGCCCATGACATCTCTTTTTTCAGACCACCTGTAATAACTGCACAAAAACATGGCTTACAACAATTTCTTTGGCTAATGCATAAAGGAGATGTGGCAAATTACTATCGGACTTTTTCCACATTGCCAGTGGGTTGACAGGTCGGGACAAGGCTAAGGCAGCTTTGGTGCCCCTGCCTATTATCGATGAACCCTTTAAGAGGGTAGCCATGGACACAGTGGGCCCTAGTACCCCAAGTTGTACAGGCAATATGATATATACTGGTTGTAGTGGATTATGCAACCTAGGTACCTCGAGGCAGTGGCCATGTCCTCCATTGAGGCAGAAAAAAGTGGCTGATGAGCTCCTGGGAATTTTAGCCAAGTGGGATTTCCCAGGAGATTTTGTCAGCTTAGGGAAATTTAATTCATCCTAATGACCAGTTTGAGAGAGAAGTGTGGGGTTGAACAGCTTGGTACTTCACCCTATGACTCTGAGACAAATGGCCTGGTCGAATGGTTCAATGGGGCCCTAAAACTATGCTCAGGCATTGCAGACCAACACAAAAGGGAGTGGGATAACATTTGCCCCACCTCTGTTTGCATTTACAGGAAGTCCCACAGGAGTCCACAGGGTTATCATCCTTCAAGCTCCTGTTTGTTCACAGGTGAGGGGCCCTAGATTTAGCTGAGGATGAATTGGAAGGTGTCCATGCCTCCTGTAGGGGAGTCTGTTGTGGAGTATGTCCCTAAATTTCTGTGGCCAGGCTATGGTCATGGGTTTCCCCAGGAGCACTTAGCCACTCCACAACAGCAACAGAAAGCCTGGCACGACTGCAAGAGCTCCTGAAATACGATGTGTCGGACAGCTAGTGATGGTACTTGTCCCAATAATGCAGTAAACTGCAGGCAGCATGGGAGGGCCTATTCTCCATAATCAGGAAGCTGAGTGATGTTAACTATGGTAGGGCTGCCTGACAGAAGGTACATGTCAGAGGGTATATCATGTGAACATGATGAAGCCCTGCTATGATAGGGAGGAAATGATCTCTCACTGTAGCAGCTGCAGAGATGGGGAATGAGGCTGATCCTGGTGGACCTCCTTGGAGAGGCCCGGAAGGATCCTCAGTGAATAACCCTATTCCTCTCAGGGCAGCTGACGCTGCATGCCGAGTGAGATGAGGGTGGTGTTGCGAAAGATGTGAGACATGTTCATGGGGAAACCTGGGTGTACCACAATGGCTAAATCACCATGTAGACACTGGGGCCCAAGTTCTGCTGAGGGCAGTCCTCCCCACAGGGGCACCTGAGGGGATTTCAGACACCATGCTGGAGGAATCTGGGGAGATGCTGGCCTTGGAATGATCCAAGAGTCCAGTAGCCTTTGTCTACCTGTGGTCCTGATCCCCAAGAAGGATGGTACCCACATGATTCGTGCTCGACTTCACGAAGGCTCAACAGCTGTACAGAGTCTGATGCCTCACCCATGCCCAGAATGGATGAGACCTTGGAATGGCTCAGAGGAGCCTGGTTCCTGGACCATGATAGACCTGACGAAGAGCTACTGGCAGGTGCTATCAACCCCGCAGCCAGGGAGAGGTCTGTTTTCATTAACCCCATATGGCTTATTCAAATTCAGAGTAATGCCATTTGGGATGAAGAATATGCCCACAACCTTCTAGAGGCTTCAGATCACATCCTGGCTGAGGCAGGTGACTATGCACTGGCTTACATGGATGACATCGCTCTTTACAGCCAGACATGGGAGGATCATGTCAGGTATGTGAGGGAGGTGTTCTGCAGACTGAAGGCTGCAGAGCTGACAGTTAAGGTGGAAAAATGCCAAGCAGGCATGGCTGAAGTGTCTACCTTGGGCACCGAGTGGGCAGTGGATTCATCCGTCCAGAGCCAGTCAGGGTTGATGCCATCCAGGCCTTGCTCACCCTGCCACAAAGAAACAGGTATGGACATTTCTGAGAACAGCTGGGTACTACAAGAGGTTTGTCTCTCACTACAGTGATGTGGCCAAGCCCTGACAGACCTGACAAAAAAACGCCTAAAAGTTCTCTGAACAGAGGACTGTGAGTCTGCCTTCCAACGATTAAAGGAGGCATTATGTAGATCACCTGTGCTTGCTAGCCCCAATTATGACTTAAAGTTTGTAGTACACGTGGATGCCTCAGACCATGGGCTGGGTGCCGTCCTGAGACAAGTTACACCATGGGGAGGAGCACCCCATAGTGTACCTGAGCCAAAAGCTTCTGCCCAGGGAAAAGTCATATGCCACAGTGGAGACAGAATGTCTAAAAATAAATAGTTTGGGCCCTTCAGAAGCTGCAGCCATATCTGTACAGGAGGGAGTTCACTGTGGTCACAGATCATAACCCCTTAACATGGCTCCATAAGACTAGTGGTCAAAACACAAAAGTTATTGCACTGAGTTTGGTACTACAGTCATATAATATGATCATCCAGCACCAAAGTGGGTGCAGAATGCTAATGCAGATGGACTGTTGAGGCAGGGCTAAGTGCATGGCATATTCCTTTAGGCACGTCCCAGGCCCTACATGAACAGTAGTGTCTCTTGGGGTTGCCCAAAAGAGACACCTTCATTTCTTAAGGGGAGATGTGGACGGAAAAGGGTCCAGAACCATGTATTCTTTGATTTATTTTTTCTTGTCTGAATATGCATCTGCTTCAGATACAAGATGGCTACCAGATCACATGATCAAGTAGTATATGACAGCTTATGTCAGCCAGGGTGGAGGGACTGATGGTTCTTGTGGGAAAACTAACAGGAAGGCTAGAGAGGAGGCAATAAAGCAATAACCCCCAAGGGGGTCCTTCCTGGAGATGTTCCATGTTGGACAAAGGACCCACATGTGTCATAATGTTAACGAGGAGGTGCTGAAGGGTGAGTGGACACACACACACAACACACACACACACACACACACACACACACACACACAAACACACACTCTCAAACAGGGCTGGGACAACATGGGTCTGTCACTCAAAGTGAATGAGACCCCTCCCCACAGGGAATGAAAAATATATTGTGGTGCTGGAAGTAAGCACATCTTCTTGGACCTTGAACATCTGAAGACCAGCGGCCCTGCCATTCAAAGACTAGCTGACTGGTAAGACAGCACAGACAGGGGGAGTGCTTCTCCATAGCTAGGGCAGGTGAATGACTTTAGGTGAGAATAGCTCAGAATTCTGCTGTACACCAACTATCTGTTCAACTCGTGTTATTTTCTGCTTCTTAGTAAATGTGCAACCCTATTGTTTTCCTGTAAATATATCCTGCTGTAAATATTCATAGTCTTTTAGTAAAGAATCATATTTTTATAGAATCAGTGACTGCTCGTTTTATTTAAAAGGGTAATTCTACTATTTCTGCTGGGCTCTGTTTCCAGTCCGTCTCTGAAGGGGCACTCTACTAACAGTTATTGTGTTGACCTTCTTGATCTTGTGCAAAGGAGGAGATAAAAAACAGGTTTCCTAACCTGCGTTAAGGAACTGGCCCTGTTGTGCTCAAGATTGGAGTAGTTGGAAAATGTCACCCGAGCGGTGAATATTAGAATTATCGGAGTCCCCGAAGGAACTACGGGGGGAAGATCCAACTCTTTTCTGTTGAACCTATGGGTTGGATATTTGTGGCTCAGTGGTCCGGGCATACAGAGTTAACATCCACAGAGCCAGCAGTCAACCTGTGGAAATGAGAACCATCATACTGATTACAGTGTCCATGGCAATTCAGGATCGGATTTTACAGACTGCCAGAAACAAAACAGGCGTGGAGACAGATGGCTCTAGGATCATGTTGTTTCCCGACCTGTTGTATGCCACCTGCACAAAGCGGAAAAGTTTTGATGCGATCTGTCGCCACTTGCAGAAGTTGGAGGTTCCCAATAACATGATGATGCCGGCTCGCCTACATGTCACGATTGGCCATAAAGCATACATCTACACGGATCTGAAAGAAGCGGCAAAGCTGGCTGAAAAAATTGAAAGAGACAGCCCAGGATGGAGACTCCTTGGATTCAGAAGAAAGAGACACTTGAATACACAGCAGTAAGTCTGTGTCTATCACTTATCGGAGTAAGGGCAATTTTCCTACTCCTTAAAACTGTTTCTACTGATAAAGGCTGGTGCAGAGCATAGACTTTATTCTTCATACCTTTCTGTTGAGTTCAGGTTAAGGACTGATCTTTCATTTGAAAACCTGCTATTGAACTGAGTATACTTTCAAGTGTAGTGCTTTTATTTTAAATGTATTGGGAATTCTTCAGTAAAATGGACTGTTTAAAATAGCTACTGTGCTCCTGTATTTGTTTTTTTTTTTAGTTTTGTTGACCGGTAAGTGCACTAGACAAATCCTGCCTATTTTCAGGCATGACCGAGGGAGGGGGACACAGATGAATGCCAACTGAACTTGAACCAGAGTAAGCTGTTGGTGGTATTTTTAGTGAATGAAGGACATTTGGCCAGGACACTGGAGAAATTCCCCAACTCTTTCGGAAGGGAAGCTCTGACCAAGATGGAGGACGCTCAGCACGCTGTTGCTGGAGCAGAGGAGACAGGAGACCAGGTCTCGACATCTGTCTCAGGAAACACTGAGACCGAGATGGATGTCTCTATGGAGTTATCTGTTGGTGTAGTTTCTGGTGCTCAGGAAGACGGAATACTTGTTTGTAAGGACGGCGACTGTCTACGAAGATTTGGGCTGGAAGCCGCAGGGGGACCGTAAGAGGAACGCACTTTCCCAGACTCGGAACCTTTGAGTCCGGAGGAGCGTATGCTGCATGGACATTTGGAGGAGGCAGAGCGCCTCTACTTGAACATGGAGCTGCAGTTGCAGCAGGAACTTCCACGTTTTAGAATGGAGGACGCAGGTGGTGCTTCTCCGGAGCTTTGTGTGCTGGTGTCTACAAACTTGGCAGCAGAACCTACTGTGGCTTGTGAAGGTGTAACTGGGGGAGATGCTCAAGGACTTCAACGTGACATTTATGATAAATGGGATAGTGTGAGTAAACCTGTTGAGATTCTGTTATCTCCAAGTTCAATGGATGATGTGGCCCCCCTCCAGGATTGCCCTGGTATAGTGGACCCTTCGGTAGCCCCTGCGTGGTCCGTGGAAACTGCATTACTGGAGGCTGGCTGGCTGCATGACCCTGTGGCAGACTCCTGGGTTTCGGGGCCGTCCCCTATTCAATCCCCTCGCCCTGTAAATGATATGGGATCACAAGAGGGAGAAAAGGCATTATTGGATGCGTCTGATCCACTGCATCTTCCTGTTGAGCTTCATTTAACCCCAAACCCTATTTTGGACCTGACCCGGGTTCCTGACAAACAATCTTTTTCTGGCTCAGAATTACCATCTACAAGTGGCCCTATCCCTGTTCGTCCACCTCCTGTCGCGGGCAGGACCAGCATGACCTTTTTCTTCTTTTTATTTAAGTTTCTGGTAATGAATGCTAAGAGGCATAATGCGGTTAGACTGTCTTATCGGGGTGGATTGCCTGACCTCCCTGATCGTGTGTATGTGGCCAGGGCACTTTTGAAGGATTCCATGAAGTTTTTTGCACATGAAATTTATGCCTTGATACATGTGTCGGGTGAATCAATATTTGACATTAGTTTCCAGACGTCTTGGGGACTAGAACGTTTTTGGACAAAGTATCATGCTGTATGTACTACTGCTCTTTGGACTCCGTTCCAGGCTATACCCCTTTCAAAACCTGCTTTCAAGATAGTTAATGTTATGTTTCGTAATGAAGGCGTTGATGTTTCTGATATCATATATTGGCTGAAACAACGATGTTCTGTCCAGGACGCCAGAGGCTATTTTAGACTCTGGAAACATTTGGACGGGGATGGAAATTTAAAGTTATGTTGTGTACTTCAGAGTCAGGTCCTGTGCATCTGCCCAATTCCTTCTTTCTGGGTCGAGATAGAGGAGTTCTGTTCTATCCAGGACAGCCCAAGGCGTGTTATAAATGTGGTGACCCCTCGCACTTGAGTAGTGTGTGCGACCAGATTAAATGCAATAATTGTGGGGAGATGGGACATGTAGGTATGCATTGTTTGAATGACTGCAAATGCAATCTTTGTGATGAGTTAGGACATACGTTTCAGTCTTGTAAATGGGCAGCACATACTAAGGTGACACATGACGGGGGTGTTGATCAACATCATGTGATTACTCACGTGCAGAAGGTTATGTCGCACTAACTTGGAGGACCTTCAGTTGTAGCCTTTCTCCTTGCAGAGTTCTTTTTCAAAGACTTCCTGGGGTGATATATCTATGCCTGCAAAAGATTCCCAAGGCCACAGGGTGAACCCGCCTTCTGACTGTACAAAGGTGCAAGAAGATATTACTTTAAATCCTGGCCCAAGTAACATGCCGCCTCCCAGAGAACCTGCAAAAGTGATTTGTCGTAGATCATTGAGGTCTGGTTCCCGTGCTGTACTATCCCCTCCAAAAATTAGTGCCCCGCCCCCGATTACACTTTCGAATGCTTTTGAGGTGCTTCAGGCCGTGTCGGATGAGGCAGGAGGCGAGTCTGACTTCTCCTCTATTGCCTCTTCCCTCCCTGACGGTCTTACAGATTCAGAAATACAATTAAGTTCTGGCCTCCCACAAAAGCGGAAGGCCAAGGTAAAACTGAAGGGAACTAAGGAAGCCGGGAAAAGAAAGACATAATGTTTTTGCCTACTTTTCATCTATGATAATATGTCACAATTTACTTGCCATACTGTTAATGTAAACAATTTGAAACGTATGGATAAAAGACGGCTGGTGTTTTCCTATTTAAGGCTATTGCCAATGGGAATAATATTGTTACAAGACACAAGATTTCACACTGTGCAGGAGATCCTACAGGCACAACGAGAATGGTTTCTTGGTCCATCTTTTTGATCTATAGGCCAGAACCCTTGTTCGGGTCTTGGGATTCTAATCAATATCCCGGAATTTAAGTTATTAAAATTGTTTGATCTAGTCCCTGGGAGAACGCTTATTTTGGATTTTTTGATTGGGAAAACTCCATATCGAATTGTGAACGTATATGGCCCCCAAACTAAGACTGAGCGTATAGCCCTTTTTTATTTAATTCGCCCTTATTTACATTCTTCCTTTCAGATCCTGTTTTCGGGTGACTTCAATTGTGGCCTTAGTCTACAGGATAAGAGTTCCTTTGCGGCTACGAAAAAATTATATTGTGACTCGCTTGTGTTGGGTCGCATGATTCGCACGGCTAGATTAACAGATACTTATTTGACTTTTACAAACCAGCATGCTCCGACGTTTCAAAAGGGAAGGTTAGCGATGTGCATAGATTTTGTTTTTGCGTCTCGTACATTAGTGGCTACCTCAGTTGATGTACAGGCAGTTGCATTTTCTGACCATAAGTTACTCTCTGTCAGTTTTGGATCTCCTGCACATCTTTGTAAAGGGCAGGGGTTATGGAAATTCAACGTATCCCTATTACAGGTACTGTTGTTCCAACAAACACTTTTATCTTTTATTTATGCTCGGAAGTCTGTATTCCTCATATATGAAGATCCTATACAATGGTGGATGGATACCAAACATGATCTCATTGTATTTTTAAAAAATTATAGTCGTAAAAAATGCAGGGCGGAATATGTTGCATATTTGCAGAAAAGGACTCAATTTCAGTCCCTGTTAACACTAGCATATGAAACGGGTCAAGACCTTACGCAACAGATACACTTACTGAAAAGGGATATGTTGTGTTACCAGGCTAGGCAATCGCAACAACTGTTTCACCAACACGAATTTTCTGTGACGGGCACATGAGAAGTGGTATGTCCCTTTGAATCTAATTATCGTCAGATTGCCCATAAAACCATTCTAATGCGAATGGTGACCGCTGTACTTCAAGCCAGGACATTTGCCAACTTGTTGATCATACGACAGCCTTATTTTCCCCTCTTCCTACTACTCTGAGTGATTTGGGACGTATATATGGCCCTCTTGATATCCCTTCCCCTTCGACACAATGTGCAGATAATGCACGCCTACCTATATCAGAAATGGAGATTAAGACGGCAATCTCCTCCTTGCCCTCTGCCTGCCCCCGCCCCGATGGCCTCCTTTGGCTTTATAAGTTTATGGAGATTATCTCCTCCTAGAATTATCCTTTGTGTTTACCTCACTGCTAGATACTGATTTCATCCCTCTGGAGTTCACGAAAGGTACACTGATATATGTATACAAACAGAAAGGTGACATTAAATCTCTCGGAAACTGGCATCCTCTCTGTATGCTTAATACAGACTTCAAGATTTTAATGAAAATTTTTGCAAAACGTTTACTTGGAATCGCGGAAACGGTTATACACCCAGCTCAATCCTGTTCCCTACCAAACAGGAAAATTTCTGACCACTTGATTCTCCTCCGCGAACTATTCTCTCATGGGTTTTCGGACTCTGTTTCGGGACTTATAGTCTCTGTTGACCAAAAAGCTGCTTTTGATTCTGTTAATCATGATTTTTTATGGAATGCATTGCATTTTATGCGAGTTCCTGATAAGATGATTTGTTGGATCAAGTCATTTTGTAAGACGGCTACTATTGTCCCGCTGACAAACGGTTGGGTGGGTCCAATGATCCCTGTAAAGAGAGGTGTCCGACAAGGTCCTTGAGTCCTATATTATACGTTTTTTTTCTGGATGTGTTACTCCGCCGCCTGAATACCCACCCTCAGATCCATGCCATCTCATGTTTGGATTTATATCCATATACCAATTGCGTATGCTGATGATATGTGTTTTCTTGTAGCTGACGAAGCCTCAGTGCTCATGGGCTCCAGGAATGCTCCTCATTTGGTGATTTGTCTGGAGCAAGTCTAAATTTCACAAGAGCTTGGTGATCCGGCTTGGTTCCTCAGTAACAAACTCAGGTATGATTGGTCCTTTAGCTGTGGTAGAAGGCCGATTCAGTATACTGGGTGTCACACTTGGGTCTCGAGATTCTGATATTTTGAACTGGACTACTAAATTGAACCTAGGACTGAGCCATGGTGACATCTTGGAATAAGGGAGGATTGGGAAGAAGAAGCGGTATTTTTGATTAGAACTTACCTTCTCCCTGTTCTTGTATATAAGTTATGTATTCCCAATACCAAGGAACTGGAAACTGCGATTTTTAGTTTGTTTTCAAGTCTTATGGGAAGTCATGTAAACCGATTAAGAGGAATATAACTTACCTATCTAATTCTGAAGGAGGGTTATAAATACTCAATCCTTTGCTATTTTTCCTAGTATTTTTCTTTCTGCTAATTTAAGGCCCTGCTGATTAACACTCAGAGGATGGAAGAGTGTTTTGACTCTTATGCGATGTTGGTTTCACCTGTGGGGCGTGATTCCTAAGTGTTCACGACAAATTGTCCAAGGGATTCCATAATATGTAAAGCAAATGTTTTTTGCGTTTAAAACAATGGAAAGTTACACCTCAGATTCTCTTCACTACTACACATAAGACATTGTATAAGAAGCTTTTATCTACGGTTTGTACGGTACCCACTCCTTTTGTGAAATGTCCAGATAGTCATTTATCTTCACTCCTGGTTCTGTTGCGTTGTTCTAGGATCCCGGCCCATATGTGGGATTTCCATTGGTTGTCATGCCACGAAAAGATAAACGTTAAAGGTAATCAGAAACATAAACAATCTCAGGAACGTCTATGTGCTAGGCCTCACTGTAATAATATGTTGGAGACTATACCTCATTTATTTTTCGACTGCTCATATATTCAGAACTGGCGGGGCTTCTTGGCTCATACTTGGGCTGTCCCAATGTTTTCCTCGGTTACATATCACAATGTGATGCATGGTGTATTTTCCTCTCATTGGTCTCCATCGCACAGGGACACTTTGAATCTTGTATTTATTGTGATCAAATGGAATATTTGGATGGCTAGATGTTTGTTTACATTACAGCAAAAAACTTGTTCTTACTCTGAACTCGAAAAGAAGATAGTGATGGACTTAAAACCATCTATGAACATGAAAGGACTTTGAGTTCTGCATCAACTTTATTGCTAAGTGGGCAGCCCTTCCATGGATCCTTAATACTGATTCAGCTGTGACTTGAAGGACTTACACTGTGTTTCTTCTGTTTGTTTTTTTGTATATCTGATATATTTTTGTTCTTTTTGTTAACTGTTTGTACAGTATATTATGGTGTTTCTGTTTGAGCGAATTTTGTTTTTCAATAAAACTGTCCCTACTCTTTTCGATAAAGTGCCATGGGATCTTTAACATCCACCTGAACTACCACCAATCCAGGCAGATGGGACCTTGGTTTAACGTCTCATCCGATGTGATGGGCAGGATCTGCTTTTCTACCAGCTGGTAGTCACAAGGAGGACGCTATGAACTTTCTTTGTTCCCGTAGGAAAGGAGCTAATTTGGAAGAGACTCTGAACCTGTAACATAGATACATAGACAGTGTCGGCAGATAAGGGCCTATGGCCCACCTAGTCCTCCCATTTGAGCTTGTAAGTTCAGTTTGTTTTCCTAGAAGTCTGTTGCACCTTACCCCTGACCTCCAGAATTCCTTTATGTCTATCCCATGCATTCTTAAACTCCGTGATTGTTTCAGCCCCACCACTTCCTCTGGCAGGGTGTTCCACTTGTCCACCACCCGTTCTGTGAAGAAATTCTTTCTCATGTTTCCTCTGAATCATCCTCCCTCCAACTTCATCCCATAGTCCTGGAACATCTTTTTCACTTAAAAATAGTGTTTTCCTGCACCCTGTTTCTCCCTGTAAGATACTTGTATGTCTCTATCATATCCCCCCTCTCCCTCTCCTCCAGGGAGTACATGTTCATCTTTGTTGCCCTCCTCTGAACCTTCTCTACCCTGTCTATGTCCTTACGTTAGGTATGGTCTCCAGAACTGTACACTGTACTCCAGGTAACAAGCATTATGTGCTTCTCTCTTTTTTCCCCTAGGTTGCAACTGTGGAACTGATTCAGCTTTATGATAACTTGTGTTTTTAAGATAATGTCTAGTGGTTATTTCTTTATGGATGTGTACAGGGGGTATTCTGAGAAGATATATTGAACTTTAACTTGTCTCAAGTTAAACCAAAGGCTGGATAGCCGGTAGTGTTATTTTGGGACTTTAATATATTGGGCAATAATAGTTTAACGCATTGGCAGTAACAGATAAACAGATTAGTTTTTCTTGGTGACTAAATATATTGTAATTTCCCCCTATCTTGTAACAAATTGAGCAGTGACTCATCTAATCTAGTACCATTTTATTATCTTTTTTTTTCTTTTTTGAATGCTGTATTGCATTGCTCAGGATGTATGTGTGCATTGTAATGGCAAAAATCTTACAAATAAAAAGTTAAAAAAACAATAAAACAGCCAGCTCGGTGGCGCTGAGGGTTGAGGCACTGGATGCCACACCTCGCGCCACGCCGGCGACCTGGGTTCAGGAACGAGCCTGGGCTGTTGGGGGTCGGCAGGGGAGGACTGGGATTGAGCGTCCGTAGACTGCTCTCCCAGGTCTGGGGTGGGTTGGGGACTCTCACTGCGCTGTAGTGGCTCCTGGGGACGCCCGAAGGCACTACAAGTGCTGGCGATCTGGAGGGGGAACACGGAGGACTTCAGCATGCTGTGCCCGGACATCAGTGCCATCCGTGTTCCAGGGGACCAATCGGAGGAGAATGGCTGGGCGCGACCATGCAGCTTGATGGCCGCACTCCGAGCCGCCTGGAGGACTTTGGCAGAATACTGTCTGGGAGGGTCTGGGGCTGTCCTGGCTGGCTGAGGCAGAGGGAGCCTCCAGTGGATGGCAAGACGGCCATCCCGGATTCTCCTGGGTGCAGTCTGAGCTACCCAGTTCTCCGGGCGGGTGGAGCTGGCGGGCTGGATGCCCCAAGCCGGTAGAGTGCCGCAGCAGGTGGCAAAAAGCATTACGTAAAAATAAACAAATTAAAAATAAAATAAAACACGTTTCCCGTAGTCCTGTTGGTAAAACCCACCCACAGTGGTGGCAGTGAACTTGAAGTCCCTGATGAGGAATTTTGTGTCACAGACAGGATGTGCATTAAAGCATTTATGACGACACTTTAGACAGGGGGTTTATGAAGTATAAGGCTGAAGGCCACGTACCCTCACAAACCCTGAGACATGCATCACAAATGGTTACTGTACACCCTCAAGTGTATTTATTTATAAAATCAATTTGGTGTGAAAAACAGTTTTTGGGGGGACACAGAAAAGAGATTGGAGACCAGATTGTGCAATACTAGCTTTTTTGTTGATGCAGTCAGGTGACAGATCTCAACCAGAAAGGATCCTATATTTGTTCCTGAAATTTTATAAGAATTGATAAACTAACCTTACCCTGCCTCAAATTACCATTTACTTCAGCCCCACGAACACAGATACACACTAGAAGAGCCCTGCTCAGACAGAAAGTGTTATAAATACCCTGTAGCTATTTCATAAGTTATACCAATAAAGAATATTTCTGACAAAGTGTCACATGTCCCATCACTTACATAAAAGATTAAGCAGTACTGTTGTTGCCACACATAAACTGTATTCGTAATATAATGCATTTTGTCTTATCATCCTGATGTAAACTATGCCTATCTGATATGAAAAGTGACAGAGACTCCTCTCCATGACATACAGGGTTAACGCTATGCTTTATTAATTCCTGCTTGATCACTGTTCTCAGCTTGGTTGCTTTCCAAGTGCACAAGACTGGGGTTACAACCTTTACACTCCAGCCCCTTGTCCTCGTAAAGGTGCTAGCTAATTCATAAGAGGCCCGAGGCCAGAGGTATGGAAGTGCAGTGACGTAGCCAGGTTTGGGAGCCGGGGGGGCCATTCAGTCGATCATGGCTCCACAATGAGCATTTAACAGTGACTAAAGATGGTGGAGGGCACCACTACTCCCCAGAGCCTCTTTAGCTCCACCACTGTGGAGGTACCATTTAGATCTATTATCTATGACATTGCTTAACAAGAAAAGAAATGCTCTAACTGCAAGAATATGAAGGTTCAAGACTATGTGTCCAGCTGCATTCAACTACTTTGCTCACTAGTTCCAAGCCTTGCTGCAACCTTGCTGCAACTGCAGTGCCACAACATTTTACCACAAGACATTCTCCCACTCAATTATTACTACTGTAGTCTAACCTGGTAGGTTATAAAGTGAGCCAGCTGATCCCTAAATAGAACCTAACACACAAACACATGCACACACACACACACACACCCCACTCTGGTGCACAACTTAGAAAGAAGGTTCTCCTGCCACACGTAATCACTAGCTCACATACAAAGCAGCTCAGCATCAATACATTTTCGTCAGCAGTCACGTTCCGTACTAGAGTGCAGCTTTTTTCCACGTTCCCTTGTGATGTCAGAATATGAACTCCACGGCACACTCACTTTAAAGATACTACAGTTTGTAATTAAAAGCAAATTGGCTGTAACAATTCTGTTGTTAAACAGTAAGAACTTGAGCATTCTAGGCATTCAGGTTAACAGGGATTATCACATACGACTCATTTTACAACATGAGAGCCCTGTTGTAACAAATTACTGGCACTACATGGTTCAAATGACCAAGTAGTGTCAGTCTCTCAGTTTTGTAGCCTGTTATGCTATGCACAACAGGGTTGCAAGTCTTTCTCTTTTAAGTTAATTATGACTGCCTGGGTAAAAGGGCAAGGACTACCATGGAAATGCAAAGGCTGACCTGATACTGAGTCACTGAGCCATTCTAAGTCACTCATAGCACCCCCCACCCCCACCCTAGTTGCAAGCTGTAGCACAACCTTGCCCAGTTCTACAGGGAGGGCAGACTTTCAAACTTTAGCATTCTGGTGGGGGGAACGGGTTAGGCCATCCACAACACTGCCAATCATCAGGAATATGGGACAGGACTAGGGAGGGAGCATCCACTGGATGTCAGGAATTTATCTGGGTCTGGGTTGTGGGATCTAGTGGGCTACCAGGACATGACAGGAGTCGGCATGAAAAATGGCCCTGTTGTTGACTCATAAGTGGGTCCAAAGGTATAAGGCGGGTCACTGGGAGGAGTACAACTAGTGTAGCATCATGTCCCTGGCACACAGGCATGGCATCACACTATGTGACTGGTGCTATGCCATCCCCCGACCTCTGTGGTGGCACAAGTTGGTGTGTTATCAGGTGTACACACTGTTTGTACTCACTGGCATTTGACTGCACTATTTGCACTGCATCTTTGTCACATGGTGATTCTCTCGGCAATTAAATCTTTTATGTAAGGCACTTTTTACAGTGATGCCACACAGAGCCTGCTACACACCACATTTGCCCCACCACAAACTGTGACATTGCATGCAGCTCCAGAATGGGCAGAAGCAGAGGGCTGTCTGGACACATGTCCTCTTTAGAAATTTAGCAGCCACAGTGGGAGGGGACATCCCAGTTTTCTCCCAGTGAACCCCTCTTGCAGTTTAACTGCCAATTACTAGGTGGCTCAGAAACTGGTTAAGTAACAGGACCTAGAGGATGGTAATAAATAGGGAGTTATTGGGGATCAGGGGATCAGTAGCAGGGTGGCACATGGATCGGTCTTGGGACTGGTACTGTTCAAAATCTTTATCTGTGACACAGGGGTAAGGAGTCAGGGGCAAAATATGCCTTTTCAGAGATGATAGTAAGATATGTGGGCCAGTAAATAGTGATGAGGGGATAAAAATTACAAAGCAGGACCTGGGTAGATTGGAGATATGGTCAAAAGTATGACAGTTAAAACTAAACGCCAATACATATGAGGTGATGTATATGGGGCAACAAAATCTTAACACTTAATACAGAATAAGGGAAGTAGCGATGGAAAGCATTACAGAGGAAAAGGATTTGGGAGAAATAAGTTCAGGTAGTCCAAAGACATCAGCCCAATGCAACAGGGCAGTGGGTAGGGCAAATAATATATTGGGGTGCATGGAGGGGATGACCAGCAGCAGAAGGGAGGTGCTGCTACCACTATATAGGTCACTGGTTTGTTCTCACCTGGAGTACTGTGTGCAGTTTTAGAGTTTGCATCTGAGAAGGACAAGGACAGAGTGGAGGTGGTGCAAAGGGTAAAAGATGATCCAGGAACAGCTGGAAAGGACTAAGAAAAGAGGTTAGCAGATAGGAACACATACACACTTCGGGTGAGAAGCAAGAGTGGGGACATGACTGAAACATGCAAATACACGCTAGGGGTAAATAATGTGAATAAGCGGGATGTGCTCAGACTGAGCAGGAACACAAACACCAGGGAAAACTCCATGAAGCTGGTGGGGAGTGGGATGTAAAAGAGATACCAGGGACTGGGAGTACTTTTTCATGGAGAGGGTGGTGGAAGGGTGGAAGCAGCTGCTGGAGGAGGTGGTCTGCGCACAATTAGTGGGAGGATTTAAGCGAGGGCAGGACAGATACAAGGGCTTGGTAAAGATCGCACCAGAATGAGAGGTGGGGTGTGGGGAGTGAAGATCCTCTAAGGCTCTCTCATTCAACACTAGCTAGGTAGAAATAGACAGACAAACGGGCCCATAGGCCTTTTTCTGCCAACAGATTCTGTTTTTCTATGTCTCCATTTTCTTCTAATACCACAAGGTTCCAGAGTTGTGGAGCAAGTCTGACGGCTACAGAGATCATCTGAAAGTGAAAATAAAATATCCCCCCTCTCTCCTGCAGGCCTTTGCATAGATTCCAGCCAACCCAAGATCTTTGCAGGATTCTGCAGGCCTTGGATTCTGACTGGTATTAGGTGCGCTGGTCCAAGGACAATGTGTGGGCCCACCAGTCACCCACAATAATGCTCTTTTGTTTTGGAGAACCCAAATTAATTTAGTTCTTGGTGAGCCATCCGCCCGTTTCAGATCCTCTGGATGGTTGGGATCTTCCCTGATGATAAATGTCACATCAGAAGTCTCAGCCCAGTGAGTCCCCTTATGTGCTCTTTCAACAGGAAGTGCAATAATTTAATAATTAAGCTTTGAAAAACTGATGATATAACTAACTCAGCTGCCAGTGCCTAATGCCAGGTCTATCCATGGCTCTCTTTGGTTTCTTCACATTTAGGAGCTAATAACTAATGTCAGGAGTATTTATTATTTCAGTGTATAACAGAGGAGAGGTGAGGATGAGTTTGTTACATTTTAACAGTTTATTGATTAATTTCATGAATTCCATGTCACAAAATGTCTCCCAAAAGTTTCCTTGTGAAAATCCTAACAAGTACTTCAGTTCTGGCCAGAACTATTTGCCTGATTGCAAGCCTAGAGTTTCTGTACTAAAACTGGCACCAGATGTTGCAGTGCAGTTTACACCTCTAAAACTGTGCACCTGTGAGGTCAAAGAAACACCAGGTGAGGGTCACATCTGTGGGAGCTAATCCCTGACCCTGATGTCAAAAAGAGACAGCCAGAACTGGTTTACAATCACAGAAAGAAGGCAACTTTGGGGACACACAACTGAGATGTGAAAAAATCAGATGCTCTGTGGGTAGCTTGTATGGATGGGGACAAGGGGTCTCTTTAAATCCTTTTTTTTATTTTCCTTGCACTATCCAGTGGCCCCCTTCTGCCTGTCCCTGGTCCCAGCCCTGTCACCCTGGCATCCCCAGGACTTTGTGGCCCCTCCCTTGTTCCTCAGAGCTTTCCCCTCTAGTGGGGCAGCGAGGCCACCCTTACCTTCCATTCTGACAGGATCCAGTTGGGGAGGGACTGTGCCTCAGCATCCAGGTGTTGGGCCTGCAAACCAGGCAGCTTCATCCAGCTAGCAGGGAGAGTTTTCCACTTTTGCTTCCCCAAGTGCCCTGGGACATCAGCATCAAGGGCATGCCAAGCACGACCCCAAGCAAGTGCATGATGTTTGGTGCCCGCCAACGTTCCCCCTACCCGTGAGCTGCTCCGGCTGCACTGCCACCCATGGTCACCCAGGTGGCAGTACAGCAGCAAAGCTGGCTGCCCTCTCTCTCTCCCTGGAGGACAACTTTCACAGGGACACTTGGTCCTTCCACTCCACAGCCGACCCGTGCAGCCCAAGCTCATTCCTAAACTCGGCTGCTGGCGTGGGAGAGTAAAGCGTCCAAACGCTTCAGCCCTCTGCCCACGGGCCAACCACTTAAATCCTTAATACATACACAGTTCTGTAGTGAGGACTATTTATTCAAGTCCGGCTGATACTAGTGTAACAGCCCTTTGGAGGGTGCTACAATAGTTTGATGCTCTCACACCTGCCCATTGATACAATCTTGTTTTTAAAGTTCTCTTTGTGAAAAATACTAATGCAACATTGTGATACTCTTAGTGAGGCCCTTCAACTGCTGATGGATACACCACTCCCACATAAAAACTGGGACAAGGGCATTTTTCTTATACTGCTTTTCCCATACTGCTCTCCAGCAGGTACATCCTTTGGACCCCCACACACACACACACACATTTATGCCTTTATGTGCATAAAAAATTATCAGTATGTATGTCTGTGCTGGGCTCTGCTTGAATCTGATTACGAGTTTCTCTCTGTGCATGCTTGTTTTCCATCTGTCTGCCTGCCAGATTTTGTACACCTGTTTGTGTGGCCTTTTTTTTGTTGTACAATATGTCTACCCAGAACAGCCCAGCTGAGGTACACACTAAGAAAGGTTCACAGGTGGATCTGATGGTTGGTATCCAAGCAGCCAGTGTTCTGACAGCACACTATCATGCTGTCTGTACCTGTGCCAAGAGCCTCGAGAGAGACAGACACCAGTTCCAATGACTGCACCAACTCCAATGTGTTCTGAAGCAAAAAGAGCATCCGGTATACACAAACGCTTATGGGAAAAGAGTCACTCTAAATGCCAGTATAGCTGGAATACCTTCTCCCTTTCTCATCAGCCTTGGATTATGTTCCCCTCCACTACTTGATGCAGTCTCACATCAGAGCTGGTTCTTTATTAACCACCTGTTTTAGCTCGCCTGTCACTAATGGACTTCAGCAGTCAACAGGGCAAGACACACAGGACAAAGCATCCTCCCCATAGCCAGCCCAGCTAATGTCTTTTCCCAATCCTTTGTGCTTATGGAAATGCCATATACGAGCAAAATGCCTAGCCTGCAGCCCACCTTCCACCCAACCCTTACCCCACCTAAACTTTCACTTTCCTGCTCCATTGCACTGAGACGAAACGCTAAATTGGCACCTGTTTCCAGTCTCCGACCAGCTCGGCGCTCCCCTCTCACACTCTCTCTGTTCTAGTCTTTTTGTTAGCAGGAAAGAAAACACTCAAGTGCAAGGGCGTGGAATCATCGGAAAGGAATACATTTATCGCGCAGCGCGTTGCAGTTACCCGGGAGTTTCTAAACTCAAGCGGAGCTCACTGCTCACAGCTGCGTATCCCCGGTATTGTCTAAAGCAGCGGTGGCCCTCTCTCCCTAAAATTCTGCAACATCGACCGCTGGGTCCCACCTGGCTGTTTGGGACTCATTCTGCCATTGGGCTGGCCTTGGCAGAGATTATGTGCATGCAATACCAAGTTGAGGATGTGCTTGGGCTGCAGGGATGGGACAGCATGAGATCCTTATGCGGGAAAGCACCAAACGCCAAGTCTAGACCCCTCGGGGGCAACTTTGTTTAAAAAATCTGAAATGTTACACTTTACCTGAAGTCACTGTAAGGGTGGATGATCCAAGAACCCGCGATTTAACCCTCCTGCTCCTTCTCCACTGCCTTCTGGCTTCCGAACATCCGCAAGGAGAACTTATTGACCCCGGGCTGGAGCATGGCCCCAAACTGTCTCTGCATGAAGCTGCCCTGGCTGCCCTCTGTTCCCCATCGTCCACCAGACTCTGGGTAGTGCCCTCCTCGGATTTGAGGAAACTCACCGAGTTCCGTGGCTGCTGGTTCTGAATCAGCTGGGACGCCTTTCGGCTGGGCGCGTTGGAGAAGGACACCCGAGGGTCCCTCCTCTCGTCGGTCTGGGAGCCGTCCATGCTGGCGGCTTTCTTCTCATCTCCTCCGATGCCCTTCTCCTGGCTGCCCTGGTCTCTCATGCAGTCCCCGTTGGTGTTGCACTTCATGCCTGCTGCTGCCGGTGCTGCCTCCCCTTGGCTGCTGCTGATGCTGCCTTCTGTCTGCTGTTGCTGAGAGCCGCCACCTCCTCGCATCTCGTTGTTGTTGGAGTTCTTCGTTGCTTCCCCTCCTGGCATGCTCGTCATTCTGATGCTGCTGCCCCTGAGCTTGGGGTCTTCTTCACTTTCTTCCCCTTCGTCCATGGTGTCAGACCTGGCACCTGAGGTCTGGCTCAAGCTGGAGGACACCTTCCTCCTCATGGCAGCAGCAGCAGAGGCTGCGGACGATGACGATGCTGCTGAAGCTCCTTTTTTATCCATGGCATCCGTTGTTCAGAATTGGGCTTCAGTAATTGAATAAAACAAAAAAAAAACGACGTGACTTTTGTTTTCTAAAATAAAAGACAAGTAGCCGGTGGACATCGAGTGCCCTTCAGGTTTGTTAGTTACATCTGCAGCTGGCCAGTGCCGGAGGTTCGGCCGCCAGTCTTCACGGCCGCACTCAAATCTTGTTCTCCTCTTCCCTCCGCCCGATATTTTAACGTGAAGGAAATTGTCTTCATTCACCAGCAACCTTGACAGGCCAAAAGGCAGAGGAGAGAGAGAAGAGAACCATTTAGGTTCGAAATCTGTTCCTCCCCCTCGTCCCGGATGCAGCCGCTGCCTCCGACATTGCAATGTGTAACCTGGGGCAAAGAACTGATGCCAGCAAGTTTAACCCGTTATGCAATGAGCATGGCACCTGGGCATCTTAAAGAAATGTTGCTGAATAATCCAAGGACGAGGCCGGGTAATCTTTACTATTTAAAAATACAAGGAGGGTCTAAATAAAATGTTGGCAGTCGAAATGATTTACGTTTAAGGCAGTTCGAGACAGGACTTGGGCAATAACAGAAAACACGATGGTAACCTTTGCCTCGGAAAAGAGTTTTGTCAACTCTTAAAATAATGAGCCCCAAAAGCAAACGAAAAAAAGATTTTGTTCAAACTGCTTCTGGTTCTGCTATTTATAATTTGTAACAAAAGTTGGACTGCGCGCAGCCTGTGATGAGGTGTGACATCCGCCGTGCAGTTTGTGGCAGCACACATCAGACAAGGAGTGCTGGTGCCCCCTGTATATGCCATCACACCCACACTTCTGGCGCCCTCTGTCGGCACACCGCGGACACGGAGCTCTGGCCAGCGATGCGACCAGAATTCATAAACAGGAAGCAGAGAAGCCTCCTCTTCTCACTTATTTCCAGCCCAAGCCTGTCTTTTGTCTGGAGGTGCTCTGAAGGTTAAACTGAGCACACAGGAGTGTGTGACAGAAAGAAATCCGATTCTGAAGCATTAGCACAAACAAGCTTCCACTCGTGTCTAATTATAATTAAACATCAGTATCTCTTAATTATTTTCATTTTTGGAGTTAATTTGCCACAGTGAAGTAACTTGACAAAAGTTAAAGGGTGGGGGGTTATTTTTTACATGTAATACAAAGCTATATACAGTATTAAATCAAGACAAGTAGGCAGTAAAACAGAGGATCCCAGAGGTATATACTGCATACCAAAGGTAGGTTGGGAAGGGAAAGAGGCAAAAGAAATGTATTTGGATGTCCAGGGAGGTGGGGGGATCAGTCCAGGCCAAGAAATACACCTTTGAAAGGTAAAAGGGGTCTATCAGACTGAGGTAAATAGGGAGCTGGCGCCACATTAGTAAAGAAAGTGGCCAGTGTCACAAACGCACTCTGCAAGTCAGGCTCTGTGCTCCCACAGTGCCAAACTTTGAAGTGTAATATGTGAACAGGAGATAAACAGTAACCTTCCTGTCTGTTTTGGGTCTGATCAACTACCAGTCTCGAGTCCTGTGGTCAAATATGAACCCCTTTTCGTTAGCACACCCAGGTAACAGGTCCAAATATCACATCCTCTTCGGCGAAATGCAGTGCAATACTTAACCCAGTGGGCACACAACCTGGTTCACAATCCCCCTTTTTGACTCAATTGAGACCTTGGTACTTTACCTTGGTGCATATGGTGACACACTGTAAGTGCTTAACAGTTCTATCAGAATTATCAACACTGTCCCAGCATTCACACTCAAAATGAGAAAAAGGCTCAGGCAGGATTTCAAGGACAACAGAGTTTACTAGAACTAAAAATAGTAAATAAAATACAAAACACAGAACATATAACATTTAGGGTACAGTCATAAAAGAAATGGACAATTATAAACAAACCCCTTATACTGAGTATCTAATCCTACCCTAGTTTCAATTAGTAAATGGTGGTTGAATTACCTAACTCGGTAGAAATGCTTCTTGAGAGTGTGTTCTTTCAGGAGCCCAGAAATCAAAAGCACTTTTTCCTCAGCCTTGACAATCTATGAGGGAAAAGGGTCCCACCAGCTTGTGAGGTCACAGCTCTGTGGTGATGCTGGCTGTGAGGTCACTCAAATTCCTGTATACTGAATGGCAGTCACAGGCATCTGCACATTTGCTAAACATCCCATAAAAAAAACTAAATACTTTTTAATTAGTGAGCCTGCTTTATGGCAGGTCAGAATTACCCTTTGATCTTCAGGAGAATTTTCTGACAGCTGTTTCTCCTATCTGTGTGAAGATTCTCACAGGTACCTGTCAGAAGTTGCTTTCCTCCTAATAGGTCATAAAATGCAGTACTTTATACAAGTGACTGGTTTACAACCTCTACAACCTGGTTGTATTATAGTCCCAGGAAGTCAGCTTTTACAAGCTAGTTGTGACAACAAGCAAGGCCAGCACATTTTATTTTTATTTTAAAAATTCAGTATCCCATGAGGCTGTTCTGCTTGGCTTGTGTTTCTGAGCAGAAGTCTAAACATATATTTATATCACAGATATAATACAAGTAATAACAAGCAGATGGCTATCCATCGTCACAGCCAGCAATACATTGTGGAGCACAAAAGCAGATTTCAGAATAGACAAATGGGTGAAGGACAATGGCAAGGTCTTTTTTAGGTGTGTCAGGGAGAAACACAAGAACAGGGGGAATGGGGGACTGAAAGGCTGAAGTAGGGGGTATGGGTGAAAGAAAGAAAATGAATACTTCTCAGTCGTTAATATTGATGGGGGGGGGGGCATTGCCAGAGTGTGGCATCAGAGTTGGGAGGGAGACTAAGATGGTGATGCGGACCAAGGACATAGTGCTCAAGGGTATGAAGGGGGTTGAATGTGAAAAAATCACCAGAGTCAGGTGATCTGCATCCCCAGATGCTCAGAGAGGTGGTCCTGTTGGCACAGTGATAGCACTACCACTAGTCCTTATTCCCTCTTCATCACTAGTCCCCTGCAATTTCAAACATTTAGAGAATCTAGTTTAAACTGCACTAGGTCCCTACATCTGCAGTGGGGCTTGATTGTTCTTGTGAAGCTACATCTCATTGTATCTTGCCTTTTGATATTGCACTCTCTACCTGAGCCTTGTATTATGACTTGTATGACTTGTACAACTTCTTTCGTATAATCATTACCCGTAGTGAGACTCATTTACTGTATTCCTTCAATAGCATACTACCTGTCTTTTGATATCCTGTCTGTAACTGCACTGTGAATTATGTATCTTGTGCTATTGTCTTCTCTGCTCTTACATTGTAACCTCCCAGGTCGTGCCTGAAAATAGGCAACTTATCTGCCTAGAGCACGCTACCCAGTTACCAAAAAGTCAATAAATAAATGGCATTGGTGACCCTGGTTCTGGAAAGAGCCTTGGTCATAGGGTGCAGCCAGGGAAGGACTGCATATCTCAGTGGACGCTCTCCTTCTTCAGAGAGGAGGTTGCAATGCTTTCTCTGCTACTTACATTTGTGTGTGCACAGGTGGTGGTGCAGAAATGAGGTGTAAGGAGGGGAGGGAAGGATGCTGTTAGGCACTTGCCAGGGGTGTGCTACCTACATGTCATATCTTTCTGTGCTGGCATCCTCACAGAGAAAACGGGGGAACTAAAGGGCTATATCCCCTCCACTGTGCTTCATGATAACCTAAGGGACCAGATGGCAGTATATCTGCCATTTGTTCATGGAAGGAGCAACAATTATGTGTTAAAAAAGAGGTAGGGCTGACTTTGGTGCACCCCAGACCTGTTTTAAATGTTCACTAGTGACCGATGCTGTCACCATGGATTGGCAGGTGGCAGATGGTTTTCCTCTATACAACAGTCAGAACATGAGAGGCCCGGGCAATTACAACCTGTCTGTACCACTGTAGGGAAGTTGTTTGAGACTAGAACTGAGTGGTTGGTTGACTTTCTGGAGATTGAGTCATGGTTTCCAAGACAGTAAACAGCACAGCTTCATGAAAGGGAAGTCCTGGCTAACGAACTTCATAGAATTCTTCAGCACAGTGTCTCAGGCTGTGGACAAGGGCAAGCGCCAGATGGCTCAGTGCTCTATAGATGCCTTGTGAATAAGCTGGGGACATGGGGTGGGGCAGAAGTCACAAGGTGGATACAGAACCGATATGGAGTAAGAACCCAAAGGGTAGCGCTGAATAAGAAGCACTCAAAGGTTAAAAAGGTGACTAGTGTAGTGGGTACCTCAGTGGTCAGTGCTGGGCCTAGTGCTCTTTCACTGTTTTGTTTATATGTGACCCTGGAGAAGGTATCAAAGCCAAAATGTCTCTGTGCAGGTGACAATAAGATATGCTGGTAGGGTGGAGAATGAAGAGGCGATTAGGAAAAGAAATGACTTAAAGAAGCTGGAAAAGTAGTCCAAGATTTGGCAACTTAAACTGAATCCCAAAAAGTACAAGTTCATACACTGGGGGCACAAACCACAATATCAGGTGAATGTGAGGATCAGGCGGACGGACGCAGAGGAAAAGGGACCTGGAGGTTACCATTAGTGACAGCCTCAAGGTCATGGCCCAGTGAAATTAAAGCATACTGGAAAGAGAGCAGGGTACTAGATTGCATTAGTAAGGCTTCAGCTAGCAAAAAAAAGGCAGTAATCCTATCTTTCTTTAGGTCATTGCTTAGGCCGCACCTAAAGTACTGTGTGCAATTCTGGAATCCTCACTTACAAAAGAACAAAGACCGCTCAGAATTGGTTCACAGAAGGGCAACCAAAATGATACATGAATAGCAGGGGCATAGGCAGCGCTACACCAGGTCACACCAGAGCACGTGCCCTGGTCAAAAAATGCTGTGCCCCAGTACTCTGAGTCCCTGCTGCAGTGCTGCATGTTGCAACTTAAAACATGTTTGCTTGCTGCCAATTACATCCAGGTCCTAAATCATTTGTGTCTCAAGCCAACTCCCAACCCTGAGTGCCCGCCGCCTGCCACTACCATGCACTGACCACTGACTCCTGTTACGTGAGCTGTTTGGCATAAAGTCTGCAGCACAAACCCTGGTCCTATTTCTGTTTGTGGTTAGAGTCAGACTGTTGTGACACAGGTGCACACTGTGTCTAACGTCAGCACACCTATACAGCGAATTGGCTGTGTTGCCACTCAAGAGCACTCCAGCTACATTTTTCCACCTTCGCTCCTAACAGCCAGCTATTCTGGTGGTTAGACCACTCAGGTTAGTGCTGAGGCCCACGCAATCCCCTCCCTTTCTCCAGGTGCTCTTGGACACACTGCAGTAGTTGTCTGCTTAGTGAGCAGAGTTAGCGCCGGTCCAGGATTGAAGCCACCATAGGATCACATACTGATGCCGCCAATGAGTCCAAGGACTGCTGTAGTAAAAAAGATTAGATGCTGCCTCACCTGCCTGAATTATGAGCTGCCCGGCCATCCACTTCCACCAAACCAGAACCGTACTGGCATTGTTTGCAAGCTGCAGCACAAAAGACCTCCCCCTGACAAGCAGTACAGCCAACCTTAAAAGAGCTGTACTGACTCTGTTGGGCTTTTTTCAGAAAAGGCTAGACCACAATCTGGTCAGTAATGGGAGAGAGCAGCAGCAGCTAGCCACCCTGCCCAGTCAGTAGGTGCAGCACAGAGTCAGTCCCTCAAGTAAAAGTCCAGACAGCAGCGATAATAGTCAAGAGAGAAGCTGCCTGTAGAATCAGAGAGACAGGTCCAGACTGCTTGTGCTTTTTTGTTGAGGTAAGTAGTTGGGTTTATTTGAAAATATCTCAGTACTGTGAGGAGGGAGGGACTCAAAGGAGAGAATGCATGGCCTTCTATCTCCTGGCCCTGCTACTGCAGGTGGGCAATCCATTGGGGACCAGTTTGGGAGGTGGTTACCTGCTGGAAAGGGGTGGGATGGCTCTGTTTCTTCTGGCTCTAGGGCATGACACTGTTTCTCCTGGTTCGAGGGGGGATGGCCTGGCTACTCCTGATTGGGGGTGCCCTGTTACCCCTGGCTCAGGGGATATGGCCCAGCTTCTCCTGACTTGGTAGCTGGGGATGGCCCTGCTTTTTCTGGCTCAGGGAGGGAGATTTCCTGCTTCTCCTGGCTAGGTGGGGCTCTAATTCTCCTAGTTCGCGGGTGGCCCTGCTTCTCCTGCTAGAAGAAGCAGGGCCACCCCACCCCGAGCCAGGAGAACCAGGGCCATCCCCTGTAAAAAAAAAATAAAATGGGAATGGCATTTTTATTTCATAAACATATCACTCATCATTTGTTCAAATATCCCAAGAGGCAGGCATGCATGAATATGCATGCATGCTTTCCATTCTGGTTTCTATAGGTGCCCTGGCTGCCAACTGCAGTGCCACCCAGTGCCCTGGTAACCAATAGAACCTGGAGCCACCACTGAGCAGGGATATGAAGAAAGGCTGAGTACCTGAATACATACTCTGGAGACCAGGAGGTAAGGAGGAATTTTCAAATTATATCTGAATGGAATAAACAGAGTGCATTGTCAGTAACTCTTTAGGCAATGTGAGGGGTCTGAGACAATAGGACATAATTATAAACTGGGGGTGCAGATTTCAAGAGGATTCAAGGAAATACTTTTTCACGAAGATGGTGGTGGAATGGTGGAATCATCTACCTGGGAAGGTAGTTTACATAAAAAAAGTTACAGGTTTCAAGAGAGTGTGAGATGTGCAGCCCATTGACACCAGTTTGTGCAGCACCACCCCACTTTGTAGAAGACCCAGGATTGTTTTTTTTGTTCGAACTTCCTTGCCCAGGATTATGGGATCTGAAACATGATGCAGAGTCAGTGTGTGCCCACTTGGGTGGGTAGAACAGCTCTCTTGAGCATCACCTGCAAGTGGTAAGGGAGACAGCCTTGATCCTGTGGTTGACCACGTAGTACTGGCGACTCTCCACCTACAGTTTGATGCTGCAGGATACTCACTGGCTAAATGGGAAGGGCCTAATCAGGAAACATTTTTGGAGCGAGCAGTATGATAGACTGTGCATCTGGGCTTTGCTCTTTACTAGCTGCCACTCCACCTCTGCTGTGGATGTCTCCCATGGCATTAGCAGGAGCAGCGGGAATGCTGCCTGGCTGCTGCCAGGCCCCACCACAGGGGGTAAGCCATGAGATTAGGGGTGCAGAAGTAAGCACTGGAGATGTGCGTGGATGGGGCTGGGCATGACCTATGGGATGGGAGGCTGTAAGATCAGGGGAAGCACTGGCAACATGGATGGATGGGGCAGAGCCTGACGGGAGGGATGGGGGCTGTGGGATCAGGGGTGCGGCGGTAAGTACTGGACACATGGAGGGATGAAGCTGGGCCTGACAGGAGGATGGAGAAGTGGGATCAGGGGTGCAGAGGTAAGCACTGAAGATGTGGAAGTATGGGACATGGCCTGACTGGAGGGATGAAAGGCCATGGGATCAGGGGTGCAGAAGTAAGCACTGGAGATGTGGAGGTACAGGACAGGGCCTGACCGGAGGGATAGGAGGCTGTGGGATCAGGGGTGCAGAGATAAGCACTGTAGATGTGGAGGGATGGGGCAGGGCATGACTGGAAGGATGGTGCCGTGGGATCAGAGGTGCAAAGGTAAGCCAGTTGGTAAGCCAAAGGCCTTGTTAGTCAAGCATTGGCCTTCATTAATCTCAACTCACCCATCATAAGGCATTAAATGGGAAGAAGGTAGACCCCATTAATTTCAATGGGGTGCTTCATGCTCTCCGTTGCTGGATGTCATAGTGCAGGGCATGTTCATCAATCCAAAAGTGAAGAGAATCAGTGGGCCACCTTTTTGAGGGTCAATGTACGATCCCTTGTATCCAAATACAGACATGAAATTAAATATTGAAAATGGTACGGAATGAATTTTGCTGATATAGGGTATAAAATACGGTGAGCAGGTTGGAATCTAAGAAAATCACTTTAAGGATAATCACGGCAGAGGCGGATTAGAACTAGGATTTACCAGCTGGCCGGTGGTGCTAAGGGTTAAGGTGCTGGGCGCCACACACTCGCCATGCCACGCCGGCAACCTGGGTTCAGGAATGGACTCGGGTCATTGGGGGGTCAGGGGGAAGGGATTGGCGTCCAGAATTCTAACTTGGACTTGTGGATGCAGTATGGTAGCAGGTTTCATCAGAGTCTGATTCTGAGCCATAATGCAGTCACATATAAGCTTATGAGTCCTCAGTTATCACTGTGATCAGAACTACAGTTTAAATCTGGCTTTTGTGGGTTCTCTTTGCAGAACCTGTTAACAGGAGTGAAGATGGCGGCTTTGCCAGACTGATTTAGGTGGTCTTCCTGATTCCAGTCGGCCGTGCCCCCCAGCGCACCTCCCCACACACACACCTCTCAAATTTGTGACCTGGAAATGTACTACGCTAAAATTTTCCAAAAATATGAGACACTGGCCTTCAACGGGAGGCATAATCAAATATGGAGAAAAAGATCGGAACACTACTGAAAAAGCTAGTGCCATCATTTGTGCAGTTTAATTTTGCAGCCTTCAGCAGTACTGTTAATTTCTGTTATAAAATGGGAAAAAAATCGAAACACTGATTGGCTGGAAGCTCTTTCCAGTCCTATTCAACATCTTCATTAGTGACCTCGCAGATGGACTAGAGGGTAAGGCTTGTCTGTTTGCAGATGACACCAAGATCTGCAACAGAGTAGATGATCCAGATGGGGTGGGCAGAATGAGAAGAGATCTGGATAAACTAGCAAAATGGTCAGAAGAGTGGCAACTGGGATTTAATGCAAAGAAGTGCAAAATCATGCACATAGGGAAGAGAAACCCTGAAGCCACTTATAGGCTGGGAGGAGTTGCTAGCAGTCACAAAGGAAGAAAGAGACTTGGGCATCATCATCACTGATGACCTAAAATCATCAAACAGACCTGTAAAGCAGTAGGTAAGGCTAGGGGTGTGTTAGGTGTAGTAGTAGGGTATCACAAGTCGTAAGAGGAGGTAATAATCCCTCTGTACAAGACATTGGTTAGGCCCCATCTGGAGTAATGCTGCAGTATTGGAGGCTACACCTTCACAAGGACATTAACCAAATTGAGGCAGTCCAGAGAAGGGCAACCAAAATGGTGCAGGGACTGCATCAGAAGACATATGAGGACAGATTAACGGACTCAATATGTATACCCTTGAGCAAAGGAGGGAGAGAGGTGATATGATCGAGACATTTAAACACCTTAAGGGCATAAACAAGGTGAAAGAGTCTAACATGTTTAAATATAAGAAAAATAGCAGGACAAGAGGACACAGCATGAGATTAGAGGGAGGCCGATTAAGGGGAATGTGAGAAATTCTTTTTTCACAGAAAGGGTGGTAGATGCATGGAATGGCTTACCACAAGAAGTGGTGGCTATGAATACAGTGCAGGGCTTCAAACAGGCATGGGATAGGCATAAGGGAGCAATACAAATGACTATGAATAGATAGGTCACTGACAGAGCAAAGGCCGATGGCACATTTATAAGGTAGAAAAAGAAATGGGCAGACTGGATGGGCCTTGCGGTCCTTATCTGCCGTCAACTTCTATGTTTCTATGTGTTCTTATCAGAACATATCATTACAACGCGCACTACTTCTGCTAAATAAGATGCAGTACAGGGAAGATCAATCCATGACACCACTCTCCTGCTCATGTCGCATGGAACAACAGCTGAAGTAGTGCAACCTTGAAACTGCTGTTCAACGTTCCCCCCCCCCCAACACACAGCCACAGACTCACAAAATGACTCTTTAAATCCCTAAACTTTTTTTTGTACTAAAGTCTCAACTCTTTCCTTCATGTGGTTCTCCTCTGTCACTGAAATTGAATGCAGTAAGTAAAAACAACTATTTTGCTCAGTGGTCAATAGGAAGGAAGAAGATGAAGGCAGCAGAGCAGGAAAAGAAATGGCAGGGAGGGAAATGGAGATGAGGCCTTTTCTCGTGGAGGAACTTTTGGGAGAACTAGGCTGCATGAAGGTGGATAAGGCAATGGGGCTGGATAGGGTGACCAAAGGGTGTTAAGGGAACTAAAGAGATATTGGCAGTGCCATTGACTGCGCTCTTCAATCAGTCCTGGGTGGTGCCGGAAGACAGAGGCAGGCAAATGTAGTCCCGGTGCATAAGGGGGAGGAAGTGGAAATCAGACCCGAGCTTGACAGCGCGGTAGGAAAGCTCATGGAGAAACTAATAAAGGCAGGATCACCCGCTACCTCGAGGAAAGTGGCCTGATAAATCCAGGGCAACATGGCTTTACCAGGGGCAGATCCTGTCAAACAAATTTGATAGAGTTTTTTGACAGAGTCACCAAGGAACTGGATCAGGGGAAGGCGGCAGATGTGGCTTATTTGAATTTCAGGACGGTGTTTGACTCCGTGCCCCATGGGAGACTGCTGTGTAAAATGTCAGGACTGGGGCTGGGGCAGAGGGTGGTTAAATGGGTGGGAAACTGGCTGGGGGACAGGAGGCAGAGGGTCATAATAAATGGGGTGGCATCCGGAGAGGGCAAGGTCACAAGTGGGGTCCCTCAGGGATCAGTGCTGGGGCCCCTACTATTCAATATATTTGTAGGGGACATTGTGGAGGACCTTGAGGGAGGTGTGGAGTCGTTGTGGACGATATCAAAATCTAAATGGGGTGGACACATGGGGAAGGGGTAAAAAAATGCAGAGGATTTGGAGGCTTGAGGCATGGTCAAAGAGGTGGCAGCTTGCATTCATTACCGAAAGTGTAGAATCATGCATCTTGGCTACAGAAATCGGAGGGCAGGGTACTGTATGGGGGCAGAGATCTGGAGAGTAGAGACAAGAAAGGGACCTAGGCATCACTATATTGGGGGACCTGAAGGGTGGAAGGCAGTGCGGGAGGGCAGTGGCTAGGCGGAGTGGAATCCTGGGATACATTGGAAGGGGATCACCAGTAGAAATAGGTCATAGTACCCTTGTACACCCATTTAGTTAGACCACATTTGAGTCACGAGTCCAGTTCTGGAGGCTACACCTCAAAAAGGATGTGGGAGGCTGGAGCGGGCTCAGAGGAGAGCGACAACAATGGTAAAAGGTTAAGCCACCTATCCTACGAAGAAGGGTTGAGAGATCTGAACATGTACTCCCTGGAACAGAGGAGGGAGAGGGGGGACATGATCGAGACCTTCAAGTGCCTTAAAGGTATAAACAGGGTGCTAATGGAAAACATCTTCCAGATGAAGGGTAATCGGAGGATGAGAGGGCATGGTCTGCAGGTGGGGGGGGCAGCTCAGGAGTAACATTAGGAAATACTATTTCACAGAGAGAGTGGTGGAAAAGTGGAACAGACACCCGGAGAAGAAACAGTGGAGGAATTCAGAAGGGCATGGGACAACCACAGGGGAGTGTTAAGGGTTGGGGGGAACGCTGGTCCAAGCAGATAGCTGGACAAATGGGCAGACTCAGTAGGCCTTGTTGGTCCTTTTCTGCCGTCACACTTCTATGACTCTATGAAAAGTCAGCAAACCCAGCATTGCGCCTTTGAAATATGAGTACAGCCCCTGTTGTCCAGAGGTCTTAAAATAAGCTTAGACTCTGCTTCTCCACCACCGCGTTTATCCAAACTACAAACAAACTTTTTTTTTAAATCCTCAATTACAGACCAGTCCACCATTAAAAGCACAATCCAGAAAGCGCTGTGAGAAAACCACTAACTACGGTGGCTGCAGTGAGATACGCTCACTCCCACTCAAACTGATGGTCAAGTGTAAATCAAATGGCTACTGGGGGGATTTGAACTAAACAGCACACTTCTGGCTTCACTTAAAATAAAAAATGGACTAGATGGTGTCATACTAAAGGCAACACTGCACATAAATGCATAAGGAGTTCTATACTGCTGATAAACAGTTTTGAAAAGACATTAACATGGGGACTATTTTTTGCTATTTCAGTTATTAAAACCTTTTTTATGTTTCTGATTTTTTTTTGTTTTCTTGTTAATAATTACTTGGGGGCCCATTTTATAAGCACAATAAGACACTCCGAGGTGTGGGTTATGGCCTGATAAGAGCACTTCCCAGGTGCTAAAGCACTCCACGCTAGCGCCTTGTGCCTCATAATGCACCTGGGGCGTGCTCTTATCAAGCCATAACCCACACCTCCTCATGTCTTATTGCTGGCATATAAAGTCTGAGTTTACAGCACCTTCTCTGTGTAGCCAGCACCTTTTCCATGTAGAACTGGATAGATGTGACATGGAGCAATTTTGAGGGGTAAAATGAGGGCGGTCCCTTATGATATTAAACATGAGAGGTATGTCTCAGACCTTCTAAGGTTTCTTCTGAAGGACGACAGCAAGCCCACCCCCACCATGAATACATTACTGCAAATTACTCCTGGGCACCTAGAGCCTTCTTAAAATCCAAAGGTGTGGAAGCAATACATACTGAATAGACAAGACTGGCTGCTGTGTCCCCGAGACGCTGAGGTAATGAGAAGAGGCAGAGGGAACGTCTTCTCTCCCAGGATCTGCTTAAAAGCTGCATGATGTGTTCTGTTTGATCATTCTCTCTATGCCACCACTGGAAGAAACTGAAAGTAGAGCGCACGCTGTTCCAGCCACAACAGAAGCCACTCTTGCAGCTGGCTCGCGACATTAGCCTGCCAAGTGCCAATCGGATTCTCAGTAGTAGCCTTCACCCTCCCGCCAACCCTGCCTCAGCAGAAAACTGTCTCGAGAAGCGATGATTTTCCAAGGCAGGACCTGGCTCTCAAGCTGTGCTGCTGGTACAAACCCATGGGCGGGCTCGTCTGGCTAAGTCGGTTCCTATTTTTTTTTCAATCATCCAGGGTTTTTGAAGGGATGGCAGCTCACATCTGGGGCCAACTTTTTTTCATTGCTGCTTCTGGCGGGGACATAGTGCTTATCTGTGCAAACAGTGGAAGCTGGAAATTTCGAGGTAGCGACCCCTGCACCCTCATCATACTATAATTTGTACTCTGCGTGCCTCTCTCAGTGGGATAGATGTGAACCTCAAAAATGTACTAAAGGAGCGAACTTCTGGTTGTGGGACACACTGAAATATTGAGATACAGTACTGTATATGCTTAGACCTCAGTGAGAACTAACATTTTAGCTTTACTGATCGTTATAACATGGGTAGGGGAAATCACGCTTCCTGATTGGTGGGCAAGGTTCTGAGGCTGTGCGATTTAGAAATAGGAACCCCACTGTTAAATTAAACTTACCTCATTTTTTTAGTGGATCCAAATTTTATAAGCACATTGCAGGATGTGGGTTACTATATTCCTGAACAGCATTTCCAGGTGGTTGATGGCTCTCTGTGCAAGCCCTTTCCGATTCACAACCCAGCTGAGTGTGCAATTCAAGAAAAGTAACTCACACCTGGTTGTGTCTTTTTGCTTATATGATGATATGATCATGAATTTCTGTTTTAAAATCGATTCTAAATTATGGGACAGCACCTTTTTCACGTAGGGAGTTTCTGAGTGTTAAAATAATAATAAGGACAGTCTCTGTACGTAGGAGGGGTTGAGGATAGGTTTTGAGGTAATAGGGACATACCTCTGAATGTGAAACTGCTGAGAGGTATTGACTGAGGGTGAAATACAGGACAATCATCTTAATGTGAAACACTTGAAAAGTATGAACAGGAGTTCTGAGAGGTAAAATGAAGGCTTTTTATTGTTGTTTGTTGTACTTTTTCTCCTTCTGTCTTGACCTGCCTGCTATCGGCCTTGCCTCGCACCCAGCACCATCACCCGCCTTCTCCGGGATCTGTCTCGCCTGTGTTCCTCCCTGGCTTAATGGGTGGGGCCACCAGTGGGGACCCAATCCCGGGCAGAGTTATAGCGCAGTGTTGGTACAGCACCTCGGTTGGCAGTTCAGGGCCTGTGGTGCAAAGTGGGCGTCATCTTGCTTAGGTCAGGGGTGTTGGTCTTGTTTCCTCCCTTAAGCCACATGATGTTAGTGGAGTACTCAACACACATGCTCACATACAAGCGCTCAAGCATGCCGACGTCAACCCTCCCTGAGTCTTGGTTCCTACTGCACTGCCAGCTGTGGTCACCCAGGTGGCAGTACTGCAGTGGAGACCCAATCCTTCCCTCCCTGAGGTGAGAAACATCCCCATGGGACGCTCAACCCACCTCCCCTGGCTGGCCTTCCAGCAACGCAGGCTCATTCCTGAACCTGGGTCCTTGGCGTTACAAGCGGTATTACTACCACTGTGCTGGTGGTCCAACTTGAGGGACTCTCTTCTTATGTGAGACAATTGAGAGGAATTGACCTAGGGGCATTCTTCCTGATGTGGGACACGAGAGGTAGAGACATTAGGGTTAAGGGGTAAAATGAGGGATGTCCTTCAAATAAATAAACCCGAGAGGTATAAAAGAGATTCTGAGGGGTAAAATGAGGGACATTTAGTAACCAAAATAGCTGTTCCAAAACAATCCAAGGGGTGCTTTAAGTAAACACAGTCAATGGACTCCCACCTCTAAGACCTAGAACAACGTTGCCTAGCCTTATGGGCTATGCAGGCCAAGCGACTCCTAATTTGTAGATGGAGAACTGCTGAGATTCCTAGTGTTCAAGAGCTTCTGCCCTCTATGGTGCAAATAGCCACTATGGACAAACTTTCCCACCTGGCCCACAACTCCCTGGAAACCTATGAGGAATGTTGGACCCCTTTACCAGATATGCCACCCCCAAGACAGAGGTGGGCTGAGAATTCAACACCTAGGACTACTGCCTGGTATCTGAAATACAGTTATGGTTTTCTCCCTACTCACGTATCTGAGACTTGTACCTGTGATGTGTTGCACTGTTATCTCCATGTGTAAATAGTTATGTTGCATAGTATATAGAAGTCTTTGTGTTTCTCTCACTCAGGGTGTCAGAAGCCTAGACAGCACCGAATCTGCAAAGAGAACTGCAATGTTATTTTATGGAGCATGGAAGCCTTGCCCTCAACACTTAAGTTAGACACCCTCATGTACAGGGGTAAGCACCTGTTAATTAGTAACAGTTCTTCTTTCCTTGCTTTGTTGTCTGAGTTGTTACTGTAACCAACAACTCCTTTCCAGCTTCTTGTTTTTGTGTTGGTGTTGATTACTGTAAAAAGAAAATGCTAATAAACAATTTAACAGTAAAAAAAAAAAACACAGTCAATGGAGAAGCAAAAAACCCAGCACTTACTTACCAGTCAATTAAGTCACAGCACAAAAGGTATATTATGCAAAACTATGTGGCAATTTATTCACACTTACACATGTAATAGATAAAAAAAAACATACAGGTGGTAGCAGCAACTCAACATTTCACGCATATAGCGCCTTTTCAAGAGAACAGAAGAGTGCTTTGAAGCATACAGTTTATATAGTAGAATCAATTTATTTTATTTTTTATTTATTAATCAGGTGGCTACATTGGTCCCAGGGACTCTCTTCAGACACAACCTGGGCCATAAAGATGGCACAAACAAGATAAAAGAGAAAGCAGGGTGCAAAATATACAAGGCACAGTGGTGGTGCCAATACATTAAATGAAATATTAAGTGATATAAAATACATGGTACAGAAGATGGCGAAACAGGGTACAAAGTGACCACAGTGCAGGCAGTAATAATGCACAAGAGTATATGTGGCAGCGCAGTGCAACATGTGTCACAATCGTAACAACAGTTTCCAAAGTCATATATCATAAAAACGACAATTTCCAGAGTCATTGTGGCACAGTGATTTTCCCAGCAAGATGAAGGGGGATAGCAGACGCTTCACCCTTGGATGGGGTCAGTTTATCATCCAAGGTGGCATTTACAGGTCATGGTAACAGTAAGGGAAGTCTTATACTGGGATTTAAATAGGGGGTGTGGGGTTCATAGTGGAACACATAGGCTGTTCCAAAGATTCAGGGCAGCTGAGGAGGAAACCTGAACTAAGCAGATGGTGGCAATCTGTGGGTTGGAGTCAGTGGTGAGAACAGTAAACAAGTATACCCCAGGTAGGGAGCGAACACAGTTATCAGTCTGTTTAGGCAGTGCAAAATACAGCAGGTAGTGCAAAACGTGTAAGGCAGGGTGTGAGAAAGTAACCCAGAAGTGATTCGCCACAATACGCAATTCTGTAACCAAGGCCTACAGTGGTGCAAAATGTAAATGAGTGTAACATATTTAAGGCAGCAGGTGGCTTGTATGCAGAGTAAGATACCAGTAAGAGGGGGACCCAATTAAGGAGCAGCCACATAAGCAATATTAATAACAGTATATCTAGGCAGTGCATTTATGACTTGAGCAGTGAAGTAACTAGCATCAGGCAACTATGAACAGAGCTGAATGTGAGCGTGACCCAGCTAGGGAGTATCCATAGCTCCAGGGTTTGGAGGGGAGCCAAACAGCAGGAAAGTATAAATAAGGCAGATCAAACTCCTACCGGGTCAAGATGTATACCTATACTGCACATGGAATACCATGCAGAATACATTGTGCAGTGCACTAGCATGATAGGGTAAAGAACCTCGCAAGACAGATAGAGTATATGCACAGTTTTGTACCCTATCAAGCATGGGTGGGGAGGAGGAGGGGTTATGTGGAGGTGAAGACCTCCGTTTGGGAGGTGGTCCACCAAGCTGCCGCCATGGCTCAGTGGGATGAGCCGCGGCACTACAGGAGGTTGCTGTGCGTCTGTGGACTGGGGCTCGAATCCCAGTCACAGACTTTTGAAACTGCATTGTGCGGTTTATTTTTTATTTTCTCCCCGTAGTGTTTCTTGCCTGTCCCCAAGCTAACCCCCCAGGATTATTATAATGGAAGTGTTTGGGGGCGTAGCTCCTGCAGATAAAGAAAATACCAGATATTTCTGTCACAAATTCATTTTGGCACTGTGTCTCTGTGGCAGCAATGTATCTGTTGAATTTACAGTGCGGTACATTGCTGCGTGCAGTACCATGTGCGATTATGACCCCGTGCCATTCAAACTTACTGTAAGTGAGGTAGCATGACTGGTCAACAGCTGACCCCATGCTGACAAGGCAGACTCTGTGCTGCCATTCTACTCGGCCCTTCACATGGAGGCCCACAGCTCAGAGGGTCACTTGATAGGCAGGTTCTTAAATGGAGAGAGTGGAGATGCAAAGGGCTTAAGTCAGCAGACTCTGATTGGCTGCCCAACATCCGGGGGTGTGGCAGGGAGCACCAAAAAAGCTCCCTGGTGCGACTTTCCTCAGCAACACGGTGTGAGAGAAGGGTTCGTCAGGATGTGGCAGATTGCCCTCACAACCCCGGTGATGTCCATGGCAGTGGCGTACAGAGAACAGGAAGCAGTTCTTTGTTTTGTAGCCCCGTCTCCATTGAGATGCAAAGGGCTTCAGGAAGCAGGCTGACTGCCCAGCATCCAGGGGGTGCAGCTAGGGAAGCTGACTGGTGGGCTGAGAGAGAGCTGGAGAAACCCGGGACCAGGTTATGACTTTTGGGCACAGCTTATGGCAAAAAATAGTATACATTCATGGGGCAATAAGCAAGGTTATGGTATACAGCCAAGGGGCAACAAGTAAGATTATACTGTACAGCCATGGGGCAATAAACAATGTTATGGTATACAGCCTGGGACAAGAAGCAGGGTTATGGTATACAGTAGTGTTGCAAGAAGCAGGATTAGGGTATATAGCACTTGGGCAAGAAGCAGGGTTATGCTACACAGTTGAGGGCAAAAATCAGGGTTATGGTATACAGCTGAGGGCAAGAAGCAGGTTATAGTATATCGCTTTTGTCAACAACATGCAGGGTTATGGTGTCCAAATGTTATTTCCATAGTTACATTACTCATGGTAGAACATCAACATTCTGCAGTGGGAATAATTGTCTGTCCTGCAGCTCAGGCAGGTCACAAATGCTACAGTCCTCCTGAAAAGAAGAGGATACATTAAGGTTCAGCATCCCTGATGAGGGAATAGCTATGTCTTAGAGTCCCCCCAAGCGAGTTATGTTTCTTCTATTTGTGACCGATATGAGTGTTTCTGAGGAGATAAACTACCTGCATCAGAAAAACTGGCCCTGAGGCAGAGACTTGAAATGACTAATCATAGCTTTCAAAACTAAAGTCCATTTCTTATTTAAAATCCAACTATCGGGAAAACAGTGCCTGGCTTAGATAGTTCTTCCTTCAAAATAAATACATTTTCTATTATGTCAGCCTGTTTTCCCCCTGCAGTGTGTAAATAGCTAGCACTTTCTGGATGGTTATAAGTCATGGGGTGTTAAGGAGTTTTAACATTCTGTAACACTGTTATCAATAGGATGTCTCTGGAACAGGATTCATTTGTAGAGGTCAGAAATACAAACAGAACAATGAATGAAGTTGGAATGCCTTCGTACAGTACAAATACTTTGGGGTGACAGTGTAAATTCTTGCACTTTGTGTTTTACTCAATAAACAGCCAATCAGAACATAGAGCCACTACATGGTTATTCATTTATATTATTTATGTTTTTGATAACCGGGGTGAGTGAACTGATCCAGTGAACCATTTTCAGCCATGACCCGGACCACAAAGTGGCAACACGAGTCAACAACAAAATACATGTCATGGGTAAAGATATAATACAGAGCAGATAAGACAGTGTTAAAAATACATGAGATTACATGGAAGACCAACACTTACACTTACAACACTTATAAGTATACAGAGTGGAAATCCCTGCATGTGTATTGGCTCCTAGATGCAAACTGCTATTTTACTCAAAAACAATTGGCAACCTTTTGAATGCCTGAAAAGCCACCTGTCATTGAAAGGGAAAATAAACATGTCTTTTCCATTTTTGTGGTATGTTTGTCCACCACAAGTTTAACATTTCACAGTCGCCCAATCGTGACATATAAAAACCCCCAGCATTAAGGACAAACTGGTCCATATGGACCATACAAGATAAGTAACAAACCCAAACCCAGGTGGATAATGTTTTCTTGGTCCACTAAAAAACTATATGTTCCCATGTGGAAGGTGCGCAGTATGCAGAAACACATCAAAGAATCAGGAATTTTATCACCCATATACAGGCAAGATATATCCTGTTAGAAATCATATTAATTGCAACAAAACAGGGGTCATTTATGTATTACAATGCTCCGGCCCTATGACAAGCTATACGTTGGGAAAACATCAAGAGAGATTAAAAAGAGAACTGGTGAACATGAAAGTACAATAAGAAAAAGTGATGAAGCATCTAGTGTAGCGATGCACTTTAAAGAAAGAGGTCATAACTGGCGCGTTACTACAATTTTGGGGTTTTCAACAAATAGCACTGCCACAGAGGGGAGGGGATTATCACAAACTATTATTGAAACATGAGGTCAGATGGATCTTAGAGTTTGGCACATAATCACAAGGTTGGGGTTTAAATGAAGAAATAAATTGGAAGGCATGCTGGTGAATCCACATCAGCAGCCAGCAAGAAGATACCATAAAGCAGAGTTTGAGAATGAAATGACTCAGTAGCATCACAAAGAGACACATGGCTTGTCACTAGTTTAAGGAAACCAACAGTCCTAGCATATTGTGGCGGAGTTAGGCTATACCCACGGCTGTGACTGATGGACCACTTTTCTATCTCCTTATTTCCTAGCAACAGTTAACGCTTTTCTCTTTGCTCCCCTTCCCCAACCCTAGGTTGGCCACCTAGCATAGCTCTTTACTTTCCCTACTAAACTTCCTACTAGTTTTCTCTTTTCATTCTTTTTCCATTTCCATCCGTCCAGTCCCTGGAATGATGCAAACACCCGGAGAGGTGCTGTGTAAAGTGCATAAGTAGCATTTTTGTGTACAAAAAGCATGAAGGTTATTTTAAATAGGAATGAATATAGCTAGTAAAGCCTTTTTAAAGAAAAAGGATTCAGAAGTCATATAAAACAATAATAGTGTCATGATTAGTACAGTTATAAGACATCCTTAAGATATTTTCATAAATTCACACTATATACCTGTTACTGTAGAAATAGTTGATGTATAAAAGTGCTTAGTCACTGTGGATCAGAGATAGAGTGTCAGTATCTGTGTAAATATACACTGTACCTTTAACTGAACCAGGAAGATCCCTGAAACAAACCCCTCCCCCCCTTGGTTTTGAAACAACATGTTCAGACATGAAACAACATGTCCAGACTTGTAAATAGAAAGGGCTTAGTCAGGTGACCCCCTACCAAAAAGATGTAAAAATCTATGCAAAGAGTTTACTTCAGTTCAGTCTAGTAGAGTTCAGTCTTGAGACTGAACGAGAGAGGTGCTACTGCAGACAAGCTGTTGAATGCAGATGAGAAGGGTCTTAGGAGCTCTAGAATCCAGGATTGTACTGTGTGAGAAACTGCTGATGTTAAGTAGTGATTTTCTTTGCAATTTTTTTGTTTTCATTTATGTTTTGAAATTTTGAAAAATAAATATCATGCCAAGGTGCGTTTTAAACCTGTAAATTTGCCTCGTCTGAAGTTTATTCCCACACGCTGTGACAAACTTGGTGTCAGTAGTGGGATAGTAGTAGTGGTTGTCCAGAGAAACAAGGGGGAGATCAGTACCCAGATACCAGCTCTGATATCCAGACAGGGGGGCATAGAGCAGGATAGCATACCTCCGGGAGCTTGTGGATGCCAAGGATGTTTTGAAGGAGGAGGGGCTTACCAGTGTGCATACCAGATCCCAGATGAGGAGAACTGGAGAGGAGCTATTGCCTGGATTGGAGTTCGATGGAACGCGGAGGTGGACCAGTGCTAGAGAGAGGCGGAGTACCCCCGCCAGGTGCTGATGGAGGGTTCCCAACCACAGGATTTCATGACAGAGGCAGAGGACCAGGATCCTTGGGTCTAGAGGAGCAAGAACCCCCCGAAGGAACCTTTGTTGCCAGTCGCTTTTGAAATCTTGTTGCCCATTTTTCCGGGCTGCTGCTACTTGGAGGACGATGAGACAAAGGCCCCAGGTAAGACTGTTTCAGGGCATTTGCATACTGGGGTGAAGACTACAAGCAACTGGGAAGACACCATGGTGGTTGAATGGACTTTCCCATGTTTTGAACCCCCATGTGATATGGTATGAAATGTATGAAACATGTAATGTTTAAAATGATAATAGCATTAAGACTGGTGCCTGTACAGTCAGTTGAGGGTACCAGAATGGTGTAAGGGTTGAAAGGAAACCCCTGGTATGTTAAAAATAAGGGCTGAAAGGAAACCCCAAAGGTTTTGAAGTTAGGAACTGGCTGGTTGATATTCAGCATGAGAAGGTTCCTTGTCTGCCAGAAAATATATGAAAGGGAACTGGATAAATGAGATGAATGAAACAATTACAATAAATGTATAACATAAAAAGAAATGTCTGTACTGTATGATATAAAATGAGGAACCTGGGGTCATGGAGGATCTAGGTATGGGGTGGAACCTATGATTGAGCCTCTGAGTGGAAACAATGCCAGGTGATGGGTATGGAGGAAGCTCAAAGTCAGCAAAAACCTGCTGTGTATTACTTCCTCTTTTTAATGTACTGATGAAGGTACGATAGTAGGTGTAGAGGGCTAAAACAATGTAAAGTGATGGGTAATGTGCTGAACTATAATGACAGCCCCAGGGTAATGTTGTGAAAGTATTGTCATATTATGTAAGTTGGTATGGTGGGCAATACTAAAAATAGCTGAATTAAGGGACCCTAGGGTGAAGCTTTCATAGTGGGTAACAGAAAGTTTCAACCAACCCCATTCTACTGTTTTGGTAGAATATTTATGACTGAGAGAGGGTTCTTGAAAAACAGTATAGTTTTGAGAACTGTTTTTTTTTATGTGGAGTGTGTAGCAGAGTTAGGCTACACCTCAGCTGACTTTTCTATCTCCTTATTTCCTAGCAACAGCTACCACTTTTCTCTTTGTTTTTCTTCTTTTTCCCCGCCTACCCTAGGTTGGCCATCTAGCGTAGCTCTGTACTTTCCCTACTAAACTTCCTACTAGTTCTCTCTTTTCATTCTTTTTCCATTTCCATCCATCCAGTCCCTGGAATGATGCCAAACACCTGGAGGGGTGTTGTGTAAAGGGATGCACTATAACGCAGTGGTTTAAGGCTCTGAGTTGCAAATCTGGTGACATCCAGCAGACCAGACCTGGGTTTGAATCTCACAGCTTCCATTTGCATACTGTGTGACCCTGAGCAAGTCGCTTAACTTCCCTGTGCTCCCAGGTCACACCTGTAAAAAAGCTTTCAGCTTAGTGTGCTACTCCTGGTTAAACTTGTTCAGACATGAAACAACATGTCCAGACTTGCAAATAGAAAGGGCTTAGTCAGGTGACCCCCCTACCAAAAATATATAAAAAACCTTTGCACAGAGTTTACTTCAGTTCAGTCTAGTAGAGTTCAGGCTTCAGAGTGAAGGACAGAGGTGCGACTGCAGACAAGCTGTTGAATGCAGATGAGAAGGGTCTTAGGAGCTCAAGAATCCAGGACTGTATTGTGTGAGAAACTACTGATGTTAAGTAGTGATTTTCTTTGCAATTTTTTTGGTTTCATTAAGTTTTTGAACTTTTGAAAAATAAATATCACACCAAATCAGTTTTCACTATGAGAGAAGAAATCTTTCATGATTGCACCACATTGGAAAATTCCCTCTCCCAACCCCACTCCCCCCTCGGTACCACTGTTTTCATCATTTCCCTGCAAAAGCATAAGTGGCCTTCATTTCAATATATGGGACAAACTAATAAGGCAGTTAGGGAGGGAACTAAATATATTTAACTGTCCAAGATTTGCAACAATCAATAGACTGAACACAGGATACACGTGTTTTAACAAATTTGCTATGCAGCTTCTCGTAGCAATTAATTACTAAACCAGGTAACACTCTTGTTCACCTAAATACAAGGTTTCTACTATAAACTTTGGTTTGAAAGCGTCAAAACACTTCTAAGAATCCTCTTTGAATGCATTTACACTCTATATACTACATGTACCCATGGCATGGCTTGATAGTTAAAGCTATCTCAGGTGATGGTTGTTTTGCAACAACACTATTACAGTGCCTGGTGACATCGCACACATCTACCACATTCCCACACATATAAGAGTATAAGAGGCAGTGCCTCACACTGGCTCTGTTCTGCCAGACCAGACCACAGAGGACCATCTGCACAAAATATTAGTGAACCGATACTACTTTATCTTTGTATTAAAACAGTATGCATTGCCAAAGACTCATATATAGGAAGCTACACTACTGAGTGAGAAAAATTAAAGAAACCAAGGTGCCAAGATGTGGTGGAACATTGTTTAGTTAAAGCAGCAGTGCAACAAAAAACGTTATTCCAAAAAAGCTAATTTTTGTTATGGTTATGAAAAATATTGGAACAACTGTTGATTTTGATTTTCTGGATGTTTCCTATGCTGTATTCTGTATATTTGCATTTTTGTACCCTCCTCGGGTCCTCAATAATATTTTTTTTCGTTTAAATCTTTTTATTGATATTTCATATAGAGTAGACATCTACACATAATACATACCTTCACAGAGTTCATAGACATCTACAGGCATACATACCTTTACAGGTTTCATTCTGTTAATATTTTTCTTAACAAAGAAAAAGGAAAAACCTAAATAAAAAGTAGAACTCATAAAAACTATGTACAATGGTCCACATACATTACATTCTTCATTAAGTTGATCTACACGGTTATATTCTGTTCCGCTTTACAGATAGAGACCAGTTCATTTTCCAGTTATTTATTTACTTTGAAGGCCCATCACCCCAGCTTCACAACCATTAATTCCCCAGCTGTTAATGTACTCATGAAGGGCCCCCACAGACTTCCAAAGCTGTTAAGTCGGCCCTTCAGTTGGTAGATTTTCTGTTCCAGGGCCAAAGCTTCCACTGATAAGGCCCGCCATTGTGTAATAGTGGGGTTCTCCCTGATACCCAGGTGTTCAATATCGCCTGCCTGGCCTGTACTAGCAGTACCTTCACCCACCTCGGTATACAGGCTGCATTCCTCATCACCTTCATTCTCTATACTAAATAACAAACTAAGGGGTGAGGGTGAGGGTGAGACTGTTAGGCCTGAAATATTACCCAGGTGTTGTCTCACCATCTCCCAGTATCCCGCTAGCCGTGGACAGGCCCAAAAACAGTGAAAATACGTGCCCTCATGCTCTCTACATCTTCCACACATCTCCAATATCTTGGGGTGGAATCTGTGTGGCATGACTGGGGGGTAATACAGCCTATGCACACATTTATAGGTAGTTTCTTTGTATTTATTACAGGACAGCAATCCCATATGTGATTCCAATATAAGGCCCCAGTTAGGTTCTGTTATAACAACACCCATATCTCTTTTCCATAGGCCATGTGTCTTGCAGGTCAGATTTCGTAGGTTCCCTCTCAAGAGACCTACAACATTCTTAAACATCCCTTTCGGATCCTGCCTAGCCTTAAATATGAGTTCCTCCACCGAAGCCAGTGGCCCTATTTCTGTGTCTTGCCTCCTTATCTTCTTACAATAATTCCTGGCCTGGGAAAACCGAAACAAATGGCAGGTCGGGATCTCAAGGTGAGTCTCTGAGCTCCTGGAAGCGCGAGACCCTCCCTCCTCTGTACATATCCCCTATGCACTGTACCCTTCTTCTCCCACTCCAGGAATGCAGTATCCTCTATGCTCGGTCTATAAAAGGGTTTCTGGTGATAGGAGCAGCAGGTCTCCTGCTCACTACCATTCAGGGCCTGTTTAATATGCACCCAGCTGTCTAGTACCCATAACACTAATGGGTTAGGCTGCCCTAATGAAACATACACCTTCCATCCTCTACAGGTTAAGTAAGCTGTCAACTTGCCATCCACCCCCATCCCTTCCAGGTCCAGCCAGCTGGCTGCCCCTACCCAGGCTACCCAGTCCTTTATAATATGTGCTTGTGATGCCAGGAAGTATTGTTTCAGGTCCAGGAAATTGAGTTCTCCTTCCCGGTTATTCACTTTGAATCTGGCCAGATTAGTGTGTGCTCTTTCCCCCTACCATAAAAACTCTATGAACCCTTTTTCTAACTTCTTAAAGTCTTTTTTACAAAGGCCCATCGGCATGGGTGTAGCCAGGCATACCCCAAGTACTCCATGGTGTGCAATTTTATTTAACGGGGGTAGCAAATAGGCTCTGAACTGCTTCCTTTTTCCATGAAAACTAACAAAGAAAATGCTGAACCTTTCTGTAATTTTATTCATAGGAATTGAAACTAGAAGGACTGGTCACTAATGCTGTCTTTGCATCCCAAGGATAATACAACTTCACAGGCTCTGAGCTGGTATGTGGGTGTCTTAGGGAGCAATGCATGGCATTTGTATTTACCCATGCATGGCAACAACCACTGTCATAGAATACAAAAGTTGTATTTATTGTGCCAAATGAGGCAACAAACACGGTCCTGGTGTACATTTGTATATTGTCTGGCTTCACCCAGGGTGGGGGGGTAGCAGTGAGTCCACTGGTGTGCAGATCTGAAATTCCTGACACACTTGCCCACCAGAAGCATCTGGGGCAGATAACAGGATCCTGGGCAATATATTCATCTTAATGAGGTTTATACGCCTATCCACGACAGGGGCAGGGGTCGCCACCTCCTCAGCTCCCAAAGCAGGGTTTTAATCATGGGTGAATAAGTCAGTTGATATAGGTCCTCACCCCTTCTCCCTATATGCAAACCCAGGTATTTAAAGGAGGTGGTCATCAGTCTCAGACCCCAGTCACCCTTCTCTGGTTCCTCCCCTCCATAACCCACATATAGAACCTCGGATTTATCTATATTAATCTTATACCCCGAGAAATTGGCAAATTCAGAAAAAAATTCTAGCAGAGGTGGGAGTGAGCTCTTCGGCTTTCTCAGGTATAGAATCTTCTTGTCTGCATACAGTGACAGCATGTGCTGGGCATTCCCTTTCCCCTTGACTCCCTCAATGCAGGGGTGCTGCCTGATTGCTACAGCCAGAGGTTCAACTGCTAGGGTGGAGGAGGCTTTCCAAGTAGTACGCCAGTACCTTAACATATATTTTGGCATCAGCATTCAGGAGTGAGATAGGCCAATATGATGCACAAGTCTGTGGATCCCTCCCAGGCTTCGGTATGACACATATAGCTGCTTCCCCATGGTGGGAGGCAGGGGGTTTCCCCCTCTCTAACCTTCTTAAATGCTGCCTTCAGATGGTCCACCACCTTACTGCCCATCACCTTGTAGAACTCAGCAGGTAGCCCATCTGGGCCACTTACCTTTCTCGGTTTCAGGCTTTGGATGGCCCTAAGAATCTCCTCCTTAGAAATCTCCTTGCCGAGCATTTCTTTAAATGGCTCAGCCTAGCACTATACCTTAACCCCATTTAGAAATTATTTTGCTTCTTCCAGTGTACCTTCACATTCTGCACTATATAGAGCTTGGTAAAATTGGTTGAAGCATTGTCAGGTAAGCTGAGGCTCTCTATGTAAGTTCCCCCATTTATGCTTGATCTCATGTATCCTCGTACTCTTCTACCCTTAATCAGGTTCACCATTAACAGCCCCAGTTTGTTACCCCACTCATAAAATTTATCCTTCCAAAAGAAGAATTTGGCATGTGCCTCCTCTGCCAGCGTGTTGTTCAATGCCTCCCTACTAGTTGCCAATAGATGCAAAATTTCCTTTCACCCCCACTGGCCGCTTCCTTTACTTGTAGGCGTAACTTCTCCGGCTGCTGTAATTTCTCCTTTTTATACCATGTCACATACCAATAATTGTCCCTCTTATGTATGCTTTCCCTGCATCCCAGAACATTTTACATAGACAGTACGTGTCCTTATTTACCCTAGTGTATAGTGCCATCTGGTCCTGTAGGAAGGTTTTAAACTCCTGGGATCCCAGTAGGTAGGATGGAAAGCACCACATGGTGCCCTGTGGTTGCTTAAGGTCCATCCCAAGGGATGCAAACACATCTTTTTCTGTTTGCTGTGTAGCGCATTATGGACCTTTCAGTAGAACAATAAAAATGTAAACAAACTTTAAACATTTATCTAGATAGAACAATAAACATAAAACTATATACACTCACACTCACACCACTCTCACTCTGCATTCTTCCAAGAACATACAGCATTTCAATACAGAATAAGTATGTTTAACTTTGAAAAAGATGTTACTGGAGGTTTGGTTCTGAATTACCAATCACTACTCCCCTACCCCGGTCCATCAAAGATAGAATTTCACAACATTGCTTTCCCAATTCCTTCCAACCCCACATGAAATTACCCACACAGGCCCTCACTACACCCACAGTGGGAGCATGCAGCCTGCCTCAAGCACGAGATGGACAACTATTCCACAGCTTAAAATGCACTTAGTATATGTCTCAAATCCTCTCCTTTCGAGCCCTGCATATAACAGTTTCCCACCCCATGTCCCCCATACCCCAACAGACTCATCTGTATCAAGAGATGTTAGAGCAGCCACATGGCCAGCCCCACAAACCAAATCTAATGTGTAGGCCCACCACACACCACTACTTACAGATCTCCAGCTCTCATGGCACAGGGTTCCAGTCCAGAACATGGCACCAGTAGCCTTGTGGCAATCACATCAAACTCTGTGTCCAAGTCCAGTTGTCAAAGTGCCCCATCAAGCTTACAGGGAAGAAGAAAACAGTCTTTTTTGAAAACCTAGCCTGCTCTGCACCAGAGTGCAGATAGTTCTCCATTCTCTGTCAAGTACACCAGGGGACATCGTGAGGGAGGGTCGCAAGGGATTCTTCACATGAAACAGTCTCACACTTTAAGGGCCAGTATTCCATGTACAAGGGGGCAGCCAAGACTCTCTCTTTTAAAATGTTCCCTTCTGTTGAGCAGCCCTCGCCTAGCATTCATGTGGGAAGTCCAGAACAGTCCAGACAGAAACACATTAGAATGAATGAACTCCCTGGTACTTCTTCCAGGCAGTTGTGGCATCCTTCAGTCCCATCAGCCTATTTTCTTTTTCAGCTCAGCAACAAAGGAGGTCAGCTTGTTCATATCCCAGAAGCTATAAGAGGCTCCTTCATGGCAGATCTGCAGTGTGGCGGGAAGAATCATGTACCATTCTATTTTCAAGTGCTGGCACTCTGCAATCACTTCATTAAATGCATGGCGTTTCTTCCCAATTCTTGAGGAGTGATCTTGGGAGAGATACAGCTTGATTCCCTCATATTTCAACTCCTCTGCATTACAATAGGCTTTCCAGACTTCCTGCCTATCCTGGAAATTGTGGAAGCGAAAGATCACCTGGTGGGGTGGCTGTCCCTCAGGCGGCTGTGGCATCACTGCTCAGTGTGCTCGCTCCAGCTTATACCGCCCCCCCCCTTCGGCTTAAGGCCCAGCAAGGCCAGTAGTTTCACAGCACAAAACTCCATGATGTTTTGATCTTCTTTGCCCTCCAGGAGGCCCTGAGGTGCAGATTAGACGTCTGATGGTAATTTTCCTGGTAGTCCAGGGCCTCCCAGAGCTCTCGACCTCTTTCTCAAGCTTCCCGACACACCTGGGGAGTGGAGCCAGTGAGTCCTCCATAGTTGAGAGGCGCCTTCCATCTCCTCAAGCCTCTTGCTTCTGCTGAGAAAGCTGTGTGTCCATTGCCGCCAGCCTTCTATCTATTTTCTCCTCCACTCTATCTAATTGCAGAGTCAGGACATTAGCCAATCAGGACTCTGTGCCAAGCTATGCTGTGTGTGGTGCTCTTACTTTACTTCAGATTCTTTTCCCGATGACTGGACAAGTCTGCCCCAGGGTGCTCTCTTCATAACTTCATTTTTGAAGTACCTTTTCCTACTTTTAGCAGTTTTTCTTCATTTTTGTTCTGAATTACAGTGTTGCAATATGTTTTGACCTTCTTTTTACTGTTCGTGCTAGTGTTTCCTTGGTTTGGGACTTTGTCTGCCTTACTGCCTTGCCTTCCCTTACGGAGTTTGCTATGCCTCCTATATTATCCCATTCGTTCCCCTTATATTTCCTGAAGGCCAGCCTTTTGCGCTGACCTTTCTGCTACTGTTTTGAGAACCAAAGTGGTTTCCTTCTTCTTTTGTACTTCCTTTTCTCTCTAACACAGTGGGATGTTGCTTCAAGTATTGTATCCTTAATGCTTGCCCACTTTACCTGTACCCCCTCACCTGTATTTCTTTTTGCCAGGGCTAGCTTAATTCTGTTGGCCATCTTATCAAAGTCAGCTCCTCTGAAGTCCCATATTTTTGCCTTGGAATGGGATGATTTAGTTCTAGTGGCCAAATTGAACCATACCATGTGATTCCATTTTGAAGAACCGCTGGATCCTGAGGATTTCTCTGACCAAGAATTTGGCCCCCATGGTCAGGAAGATTTTTCCTCTCATTTTACATTAGTTCAGCATATAGTGGATACCCTTGGTCAAGAAGCGGTTGATGATGATGATGATGAGGAGGCAGACTTTTTAGGTATGATAGGTCTTCCTCCTTCAAAGAGTTTGCTCTTGTCAGTCCACAAATCTCTCCACAAGGCAACTTTAAAACTTTTACAACATCCCACCTCCATTCCTGGGGTGGAAAGGAAAATTGAAAGAAAATATAATTTGGGAAAATCAAATGCTGAGTACTTGTACTGTTACCCTGATCATGAGGGCATAGTACAGGCTACTGCCTGTGACAAAGCAAAGGTGTCTCTTTCCTCCCAACCCCTAGAAAAAGACTCCAAAAAACGGGATGCCATGGGTAAGAAATCTTACACCACACCCGCTTTGCTGCTCCACTTTTGTACTTACATGGCATACACAGCCCAATACCAAAAAGCTCCCTGGAACTCTATCCTGGCTACTAGCCAGGAAGCCCCAAGTAAACTGACCCAAGACTTAGCAGAGGTTGTCAAATCAGCTTTAGAGGCCACAAAATATCAGTTTCATATGGCCGTGAATGCCAGTGATACTGCCCAGGGCTTTTACCCAGATCATTTCCCTCGAAGTTTTGCCTGGTTGAGGTCTACTAATTCTCTCCCAGGATACACAGACTAAAGCTATGGATTTCCCCTGTGAGGACAACTCCCTCTTTGGGGACAAAACTGAAGCTTTCAAGAAATAGAAAGGAGTACAAATCTTCCTATCAGAGCAATGCTGCTAAAGAAAGGCCCTCTACCTCTAACAAGCTCCAAAGGGGAGGCAGAGGTAGGGGATATTATCCCAGGGCTTTTTATCTTATGCCGATGCCAATGCCCTATGACTACTGTCTTATGAGAGATTTCTGTAGAGGAAGATGGAGAAAGACTCAAAAGTGAGCTGACCCTTTCCCCTTTCCAAAGCTTCAAACTAAGCAAACTTTCCGACTCGAACGCCCAGGTCGCCTCCCTTCTACCATGGGGAGGGGCCTGTCTCACTAACTCCACCACTGGCCAGGCATAACCACAGAACAGTGGATACTGGAGGGTGGCCAAGGCCTTACTCTGCAATTCAAACAGTTTCCTGCAGCAGGGTCACACGTTTCAAAAACCTTAACCCAGACAGAGACAATTCTGTTGGAGTTAGAGGCAAAGACCCTCCTGGCATCAAATGCAGTGGAAAGAGTTCCTTTGTCTCAGAGGGGAAAGTCCTCTACTCCAGATACTTCCTCACACAAAAGAAAAATGGGATCTCAGGTACCTAAACAAGCACCTGTTCAATCCAAAATTCAAAATGATCACCCTTACTGTGGTGATTCCCTCTCTGCAACAAGGAGACTGGCTGGCATGCCTAGATTTAAAGGATGCCTATTTTCACATATCAATCAGGCCATCTCACAGAAAATACCTCAGATTCGCATTGCCCTCTGGTCACTACCAGTTTGCAGCTCTACCATTTGTCCTTTCTTTAGCTTCCAGAGTCTTCACAAAGTGCCTCTCGGTTGCAGCACACCTCAGAAGACGGGTTGTCAGTCTTCCCCTAGTTGGATGACTGGCTGATAGTGGGAAAGTCTCCCCAGCAATTCAGAGACTCACTCAGTCTAATAAGACACATTTAGAGTTGTTGTGCTTCCTGATCAATTCAGAGAAGTCCCACTGAGCCAGTTCAACTGTTGGAATTCATAGAAGCAGAACTGGATGTTACATACGCAGAGACCTGCCCTTGGACATGGCTCAAAATCTGCAGACCCTGGCACACTCCTTCACCCTCGGTCAGCCAAGGCTTGCCAAACACTTTCTCAGACTCCTACGGCACATGGCATCTGCCACAGTGATAGCACCGGGTACCAGATTCCAAATGAGGGGTATTCAGTACCATCTCAAAGCTCATTAGTCTCAAAAGAGGGACTCGCTCTCAAAGTTAGTTTCAGTCACAAGACCATTTTTGCAGGCCTTAGACTGGTGGAAGGAAGTACGAAACCTAAGGGAAGAAGTAGCCTTCCAGCCCAAAGAACCCTCCAGGATCCTCATCACAGATGCTTCTCTCCTTAGGCGGGGCGCCATCTAAAGGACCAGTCCATAAGCGGGATCTGGTCCCCAGGAGTCTATGTGCCACATAAATCTCCTAGAACTCAGAGCTGTTCTTTGGCCATCAAGGCCTTTGCTCCTCAGCTAAAGGGTCAATCTGTCCAAATCAGGACAGACAACACCACTGCTATGTTTTACATAAACAAGCAAGGTGGCACAAGATCCAAGAACGTATGCACAGAGCCATGAAGGTATGGTCCCTGGCCTACTCACTAGACATGCAGCTTTCAGCCATTTATTTGCCAGGAAAGGACAATGTCCTGACAGACTCTCTGAGCCGTATCAGTCAGGGCCATCACGAGTGGACCCTGAACAGGCAAGTACTGTCCACAGTTTCAGGAGGTGGGGCATTCCAGAGATAGACCTCTTGCCTCCCACCACAATCATCAGTTGCCTCTATATTGTGCCAAGCCTCCGACTTTGGGCAATGCCCATACAGGCTCTTTTCCTGGACTGGTCAGGAAGGTTTCTCTGTACCTTCCCTCCTTTCCTCTGATTTTCAGGGTCCTACTCAAACTCAGAGCTCAACCAGCAACTATGATGCTGGTAGCTCCAGAACTGGGCATCTATTTCTCTGATGCCTTGGAACCGGGTCTCCTGCTTGGTCTGGGTTGCTGGCTCCAGCCGCGTTCTGGCAGGCCCAAAGGAGCCTAATTCTGCTGCTTGGATGGTTTTTGGTTTGCTCTGCCAGATCATTTTGGTCAACCCATCTCATTTCAACTGCTCACAAAGATTCTTAATAGAGTATTTAATCGTTTCCAGGTTTGAAAAAATATGAACAAAGTCAGCTCTAGGAGTCAAATGTAAAGTTTTAAGTGTGACTTGGTTGGACGGACTGATGTGAACAAGTCTTATCCTCAGCACGACTGTCTAGCACCCCCTGGAAGATTGTTTTTTAATTCCAAGTTCATTGTGCCTTTTTAACAAAATAGACATATCGAAGTGGAGTACAAGCAGTACAGAGTTATCAGTATACATTAGCTCAGATATAATAAATATAAGGATATGGGTAATTTTAAAGGGGATATTAAGCAGGCTCCCCTTCCAGTCTCAGCACCCATCTGCCCTTCTTACAGGCAACCTCCTAGCTCCAACAAAGCTATACCTGAAGTCATTACTTGGTGGCCTGGTCTCTCCTTTCATAGACCAAATTCATTGTTCACATCGGAGGATTCCATGGAGTGGAAAGTGACTTTTGCATCATCCTAATAGACGTTTGCTTTTCCTTTTTTCTCCCATCCCTTGCAGGATGCCAATGGCAGAGGCTCCAGAGCACGTGAGCACAAAGCACGCAGACACAGAGCCAGTAAGCACCCTCCCCCTCTCAAGCTGCTCTGCCTGCACCACCTATTGTCAACCAGGAAGGAGTTACTTGGCAGAGGCCAGTGCTTGCTATCCATGGAGGAGTGCCTCCTGGGATGGTGAATCCTGCACTACATGAACCCGAGTTGCCAGTGTTTCACACAGCAGTTCTGCCATGACACTGTGAGGCCACCCTGGCTTTCTGTTTTTTAATATACTGTAACTGGAAATTTGAGCACAGGAAGACCCAAGCTTAAAGGGGAGCAGTCAGCACCAAGGGCCTCATACTCAAGTGTGGGGCTGGTCTCAAAGTGCACTTTGTGTGCAAAAACATCTTGGTTTACTTACTGTTTACTGTAGTATAGTAGATTGTATCAGACTAAGTTTGTTTAATTCTAGGCTGATGTTGTCTATTACTACGAATCCCAGAATCCCCTGCAGCTGACATCAGCACATTAGACAGCAGTGGGAGATTCAATAGCAGTGTATGTTAGGGTTTATATAAGCTCTGATCTTTAGTTTGCTGGCTCCCTCTTGTCCCTGGGCTAAGTGCAGTCACAGAGGACTGCACTAGCCCCAGAGAAAAGCAGACCTGAAAGCGTCTGATCAGAGATTATAAAAGCTCTAATATACACTTCAAGCTATTGAATCTCCCACTGCTACTACTCTGATATCAGCTGCAGGGATAAATGAGATTTGTAGTAACAGAAAATAGCCTAGAACTAAACAAAATTAGTGTGATATTACTGTACTACAGTAAGCAAGCCAAAATGCTTTTGCACACACTGTACATTGAGACCAGCCTCAGACTTGAGTGGGGGCCCTTTTTGCTTACTGTTCCTTCTAAAAGGGCTTTCATCAGGGAAATCAAGCCCAAGATTCAGGTCCCAATTGGAACAGGCCTGCAGACCAGAGGACCATTTGTAACAGGCCCTTCAGAAACCTGCAGACATCCAGTTGACCCTATAGCCTTGCCCCCAATAGAGGCATGAAAAGCCAAAATGATAGGTGAACCTTCACCAAGGAGCACTGCAATCCTAACCAAAAAAGAATCTGGAGATAGTCCAGAACCTTCTGCACAAGGCAAGTGAAGGGGTTCAAGGATGTCACTTGGCACCACACAGTAAAATACTTCTGCCTCAGGGAGTAGGTGTGGTTGGTGGAAGGTTTCCTAGCAGCAAGCAGATTAGCTGAAAGTTCAGCTAAGACTCCGAATCAAGAGACCACTATATCTTTAGGAACCAGGCAGGGACTGGAGGTCTGGATGCAGCAGTGTGCTGTTGTTCTGAGACAGAAGGCCTAGCTGGAGGGTAGAGGAAACAGAGCCTGTACTGCAAGGTCCCACAGTAATAGAGACCAGATCTACCCTGGTGGTCACAAGGGTGCCACCAGGATCATTCTGGCTGGTTCCTGCCCGTGTTTGGTCAGGACCCTCTGATTTAGAGGCAGAGAGAATCTCCCTTTCAAACAGAGGGAAGGTTGAGAGCTCTCGGGCCTATGGGAGCAAAAAGAAAAAGGAGAGGACTAAAAATGTTAGGATTCTGACACACAACTAGAAGTAAATCTGTATCACATCGCACAAAAAAAAAAACATTTTTTTCCTCACAGCCTCAAACTACCAAAATCCCCTATCCCCCGACATGAACATTATTTAATCCTGATGGCAGTCTACCTTTAGTAAACACACTTTGCCTCTTTCATGACAATGGGATATTCTGCAACCCTCCTGCTGGTTTCACAAATCTGAACTGATGCCAAGGCACTTTGATGTTTAAACAGGCTGCTCTATGTCTCGTTTGAATCAACATCATCTAACTTGTATATATAGGGCTCGCATGTTTATTTTATTTATTTTATTTATTTAGTTTTTGTTGACGGGTAAGTGCACTAGACAAATCCTGCCTATTTTCAGGCACGACCAGGGAGAGACCAGATGAATGCCAACTGACCTTGAACCAGATTAAGCTGTTGGTGGTATTTTTAGTGAATGAGGGAAATTTGGCCAGGACACCGGGAGAATTCCCCTACTCTTTTCGATAAGTGCCATGGGATCTTTAACATCCACCTGAACTACCACCAGTCCAGGCAGATGGGACCTCAGTTTAACGTCTCATCCGAAAGACTGCATCTCAGAGCGCAGCACCCTCTCATGCACTACAGTGTCAGTACTGGGATATTAACCCAAGTGCCAGATGTGGGAACTGAACCCACAGCCTTCTGATCTCCGGCCTCAGAGGAGAGTGTGCTACCTACTGAGCCACTGACACCTCTCAGAATCCTGTGCTGAGGTCATTTGGGCACCAGGCACATCCTGGAGGACAGGGACGGAGGGCAAGGTCCCTGGAATGGGCACACATCCTGCCAGCTGGGTACCACCAGGTGCAGACCCCATACAGTAGCACACCCCTGCAGCTGGGCACTAGGCACATCACGAAGATGAGGAAGGCAAAGGCCTCTTGCATTGGCACAGACCCTGCAGGCTGCCACTAGGTGCAACACAAAGGAGAGGGAGGGAGGGCTTGGACCAACCTTAGTACTGGCACACCCCCTGCCAGCTGGGCAGCACCATACCTGGCATGTCACGAAGGGGAGGGAGGGTGTGGCCCCCTGGCATTAATCCCCCTTGCCGGTTGAATGAGAAGCAGTGTTGCTAATAGCTATGATGGCAGCTGTTCACTGCCTCCCTGCTAGAGGAAGGGTAAAACCATAGTGAGAGAGCTACAAATCTCACAACTGCCACTTACTCACAGTGTGACCTGGATCAAGTCAGTTAACCTCCCTGTGCCTAATTCTTTCTCTGTATCTAACCTTGACTTCTGCGTAACCTTCTCTGTGTGCTCTAATGGCTTGTCAACTGTTCTTTTATGTAAAGCACTTAAGCACAGTGTGTGAGAAGTACCATATAAACCAAAATTCCTTTCCTTACCTGCCCACAGCCCCATAGTGGTTTATAATGCAATTCTGAACACAGAAGAGGAAACCAACAGCAAGACTGCATGAGATGTGCTCTCGACTCTTGAGTTTGTACTGTGTCGCCTGTAAACTAATTTTATTTTGCTCCTTGACCCCCCAGGGACTCACTCATTCCGGTCCTCTCATATGCCAGCTCCTGCTGCAGTGCCACCAGTCTAACTGTGCAATCACTTGCCGTCAGATCCCGGTGTACCCTCGACCACAAGATCCAGGTCTGTCCTTCCCAGTGGAATCCCTCCCCTCTGTGGCCACTGGGAAGGAGAGAGAAGTGCCTTGTTTCTTCAGAGTTAAGGCTGGATGATGAGTGTGCCACTGCATAGTGTCTGGAGATGTGGGACTGTGCACAAAGGAAGGCTGTCACCTAGAACCACCCAGCCAAGCCAACCCATTTCCATTTTCTGGTCCATCCCCCTCTGACAGAAAAAATGCATCAATATCACATCACCACCAGGAACTGCTCTCTGAGTGGCATGTTGCTCCACCCTCCCATGGAGAACCTCACGGGCACTCAGTTACCTGCCCTGCTGGCCTCCGCTCCTGTTGTCCCGGGCTTGAAACACAAATTAAGGTCACCAGCATGCCAAGCAGAGTACCCCATGTGAGGAGATGGAGATACTACATGAAAATAAAGTTGGCATTGCATACTATACTATTGTGTTTTCAGGTTTGTCACTGATTTTGTAAAGAACTGCTACCCAAGAACTGGTTAAATATAGCTCTATCCATTCCAGTTCATTTGACGGCAGCCTGGGCTTTCAATTGATTTTTTTTATCATTTTCCACATTAGGTTAGTAAAGCCCTTCCATTAATCAGTACAATTAACTAAGCTTTATTTAGAATGAAAGAAAGGCAGTGCCCATGCTGCCATAATGGTCTGCAGCATACCCATAAGAATTACTCACCATAGTAATGTTTCTTCTTGAGGGATCCATCAGTAGTATTCACAAAGTGCAATCATTCCACAGGAATGAGCAGCCTCAGAGAGTGGAACTTTATGCCAATTACTGAACATTAGAATCAAATTCAAACTGTGCTCTATGGTCATAATCCACCCTGCCTCCTAACGCCAGATTTATTTGTAAAGCCAGGGTGAGCTGTGACCACTAAAAACTAACTAACTGGCTATCAGAATATGTTTAAACATTTTGCAAAAGTAAAAAAAAAGAACAACAAATACACATGTATATTATTGAAAAAGATTTGTACTCAGACCACAGAGCAACAGTTGTAAAGGTACTTGTAAATAATGCTCAAACAAATGAAAAAAAACTGATTCTTGTTTGGAAAAGTCAAGGTGCCTGGACGATAGACAGCATGGATTCGTCCTGGAAATCATGTCAGACAAACCTTGTGGAGTTCTATGACTGGGTGATGAGTGCCTTGGACCTGGGTAGACCAGTGGACGTCCTCTTTCTAGACTTCAGCAAGGCATTTGACTCTGTTCCTCACGTGGGCCTGTTGGATAAGCTGGGAGAAATGGGGGTGAGGAACCAGATAATCAGATGGATAGGCAATTGGCTCCAGGACCGGACCCAGAGGGTCGTAGTTGGTGTGATAGTCTCATCCCCAAGGAGGGTCATTAGTGGGGTCCCACAGGGATCAGTCCTTGGGCCCCTCCTCTTCAACGCCTACGTCTCTGACATAAGGACAGGAATCAGGAGTGAGATGAGTCTCTTTGCAGATGACTCAAAACTGGGGGCGGTGGTGGATGGGGAGGAGGGGAGGGTGGCCCTACAGGGGGACCTGGAGGCTCTGGAAAGATGGTCTAGAAAGTGGAAGCTGAGGTTCAATGCAGGGAAATGCAAGGTACTCCACCTGGGGGCCAGAAACCCAGGCCAAGTGTACACCCTGGGGAATGCTACAAGTCTCGATGGCTGAAAAGGACCTGGGGGTGGTGGTGGATGTCAAGATGAACAACTTGGAGACTTGTAGAGAGGCAGCAGCCAAGGCCAACAGGATGCTGGGATGCATCGCTAGGGATCACCTCCAGAAGAAGGAAGTGATACTCCTCTGTATAACTGCTCTGGTGAGGCTGCACCTTGAGCACTGCATGCAGTTTTGGAGGCCACACTTAAAGAGGGACATTACCCCTTGGGAGAGGGTCCAGAGGAGGGCAACCAAAATGATTTGGGGCTTGGGGGACAGGACCTATGAGGAGGCTCGAAGAGCTAAATATGTAAACATTGGAAGAGAGAAGGGACCGTGGGGACATGATAGAGGTCTTCAGGTACATGAAGAGGGTAAATAGGGGAGGAACAGTCAGGGTGCTTGAAGGAAGGAGGAGGCCACTAGACGGCATGGGTGGAAGCTGGAGGGGAAGATTCAGGGGAGAAAGGAGGAGGTGCTACTTCACTGAGAGGGTGGTGGAGCCATGGAATGCGCTGCCTAGGGGGCTGGCAGAGGCAGAGACAGTGGAGGGGTTCAAGAGGGGGTGGGACAGGTACAGGGGAAGGGTTCTGGAAGCAAAATCCAATGCAGCAAGAATATCCGGAACTGGGAAGGGAGAAGCCAGAGGAGGCGAGGGGGGCAGCAAGGTCAGCACCCAAGGTGGAGGCTGACTAAACGAGCAGACACGAAAGAACGTTAGGCCTATTCTGCTGGCATTTCAGTATGTTAGTATGTTTGAACGTATTTCCAGGGTCTGGAAGCGGAGCCAGGGTATGAGACTATGAATACTTCTGATTGATCCCTTAAGAAGAAACGTTACTATGGCAAGTACTACGATGTAAGTATTTTTTTCCTCTATCCCTAGGAATCCATCAGTGTATTCACAAAGTGCAGACTGCAGAGCAGTACCTTGGGAGGCTGGATCCAGAACCTATTTAGCGAAAAGGTTCTGCAAGACAGCAGTACCAAAGCTGACATCTCTTCTGGACTGTGTGTCCAGACAGTGGGGTTTTGTGAAGGTGTGCACTGTATTCCAGGTAGCTGCTTTGCAAATTTCTTTGCAGGGGATACCCCTTGATGGTGCCACTTGTAGAGTATGCTCCAAGGCTGTGGGGGACAGTTTACCAGCTTTGTCATAACAAAACTGTATGCAGGAGACTATCCAATGAGAAATGTTTCTCCTGGATGCTGGTCTGCCTTTTCCTGCTTCACCATAAGTGACAAATAGTTGAGTGCTAGTAGACCCACATGTTTTGTGTAGTCCAGGTATTGACTTGATGTCCTTTTGACATCCAGGCAGTGGAACTTTTGTTCCCCTGAACTGGATTTTTCAGTAAAGAAAACAGGAATAGCAACTGACTGATTCAGATGGAATTTAGACACTACTTTAGGGAGGAATTTCCTGTTTGTCCTCAGGACTTCTTTGTCCCCATGAAAAATTGTGTACTTTGACTCTGTGCAGAGAGCTTGTAGCTCACTTACCCTTCTAACAGATGATATTTCCACTAGGGCAATTGTTTTCCAAGTGACATACTTTCTGTGCTCACAAGAGGGTACAGTTGATTATGGCCTTTGAAAAACGTTTTGAAAATAGGTTGTGAGGAGATTGCCCTGCCTTTGCTGGCTGATGTGTAGGTTAACACTGCTGCCAACTGCACCTTCAGGGTTGATGGCTTAGGCCCAGTGACTGGAGGTGAACTCAGATAATCCAGACCTGTAGGCAGACCTGCATAGGAGTTATCTTTCTGGGAGCACACCAAAAGAAAACCTCCTCCATTTTGAAGCATATATTTTCGTTTTTATTGGTTTCTAGAAACCTTAAACACTTTCATTACTTCTGAAGGATTTAACCCAGAAAACCAGCTCTTCTAGTACCATGCCCTGAGGTGTAGAGTTATCAGGTCTGGGAATGTTATCCTCCACCGAGACAGTGTCAGCAGGTTGTATCTCAGTGCCACCCAGGGCTCCAGATAAATTTTTTTGGGATGAGCTCATTTTGAAAGTGAGATAAGTAAAACCAAATGCAGATGCATACGAATGTCTGGAAGGAGTTGAGTGAGGAGTGCATTTTTTAAAAAACAATACAAAATTGTTACATTAAATGCACACTAAAAATAGAAAATATATTTAAAAATTTATGTTTCAATGATTTTTAACTATATTTTCTATTTTCAGCATGCATTTAATATAACCATTTTGTTTTGTTTTCGGACCAGATGCTGATGCAGCACCTTGTTTTTGTTTTTCAAAACAATGTTTTTTTTTCTAGATAAGAATTGATCAGGTGCCAGCAGTGCTCCAGATAATGTTGGCAGGTAGAAATAATTTACTCACCGGTTTTAAAATATAGTGAATAAAACAAAATTAGGATACGTAAGAGTGCTGTTAATCTGGAAAACTGCTTCTTTTTTATCACCATTTATGTTATGAAGCACTATTCTATGGAGTGTGGCACATTTAAAGATGTTGGGTGAGTATCGGTACGCATTAAAAAATATTCTGAAGAGTATTTCCTAAAATGAAGTGAGTAAAATAGATTGTACTTACCTTATCTGGAGCCCTGCTGGCACCTAATTAGGAGGTTCATTGGAGAGGGATAGCAGCATAGAGTACCAGGTCTGCTTGGCCCAGTCTGATGCTGAGAGAATCATTGTTGCTGACTCCCGCCTTAGCTTTATGAGTACTCTCTGGAAGAGTGGGAATGGGGGAAGGCATATAGAAACTTTCTGTCCAGTCCAGGACCAGAGCATACTCTGGGACTGACCCCAGTACTGGGGGTCTGCAACAAAAGAGTGGGAGATGTTTTTTCTCCAGGAAGCAAACAGATCTATTTCTGGTGTACCCCGATGTCTGAACACTGGTGGCAGCACCTGCTGGCTCACCTACTCTCATGATTTCCCTCACTGATTCTGTTTAGGGAGTCTGCTAAGACATTAACTTTTCCTGGCAGGTGTACTCATGGACAGCTCTGCCGAGGAACATGCTGGGTTTCAGATCTTCATGGCTTCTGTGCATAGCCTTGAGCATCCTCTTCCTCCTGCTTGTTTCTGTAATACATTGTTGAGGAGTGATCTGTTGGAACCTGGACAGACTGATCCTGGATCTGGGGAGAAGAGGCTTGCATTGCTAAGAACACTGCCTTGAGTTCCAGGAGGTTGTTTGCTGTCCTGAGTCTCCTTAAAGCTTCAGGAGCTAGTGGTAAATTCACCCTTAAATGGCAGTTACCACTAGCAGCCCTCCATGCAAGGATATCACAGGAGTCAGCCAGGAGACATCCAGCAGCCAGGAATTCTGCCCATCACATCCCAGGTAGAACAGTATATGCATGGTCAACAGCAAGTTTCTGGGAGTCTCGTGTGGGGTCCTGGTTGTAATATACTAAGGAGTGTACTACTGGTTAGTGTAAAGTTTATTCACAGAACAGTCTTTGTGCTGTAGCTGAACATTTAATTTGGTGGGTTGTTTTGTGCTATAGTTAAATCATACAGCTAAACCCTACCTCGGCAAGCACAACAGGTAGTTTAACTAGTTTTCTGTGTTATAGTTACATACAGCCACACCAATGTCTGGGTAAGCACTATGAGGTAGTTTTAATCCTGTTGTTTATTTATTTTTTTGCTCCTTCCCCAGCTCCCTCTGGCCACTCCTTCTGGGTTGCCTAGCCCCTGCTACCACCCTGCCCCAACAGCCATCACCATGCCACATTGCAGCCCCCGGCATAACCCTTTACCAGATGGGACCCCTTCTCTGAGGGGGAAGATGCCAGTGGGGGCAGGCCAGCACACTCAGTCTTGGCCCGGGTGCTGCTGAGGTGGTCTATAGGCTTGTCCAGGGCTTCTGTGGCAGTGGGAGACAGCAACCGTCATCTGGTCAACCCAAACCACTATTTTGCATTTTTCTCCCCAGGGTTGTGGCGTGCCTCTAACATCTGGGTGTATGTCGACGTTCACCACGCCGCTTGAGTCAATGGGACTCAATGCCTTGCCAAATCTCTGGTCTCTGCCAGGAGCCAGCAGGCACTGGTTCCTCTCTCTCCCCCGAGAAGGCAAGCAGTCTTCTGATGCTGAGCCTTCTCTCCCAGCCAGCCCTCCAGTGCCCCAGGTCTGTCCCCGAACTCCAGGTCACTGGCGCCGCAAGTGGAAGTCCAACCACTGCACTGACGAGCCAGGTCCTGTTATTTTGTGCTGTAACCAAGCCTGCAGCTACACCCCTATCTGGGTGAGCACTTTATCCCTGTTTTTGTGCTATAGCTGAGCCTTACAGCTAAAACCCCTGCCTGGGTGAGCTTTACAACTTAAATTAGACATCTGCTTAGTATAGGTCTTATGGGTATGGGGGTTTAGAGATGAGGCAATCAGTTATGCCAGCTGTGGGGTGCTCTTCCCTAGGGATATGCTCTGGAGGAGGGGCACTGTCCCATCTGCAGGACCTTGGTGGAGTTCAGGCTCAGCTGGTGGCAGCAAGAGTAGAAATATCTCAGCTGCATCAGCTCAGCAGGAGCCCTCTTCCCACTCCTACAGAGACTCACTGGTCTGGGGGGGTGGAGAAGGATGGGGAGGGGTGGCAGGGTTAGCCACAAGGAGGTTGTCCAGCCCCTCACAATCCAGATGGAGAACAGCTTCAAACCCTTAGAGGAGGTTCAGGCACCTGACTCTGCTTGGAGGGTCTTCAAGACAGTCAGTGGGAAAGGGCAGGGCAACGTGTTCTGCCAGGAGAGTCATAGTGGTGGGGGACTCAATGATAAGGGTGGTGGCAGAGGGGACGGATGGGAGGGGGATGGTCCAGTGCCTTCCTGGGTTATCTGTCATCCAGATTTAGACAGAATAGGTAGAATGGTGGAGAGGGACAGGGGAATCTGGGGCGCTGGTACATCTGGGTACCAATGGTCTGGCAAACCAGTTGGTGGAGATGGTGAAGTGGAATCTTCATAGACTGGGGGCCAGATTGGCAGCACACTCAACTTCCCTGGCTTTTTCTGAAGTCCTCCCTGTGTGGGGCAGAAAGGGTAAGTAGGATAGGATAAGGAGGGAGGTAATAGAGGAGTTCAGTAGATGGCTTAAGGGATGGTGTAAGGATAAGACGTACCCTTTTGTGGGGGACTGAGGGGACTTCTGGGACAGGAGGCTCTTCAAGGGTGATGGACTCCACCTGAAGAGAGAGGGAGTCTGTGCTCTGGAGCAAAAGTTTGACATCTACATCAGATGTTTAAATTGACTGTGGAGTAGACTGGGTCTAGGGGAACCTAAATGACAAGGAAGAAGAAGGGGATCTTAGCTAGCACTCCCCAACATCTGGGGACTTGTAGCAGTACAGCAGATGCAAAGAAAGCTGTGGCCTATACTGGACTAGTTAAAGGGACTTTGGAGAGAGGGAACACAAAGGGTGCAAGCATCAAGAAGAACAAGGAAAAGAGAGAATATGCAAAGCGCAAGGGTAGTAGCAAAGCAGGATCAGGAGTCAGATGGAAGGGGTATGCCTTAATGCCAGGAGCCTAGGTAATAAAATCAGTGAGCTCCAGGTGCTGATGGCAGACCCTGAGGTGGACATCGTGGCCATAACAGAAACATGGGCTTTGGAAAATAACGACTGGGAACTGATGGTCCCTGGATACTCAGTGTTCAGGAAGGGCAGAGGAACAGGTAGAGGAGGAGAAGTAGCCTTTATGTCAAGACAGGCACAGAGATGACAGAAGATGGGTGCATCAGGGTAGTAATGGGAGACTGAGTTGCTGTGGGTGCAACTCATGGCAGCCCTCAGGCAAGAAACTGTACTTGGGGATCTATAGACTGCCAGGGCAAGGAGAGAAAGAGGAGAGGGCAAACAGCTCAGAGAAGAACTGGAAGGGGATAACAAGGGGAAAGTAGTAGTGGTGGGTGATCTGAACCTCCCAAACATCACTTGGGATGTTCCAGTGGTCAGGAGCACCAGAAACAAGATCTCGCTGGATGCATTCCAGGACTGTCTACTGACACAGTTAGTTAAGGAGCCCACCAGGCAGACCACAGTCCTCAATGTGGTGCTCACCAACTTGAAGGTGGTAGGAGCTGTGGGAGTACAGTGGGCCATTAGTTAAATGGGGTGGATAGTTAAACAGGTGGATAAGGGCAGACTTTTCTGCCATCAAGTTCTTTGATTCTATGATTCATTAGGGAACAGTGACCATAACTCCGCTTAGTTTCGGTCTGGTAAATTGCAATCAAGAGCTGATGTACTTGATTTTAGAAGGCAGACTTCAACAGGGTGAAGGTGCTGGTTAGGGATAAGTTAGTAGGGTGGACAACATAAATAGCATGAAAGAGAAATGGGCAATTAAGGGGCCATTCCCGGGCATCTAGGGTATCCACGAGAACAGTAACCAAAAAGAACAGGTTCAAGAGACACTATGGTTCTTGGCAAGGGTCAGGAAGCAGTAAGGGCCAAGAAAAATCTTTTACAAATTTAAAGAAAAGCAGAGGGAGGAAGACTAGGAAAAGTATTTACTGAAAAACAAGAGCAAAGAGGGTGGTTAGGAAGACAAAAGCAGACACAGCTGTGTATTGCAGAGGGGGGTCAAGAGCAGATAAAAACAGTTTTTCAGGTATATTAGTAAAAAAAAGAAGAAAGGAGGGGAATTGTGAGGCTAACAGAGGGCGATAGGGTGACTGAGATGGACAGGCAAAAGGCTGCCATCCTGAATGATTAGTTTTGCTCTGTTTTCACTAGGGAGGAAAGTGGACCCTTGCCAGAGAGTGGCATCAAAGATGCCATTAAGGGGGTCCCAGAGATGAGACAGCCAGCATTTACTAGCAAAAAGGTCCTGAAAGGGCTGGCAACCCTTAAGATTGATAAGGCCCAGGACCAGATGGGTTGCATCCAAGGAAACTGGGGAATTGGCAGCAGAACAGGCCGATCCCCTGATGGGTGTATTCAACAGCTCTCTAAGGACGGGAGTGGTTCTGAAGGATAGGAGGGTGGCAGTCTGTTACCGGTTTGGGGGTTGGGGTGACAGGGAACAAGCAGAGAACTACAGGCCAGCCTGCCGGTGCAGCGGTAGCACTACCGCCTGCGACACCAGCCACTTTGGGATGCAGGAGGGCTGGCCGGGAGGACGATCAATGATCGGAGGGCTGCATCCTCTGGGGTCTGTGTGTCCACACTCTACTGCCACCTGGGTGACCACAGGTGGAGGTGCAGCAGGAATGCAAAAATACATGGGGGAGAGGGTGTCGGACGGAGTTCAGAAGCGGCGGCACATCTCAGCATGCCCCACCTCCTTGGACTCCCTCAAGTGTCAGCACTCTCACGGAAAAGAGGAAAAATGCCCTACCTTGGCTGCCGGTAGAGGAGACTCAGCTGCCCTAGCCTCCAGAACCAGGTTCCTTGATGGATCACCCAGACCACTCGACGCACACTTACGGACTTTGGAGCTAAGAGGTTCCCTCCACTCCCACCAGGGGCAAACCACAGCTGGATGGGGGTCAGTCTGGTGGGATTGCAATGGGGGAGTTACCTGGTGTGGAACAGAGAGGACCCCAGCCGTGGGGTCTCAAGAGTGGCATGTCAGAGAGAAGGGGGCTGTAAAAGGAATAAATAAAAAAAAAGAACTTCAGACATATCTGTCTTACCTATTGTAGGAAAACTGATGGGGTCACTGGTCAAAGAGGATCTCATGGACTACTTGGAGAGCAGCAGTCTTCAGGATAGTAAGCAGCATGGATTCGTGGCAGGGAGTTCTTGTCAGACTAACCTATAGTTTTCTTTGACTTGGTGATGAGGGAATTGGATAGGGACCACACTGTGGTTGCTCTACTTCAGCTTCAGCAAGGCTTTCAAATCAGTACCCCACAGATGCTTGCTGAAAAAGATGGAGGATCTGGGTGCAGCTAAGGTCATAGTAAACTGGACAGGTAACTGGCTAAAGGGGAGGCAACAGAGGGTAGTGGTCACTGGGGTTAAATCAGAAGAGAGGGAGGGTACAAGCAAGGTTCCACAAGGATCTGTCCTGATTCTGGTCCTCTTAAACATGTTCATCAGTGACATTCATGAGGGGATCCAGGGCAGGTGATGTCTCTTCACAGATGACACTAAGCTTGGGAGGGTGGATAGTGATGAGGGAATAAGAGAAATGTAGAGAGACTTACAAAACTGGAGGAGTGGTCAAGGGTTTCACAAAGTAAAGTGCAAGGTGATTCACCTAGGGAACAAAATCCAGGACGGAATACTAGATGGGAGATGTGAGACTTAGTGCCACGGCTGAGGAAAGATACCTTAGAATTATCATCAGCGACTCCCTAAAGCAGTCAAGTCAGTGCAACAAGGATTATAGCAAGGCATATTGGATGCTTGGAGATATCAGGAGGGTACTGGTACCAGAAAAAGGAAGGCACTTCCCTCTATAGGTCCTTAGTGAGGCCATACCTGGAGTACTGCAACCAGTTCTGGGGTCCTCACCTCAGGAAGGATAGGGATAGGCAAGAGATGGTGCAGTGTAGAGTCATAAAAAAGATTCAGGGCCAGCAGGACATGTCCTATGAGGAGTGCCTCAAGGCACTGAACTGGTACTCACTGGAGACCAGAAGGGAGAGGGGAGATGTGATAGAAACCGTCTTAACAGGATGAACTGTGGGGAGCTATTTAGCTTTAATATCAGCTCGCAGCTGGCCCACCGGCACAGCAGTAGTGCTAGCAGCTTTGAACCCAAAAGTCACCATTTGTTGGTCAGCACTCCACTGGGCGTACTCTCTGGAATAGACCTCTTACTGATATCTGCAGAGTGGTTGCACTGTGTAGAACATAGTGCAGTACAGCCTAGGACAGTATCCAACCAGACATCCATAACTGTGGATTTAGTTATTAATCCAAAGGTCAAAGCCTTGAGCTGGAGGCTAAATGTCTCCCTTCTGGACAGACAGCTACCCACCCAATTGGGGCAAGATAGCTGCAAAGTGGTGAGAAGGGTTTAAAGCCACCATTCTCTTCTTCTCTATTTCCAACTCAGTTAAAAAAATAGGGTTCATGTCCAAAAAAAAATAGAACCCTAGAACTTTTTCAAAAATTCTAGACTAGAACCAGAACCCAGAACTTCAGCGGGTTCTGATAGTTCTACTCAGAGTGTGGAATCTGAAGGATCCTCTGTTAGCCTTGGGTTGACAAAGAGTTGGAACAGGAATGAAGGCTCAGTGAGAAGAGGGCCGGGGAGAAAATGGGAGAAAGATTAAAAATCAAAAGAAACCAAAAGGGTATTTTCCTATTTCCTTTCTATCTGCGAAGGTTCCCTGTCACTGGTGGTAGTGGGGTGCTGAGCTCATTAGTAATTGTGGGGGATGGTCTCTGAGGCACTCCACCTACCTGACATCTTGGGTTGTATACACCTGATAGGTTGTCTGATGCACATGTGACTGAAAATGAAGACGTCCCTTCCTAGGGTCACTGGTCAGTTCTAATCAGTTAAAATTGTGCATCTGAGAAAGGTTGTCGCACTGCTCCAGAGCTCCAGACCACAGAAACTTAAAGCGACTCACTTTAAGGTAGGAAACGTTTTTTCATAACTATATTACTCCTATGACTCACACAGGCATCATGCATTTCAGCTTTAAGGCTAGCTAGACATAGCAGAGCAGGGATTACGTCTAACTGTTACGTCGGTCCACTCCACATAATTCTGTGCCGATCAGTATTTTTAGCTAGCCGCAGGAACGATTTCATTAATCTGTATTTATGTGCATGCAGACTGCTTTTTTCAACTCAGACACAATGCATCCCAGTAGAAGCACTACACATACCCAATCCCACAGAACACTGCTCTCAAAGGGCACCCACAAAATATGCATATATAACGACAGCGCTCTGGACACCCCTAGTCCAGCGGTTCCAGACGCTGCACAACAACTCCTACCAGCATGGCATTTAAGTCTAAAGAAAAGGAGATCAACACTCTGGACACCCCTATACGGCAGTTCCAGACGTGATACTAACAAAGACTCAGGCCTAATGACTGCATCACAGCGTTATTTAACCTTAGCTTCAAACTACAGGCATAGCGCTCTGGGACCCCTCTGGTAGCGGTCTCCGATGCTAACTGCACACAATGACTCATGGCACTTACACAACAGTCACTTTGAGGCACAGCACTTGGGGCACCACTCTGGTAGTGGTCCCCAACGCTAACTTCCCACACTACTACTTTCCTCTTCACCAGTCGGCGCATGGGGCTCCTCAAGCACACTGGGCAACCAACCTACCTGCAATCGCGTGGTAGATCACGGTCCATTCCACACCTCTGCGCCTCTGAAGCACCTGGGCATTCCTTTCAGAACTTTCACGCCCTGCACACTGCAAGCAGCAAACAAAGCCTCCATGGTGTTATTTTATGGCCCCAATAACACTGCCTGCATGCATATCTAGCCTGTACTTCCTGCTTCATCTTGGAGGTGAACGTGAGGCGCGCCTTCCCACTGCCGCTTAAACTATCGCGCGACTTCCGGTGAGATCTCGAAAGCCAGAGTACATCGTGTAGCGCTTGCAAAAGCTTACACTGCCTACTGCTCCCTTTACAAAGGTCAATAAAGAATATCAATAAATGGCAAATCTTACAATGTAGGGGCTGATCGATGGTCATTACCAAGTGCATCTAGCTCACAGCAGTTTTCTTTTCATTAGAACAGATTCAAGCTGATACACAACAGCCACTGCCATTAAACCCTTCTGGTATTCTGCTGTACTCCTCTACTACTCTTAAAGGCATACCACTACATTTTGGCCACCTTCCTTAACAGAAAACACAGTCATTTATATTCCCAGTCCTCTCCACAAGACTGTAAACAAATTATGACAAGGCTGTTTAACAACAGTAATATTGATATTTTACTACTGTTTTAACATACCATATGCATATTAAAATCTACATTCAGAGCAACAATCATATACTAAGCCTGTCATTTATATCTAATTACCAGGTTACAATGCCAAAACCAAAGAGTTGCAGGCAGTGCAAGGTACCGCTACCACACCAACAATCAGGACAGCTATGTGCCTCCTGCGTTGAGGGCTCCACATTACAAAATGACTTACAGGACACAGAGGAAGACTTCACCACCTACTACCAGTCAGGACAGTCAACAACAGTTGGATTCCACAAAAGCAATAATCCAGAATAACCAACTCATGCAAGCACAACAAGAGGTCTTAACAGCTATGATTACATCAGTTAACAGAACTATCTAAACACCACAAGTTCATCCCCCAGCTAAGAAAGAAAGAACCACTTACACACTTGCAGACACCATTACAAATGACCACACCCCAGCGGCCGACTCAGGCGACTCCTCAGATGAGGAAGAGGGAACTCTGGAACAAGAACCACAAATGCTCACAGCTAAGTGGTGCTTCCCAGACCAAATACCGGCTCTAGTGCGCCAAATAATGGAAACCGTGGGCTTCGACACAATAACTCCAACGCCCACATCCAAACTACTCCCATCACTGCAACCTGCTGTGAAACAAGCAGATGCCTTCCCAGTTTGTGAAGCCATAAAGGAGATTGTTCTCAAGGAATGGTCTTCCTCAGAGCCAGCCAGAATTCCCTAGAGAAAATCATGGGACAGAATGTACCAACTACAGGAGAAGACATCAGCACTATGGTGTACACCACCCGCAGTGGACCCACACATAGCTGCCCTTAATAAAAAGACGGTCCTACCCACCGAGTCCACCTCAGGGTTATGAGACCCGATTGACAGAAAGTTAGAAGACAACTTAAAAAAGAATGCAGAATTAGCTGGATTGGGAACCAGAGCAGCCACCACAGCTAGATACGCCACAAGAGCCCAGTTATCTTGGCTACAAGAAATATAAAAACCTTACCTACAAAATCACACGTGTCCGAACTTCTAGAAAATGCCATTTTCTCCACTAAATATCTGGCAGACATGGCGGTAGACGCATTGAAAATAAATACCAGGTCAGCAGCAATCACAAACAGAGCACGCCGATCCCTGTGGATGAAGCTGTGGGATGCCGACAAAGAATCAAAGGCCACCTTGCACCATCTTCCTTTCAAAGGCAACATGCTATTCGGACAAGCACTAGAGAAATATCTCAAGGGCAAAAAGGACGGCAGAATTCTAGCTAGAGAACATACCAGAGCCACTTACCTACCCACCCGCCCCAGAGGACGATACCACTCCTTTCGTGACAAGAGACGTGGAAGCAGCACCTTCCGAGGCACCAATTTCAGACAAAACTATTCCACACCCTACCACTCACTACAACAGATACAGAGGTAGGGGCACAGCACACAGAGGCAGAGGAAACTACCATCGCTGCAACAACTCCCGATCCTGACTACACAGACAACATGCACAGACACACGTCCATGGGCGCAAGACTGACGCTATTCCAAAACATTGGAAAAGTACCACCATAGACAAATGGGTTCTGGAAATAATACGCCAAGGTTATGCCATACAATTCACAAAGACGCCAAGAGGAGACAAAATGGTACACTCACCCACTTCCAAGCACAAATACTCAACAGCACAGATTTCTACAGCTATACAACAATTATGAGACAACAATGCCATCGTTCCAGTACCAAGGCAAGAAGAAGGTTCGGGAATCTACTCCATATTTTTCATGGTTCCAAAAAAGACAGGAGGATACAGACCAGTACTGGACCTCAAGCACATCAACAAGTCAGTCAGATACGTACCATTCAAGATGGAGACAATCAGGTCCACACTCAAGGCAATACGACAGGGAGATTTTCTCACATCCATCGATCTAAAAGACGCTTACCTGCATGTACCGATGAGACCCAGTCACTATCAATTCCTCCGCTTCTGCATCCTCGGACAACACTATCAGTACAAGGTCCTACCATTCGGCCTAGCATCAGCACCGCGCGTTTTCACAAAGGTGTCCATAGTTCTCGCTGCAAAACTCAGACAACAGGGAATACACGTCATACCATACTTAGACTATTGGCTCATCAGGGCAAGATCTCAGCAACAATCGGTAAGGGAGACACAGACAATGGTACAGTGTCTACAGCAACACGGATGGGTACTCAACTACACGAAAAGCCAATTAGTTCCCAGCCACAACATAGAGCACTTAGGAATGCTAATGGACACAGAAAGAGGACTAGTTATATCATCTCACTCAAGGATTCAGACAATAATTTCCACAGTGCACAGACTGAGGAATGTAACACAACCCACGCTGTGGGACATATCTCAAATGCTAGGACTTATGTCTTCAACAATAGACACGGTCCCTGGGCAAGATGGCATGCCAGACCACTCATGTCATTCCTACTAACCCAAGGATAAGCGCATCGACCTCAACCTAGCCAAAAGTCTACCTTCCACCAGCACTGAAAGCAAGCCTCACATGGTGGACAAACAGACACAAACTGACACAAGGAATGCCACTGGACATTACCCCAGGTGTAACTATAGAGACGGACGCAAGCCTGTCCGGCTGGGGAGCAGTACTAGGACAGCATACAGCGCAAGGCAAATGGTCACTATCCGAGACAAGACACGCCATCAACGTTCTAGAAATGAAAGCAGTATTCAAAGCACTACTGCATTTTTCCAAACTAACCCAGCACAAACACGTTCAAATAAGGTCAGACAATCAAACCACGGTATCATACATAAACAAGCAGGGAGGCACAAGAAGCAAAGCAATGATGTCACAAACATCCAAGCTAATGGCATGGTCTCAGACCCACTTAAAATCAATATCTGCAATTCACCTGGCAGGAAAACTCAACATCACTGCAGAATGGCTCAGCCGACAGATGATACACCCGGAGAGTGGAAACTTCACACATAAGTCTTTCAGCAGCTCAACCAGAGATGGGGTCCAATAGAGATAGACCTCATGGCATCACACAAGAACCATCAATGCATAAAATACTGGTCGCAATTCAAAGACCACAGGGCTCTAGGAGTAGATGCAGTATCGGCCACTTGGACCTTCCAAGTAGCCTACGTCTTTCCTCCCATTCCACTGATAACTCAAGTGCTAAAGAAGATTCGCATATCCAGAACACAAGTCATACTGATAACACCACACTGGCCACTTATGAGTATGCTGGAGCCCATGACAGCGGTCCGATGGCACCAACCGATCCCTGGACTTTACCACTCAGACCAGACCTGCTCTCCCAAGGTCCTATCAGGCATCCAAACCCACAACAACTGCAACTGATGGCATGGCTCCTGAAAGGGAGAGACTGCTGAAAGCAGGATACCACCCTTCAGTCATACATACTATGGCGTCATCACGACAACAATCCACGCTTTCCACTTACCGACGACACTGGGACATGTTCTGTAAATGGTGTATGCACCACAAAATAGACGCCACCGACTGCTCCATCCCTCAGATTCTACTCTTCCTCCAGGAGGGACTACAACTAGGACTAGCACCCTCATCTCTAAGATACAGGTTGCGGCCATTGGGGCAGCAAGGGGACAGATACAAGGCACAACGCCGGGCTCACACCAAGACATCGTCAGATTCCTAAAGGCAGCAACTAACATACGTCCCACACATAAACCACTGCTGCCACCATGGGACCTACCATCGGTACTGACGGCAATGACTAAGCCACCATTCGAACCGATTGAATCCATTCACTTAAAATGGCTCCAACTCAAGGCAGTCTTCTTAACGGCCATCGCATCAGCCAGAAGAGTAGGAGAACTACAGGCACTATCATATAAAGAACCGTTCCTGCACTTCTACCACGACAGGATATCTATGAGACCAATCTCTTCCTTCCGACCCAAGATCGCATCTACACACCACCTTAACCAAACTATTGAGATGCCAGCCCAACTTCCGCCAGAGGAAGTAAAGGCCGACCCACAACTTAGACTGCTAGGAATGACTCGACTGCTAACTACTTACATCACGAGAAAGGCCTATATTAGACAAACGGACAGACTGTTCATCATTACTCAGGGACGCAGAAAGGGCCTACCCATCCAAACATCCACAGCAGCCTACCTCAGAAAAAGCAATCTCAGAGGCTTACACTGCAAATAACATGCAGGTCCCAACATCCCTAAAAGCACACTCCACCAGAGCTATTGCCACTTCTTGGGCGGAAAGGAACATGGCCACCGCAGAAGAAATTTGCGCTGCAGCCACTTGGTCGACTATTCACACTTTCACTAGACATTACAGACTGGACGTGTCTCAGGACACCAAGACCAACTTTTCCAGGGCAGTTCTACTGACAGCAAACACAGGACACAATAGCATTATCACGTCTAACCCACCCTGAACATTTATCACTGCTTTTGAATAACCCATGATGTCAGGTAGGTGGAGTGCCTCAGAGACCATCCCCACAATGGTAGTTTTCTCACCTGGTAAAGGTGATTGTGGGGAATGGTTCTGAGGCACTCCTGCCTCACCCCACAAATGACGTGAAGATCACAAAACAACAACAATATGGACACAATGACACCAAACACTTATGATTACGTTCCACAACACATATGTTTCGACATACCAATAAATACTATTGCTCCTAAATCTCAACTGAGCCATCTCATTTCAAATGTTTCTAGGTACAACTGGGGGCAATATAACTTATAATTTCAGATACAGCTTTGGAAAACATCGAACTGATTAGAACTGACCAGTGACCCTAGGAAGGACGCTCTTCATTTTCAGTCATATGTGCATCAGACAACCTATCAGGTGTATACAACCCATGATGTCAGGTAGGTGGAGTGCCTCAGAGAGCCATTCCCCCACAATCACCTTTACCAGGTGAGTAAACTACCATTACTCTCCCTCTCTCCCAGATGGTGACCAATCATTGTATGGCAAACCCCTCCCACTGCCTTGTGAGTGCTGTCAATCCAGAGAATGGTTGCACTGATGCCTTTCTTACGGCTGTGTTGGCATTAGAATCCCCACCCCTTCATTTATACTGCCAGCCTATTGGCACTTGGTAATGGCATCACCAAGCTGGCTCCAAACTTCCAAGTGTCTCACTCAGTGACATCTAAATTAGTTTCCAAACTCCAAGAGCTCTGTAGGCAGATACAAATATTGAGAACATCACAGCACGTACATCTGATGTGTGCTCTTGAGACTTCTGCTCTGCTAGGTTTTAACAGGACTTGGAAAGGAGTACAAATAATCGTGTGTGTGTGCATGGCCGGTGGAGGGACACTGGCAGGTCAGCGTTGTCCCCCCAGCAGTAACCCACAGAGAGTAATTGATCGTTACTTCACTGACCACTAGCAGGGCAAAGCAAAACCTAACATTCACTCTGCTACACCTGATCTACACAGTATAAGCAACACAGCAGCTCTCTTGTGGCAATTGCACCCTCTGCTGGCTTGCTGAGAAATGTGCCTGCATACTGTGTGTAATTTCAAGTGCAATTCAGAGTGAACAGTCCTTGCTCTTCCTCCTGTTAGTTTATAAATAGAATACAGAAGTGACCATATGTAACAAGGCTGATGCTAATCTTTTTTTTTTTTAGCAGTAAATTCTGTTTATCTCCTCTGGCTGGGCCCGACGGGACCAAACCACCCAGCCCCATCACCTTGGCATCTCTTAGACTTAATGTCCAACACCCTGCTTACCGCCAGTGGCAGAGGTGGATCCAAAGATGGGAGGCAAGTCAAGTAGCCGGGTTTGGGGTGTGTACAGTGGCAGGTCCTTACCCTGATCAGCTGGTTATTTCCTTCCATGTTCACCCCAAGAGAGGACATGCAGTGCCGCCAGACGATCCTGTACCTGTTTCCACATGAAGGATTATTGTCACCTGCTGGTGCTCAAGACCCCAAGACTGCAGTCTTGGGCTGCCTACTCCCCAATCATCAGGGGCCAGGTTTACACCGGGCACTGCATCCCTCCCTCCCTGTAGGAGAGCAGTCCAGCAGATGCTCAATCCTCGTCCCCAGCTGACCCTCCGACATCTCAGGTTTGCTCCGTCGGAGCTGCAAGTGGTAGCACTACTGCTGTGCCAGCAGGCTAGCCTAAGGCTGCTGCTTTTCTTGTTTTCAGCCTTTGTACCCTGCCCCAGGTTTGCTAAAGAAAACTGCATGTTTGTATCCATTTATTAATCATCCTCCATTAACCATTAGTTCTAATGGTACTTAATGGTGCTGGATTCCCTTATTATTATACTGTGTTAACTATATGTACATACCGGTATGACTGTTGCACAGTGAAATATGTCTGGGTGGATCGACGCACCGAGTAAGTCCAGGGGTGAGCAGAGGTTGGAGGAGTCGGGGGCTGAGATCTTGGAGAACTGGCACCCAAAAAGGGTACTAAATAAAATAAAAAATTTGACAGTACTATTTTTTTATGTTTAGCTGTCAGATTTTATATAATGTATGTGTATTTATGTACATTATGTTTTTTTCCTTTTTTGTCTTGATGTAATTAATGACTTTTTTGAGTTGAACATAATACAGCAATAAATCAGTCTCTGTACCCAGGATAGCCACACTGAAATGCAACATCTCAATTCCAGTGAGGTTGTACTTTTACCCATTCTTTACAACTGGGTGAACGGAAGCAGTGAGAGGTTAATTGACTTGCTCACAGTCACAAAATGAGTAGGTCGCTCTAGTGGGATTTGGGTCTTCTTGTTCCGAAGCTTGTGCTCTACTCACTAAACAACACTGGGTCATATATCCTTCCCCTATAATCCTTGTGGAAAATGGATAGACTGGGGCTCCCCTGCCGTCTGTTGTAGGGACATCTATACTTTTTCTTTCTGACTTGCCAGAACCTCCGTCCACCTCACAAACCTCTCCTGCCCAAGGCAACTGCACAGAGGACTGTACTATCACATCACCTGGTTTTCTCATCTCTCAAGCCTGGGAATTGTATCCACTGTTTACCTCCTACAGTGGGTCCAGTTCTGAGGACCCTCTTACCCTGGTCTAAAGAAAGACTGGGCAGGAGCTTCCAATGACAAGGGGTGAGATCCTAGTCAGGCTGTAGTTGGTGTAGGAGTAACTTTATCCTCATGAACATTTTGCTCTGCATCACAGATCCCATTCCTTACTGGAGCAGGCCCTGCATACCTCTCAACTACCCAACTTAGGAGGAAGATCCCTCATTTTACTCCTGAGAAACTGTCTACCTATACCTAACACTACTGCTGTGCCAGAAGGCTAGCCTCCAAAGCCTAATCGATTCAACCAACACTGAGTGTATCATAATGAGGGATCTCAATCAAAATTGGAATGATGAGAGTTCTAAGAAGCTCAAGAACTTCTGTGATACTAGTGGCTTGACACAATTAACACCTGCAGTCACCAGACCTAATAGAAAAAACCCTGAGTGAAGCTTCCTCTCCTTGATCTTATATTAGTCAACAAACCCCATAATTTTTTGCATACTGGTGTCTTCTTTAATGACCTAAGTGATCACTGTGCCATTGCTTGCATCAGACACTCGCCCCTATTAAAGTCTGCCTCCAAATTCACTCTGAAAAGATGTCTGAAAAAGTTTTGCAAGAATGCCTTCCTGAGAGACATGGGTAGCATCAGATGGCAGGACTTCTACCTAGCCCCCTCACTCAATGAGGCATTTAATATCTTCCATAGCCTTGTAAAAGATCTCATAGACAAACATGCCCACCTAAGGTTGATTAAGACTAAAAAACGACCTCCTGGCTGGTTCTCTCCCATCCTGAAGAAAGCCCTCAAAGATAGAGACTATTGGTGGAAAAGGGTGAGGAAATCCCAACTGGAGGCCGATTAGATAGCATTCCGTACCACTAGAAATGACTATACTAAATTAATTAAATCTGAAAAATTTAAATACTTCCAAGCTGCATTGGAAGACAAGAAGAACGATGCTTCCAAATTTTGGAGCATCCTCAAAGAAGTTGAAGGGCATATTACTGATGCTGCCCTTCCTCACAAAATAGTGTCCAATGGCTCTACTCTTACTGACAGATCTGTCATATTAGACCGTTTCAACAAACACTTTGTATCAGCTAAGGCCTTCGATGCCTCGCCATCAACAAGATCAGCCCATCAGGGACCCCCACTGCTGTCCCTAATGCTAACGCCAACCTCAACCAATTCATACCTCCTCCTTCAGCTTCCATACAGTTACATTTAAACAAGTAGAAGACCTCCTATTGTCTTTGGATACAAAAAAGAGTGCCGCAGCCAACAATATTGATCCCTACTTCCTAAAATTGGGCCATTGTTACCTAATATGGCCCCTATCACTTCATCTATTCAACATCTCCTGGCAAAGGGCGCTACACCTGTGCTTTGGAAAATTGCACATATTATACCTTTGTTCAAATCGTAGGATAAGAGTGACCTGAACAATTACAGGCCTATTTCCTTATTGCCTACCCTATCAAAGCTTTTGGAAAAAGTTGTCAACACCCAAATTAGAGAATACCTGGAGTCACAAAAACTGCTAAATCCTGCACAGTCCAGCTTTAGAGCCAAACATAGCACAGTATCTGCCCTTGCAGAAGTAACCACAGATTGGCAAATTGCCCTGGATTCTAAGAAGTACGTGTTTGCCTTTTCCCTTGACCTAAGTAAGGCATTCGACACAGTGGACCACAATATTATGCTTAATGCACTGTGCAATATCGGCCTCGATATGACTGCCATTAAATGGTTCACCTGCTACCTCACCAACTGACTACAACAAGTTAAAGCTTCAGGTGACTTATCCCCGTTAAAAACACTTCCACGAGGTGTCCCCCAAGGCTCCATTTTAGGCCCTATCCTGTTTGCAATTTATATCAACAACCTTGATGCACAACTGCAAACTACTAATGTGCACCTACTTGCAGACGATACTGTCCTTTGCACCTCAAACTCATCATTGGATTCAGCCTGTGAGGACCTACAGCAAGATTTCATCTCTCTCCAACATAACCTGATCGAACATAAGCTCCTGCACAATGCAAAAAAAACAAAGTCTTGATCCTCACACTAAGGTAGCCTGGGTCCAACACACAGACATATGATTCTAACGCTATTAGGTGAACCCTTGAAATAGTAGATACCTTCAAATACTTAGGGTTCTGGTTGACAACAAGCTCAACTTCTTATGCCATCTCAATGAGGTCTCGAAAAAATTAAGGCAGCGGTTAGGCATGTTCTACCGCATTAAACACCTGCTTACCAAAGAGGCTAGCTAGTGCAATCAACATTCCTACCCTTATTGGATTATGCTGACTTTCTCTACAACCACTGTGTGGCAGTAAGACCCATATGCCTGTGAACAAATGGAATCTCGAGGCATTCCCCTCTTTGTCTATTTCCCTGTTTTCAAAGAACAAAATCTGCTGCAGCAGTATATTTTCTCTATGTATATTTTCCTTTTCCCACTATAATAGGGTGGCCTCCATTTATAGTTCCTTGTTCTGCTTTCCCTCTTTAATTTCTCTTAAAGCCTCGAGATCCTACAACATCGGGGGTAATGCCATTTATATGCCAAGAATGAATGGTATTCTAAAAAATTAATGATTAGGCACCTCTACCCCATGATTGTAAACCATTGAGGAAATTAACCCAAATCCAGTTAATTAGGATTTACTTAGATGTTTTACTTGTTTATGTTGTGTTATAAAGGACAGGGAAGGTTCACGCTCCAACGGTAATCTTTAAAAGCGCCAACCGCTGCAATATGTAACTCTGAAGACTCCTTCTCTAATAAAACATTTGGAGTAGCGCTTTAGTTTTTTTCCCTTCCTCAAAAGAGTAGATTTCCTTCCTCATGTCAGTGCCAGCCTCTCAGCACTCAGTTGCAGTCAGAAAGCGAGAGGAATTAGGGAAGTCCTTCTTTTTAGAGTTAAACTTTCAAGTTGCATGATGCCTCGCTATTTTTTCCCCTCCCTAAACTCAGCCTACGAGAACCCGGCGAGTGTTCACAGACAGAAAAGATAGCCGCTTACAATATCGGGTGTTCTGTTTTAAATTAGTAGCTTTCCAGTTTATACACACCTGTGGAAAAATGCTTACACTGAGCTACGAGGCGTATAAACACAAGTGAATAGCTGTTAAAGAAACAGAGGTATAGAGACTCTTTAAAAGGAAAAATAACAACATTCACAGTGTGTTACCTTAAAACTTCATACATTAGACTCATGGTAATATAATAAAGACGGCTTGCAAAAGCCAAAGCTGAAGTATTAATGGTGTTTCTATTTAATGCTGTTACCAAGGTTCAGCTGCTAGGTAGTGTAGACATGGCTCCTATTAGGAGGCAAGCGGCCCAATATGAGGTGTATTTATAGGATAAAAAGGCAGTCTGACACCTCCTTGTGGGCAGAGCCTCATGACTATAATGAACTATTAACTATGCTAAGTCATTTTTGATCCTATAAGTATGGGTTTATGGATAATAATAAGCCTTCTGTTTTGAAATACATATTTCTTATGGATTATAATAGGTTTGATCCCCCAATATTTTGTATTAGCCGAGGAATTTGATGTTCATAGAATTAGGGGTGGATCAAACCAATCACATGGTCCTTTTTACCTGTCCTAAAGGATATTTAAGAACCTTCTAAGCCCATTTGAGAAAGACAGGTGGGAGAGAGAAGTCCTATCTCTCTACTGATAGAGAACACAGATGATAGTAGAAAGGTGATGTCAGCTACTTCCACTCTATGTGAAAAGTTATTCTGTTAAAAGCTTTTGGTGAGCTAGGTTTTTGATTTGTATCTTTGCTTTTGAAAGTATTTTGATTTCTTTTTATAGTCTGAGTTTATATTTGGGTATCATTTTTATAAATAAATGATACACAAGACGTTATTGGGTACCACACGTTGAAGTCCTATCTCTGGTCTCTGCTTTGAGTTATCTACACCCACACCCTATCACACACTGCCCTGCAACTGTGCTCAGCAAACTTGGCATGCTCTACCAGCGGGCCTTAAGGGTCATCCTAAACCTGCCTTCTCGCATCCACCATCATATACTACACCAGGAGACTGGATGGTCCTCTCTCTCAACAAGGAGGAAAAGGAACGCTCTTCTCTGGTTCTTCAGAGCCTTATCTGACAAACTCCTTGCCTACATCTCAAGCTTCTTCGAACATGCCAAGGGTTCTTATGGGTTGAGATGCTTCTCCTTACTCTGCTTCCGGATACCCAGAGTAAAAACTACTTATGGCATGGCTGCAATCAACTTCTCTGTTTCTGTCATATCCTCCTTTTCCCTCCTTTCCACTAGGGAGTACATGTTTAATTCAGTAAGCCTTTCTTCATAGGGCTTTTGATGCAAGCCCTGTACTATTTTGGTCTCTCTGTACCAGCTCCACCCTTTCTTTTTTTTCATCGTAGTTTCTGTTTTTGTGGGGTTTCCTGGCCCCTACACCCAAGTGTGTCCCGGCGTAGACATGCATGTGGTGGTGGCCAACGCACACACTGTTCGGACATCCCTCCCTTTCAGTCACGCTGCTTGACTGGCTGCACAGCACGAACCTCCATTCGGTGATGGCGGGACTATGGGTGGGTGACCCACCTGCAGAGAGGCAGTGCTCGATCCTGCTCCCCGATGCTGGCATCCACGTGACCCAAGGTCTTCCCAACCTGGGTCGCCAGCGTACGCAAAGTGTGGCGTCAGTGCCTCATCCTCAGCACCACCAGGCCAGCTCAGCTCCACCCTTTTATGGCGTTTGGAGATGGGGCCTCCAGAACTGGAACAGTACTAGAGGTAGGGCATCACCAGTGAATTATACAGAGGTATTATTACCTACGTTCTGGTGGTGATACTCCTGCTTATGCATCCCAGCATCTAATATGCCTCGTCACTGTTTAGCTATCATCAGGTAATCAGATATGATTATCCGTAATCCTTTCCTACTTTGTGACTGCTAGCACTTCTCCTCCCAGTTAGTACATTGCCGATGCATGATTTTGCACTTTCTTTTGTGTTGAAACCCAGTTGCCAAACCTGTGACCATGCTTCTAGCTTTTTTAGATCATCCCTCCTTCTTTCCACACCTCCCAATGTGTTTACTCTGTTGCAGAGTTTTGTGTAATCCATGAACAGGCGTATTTCCCTTCCAGTCCTTCTGCAATGTCATTAACAAATGTACTGAAGAGGACACCTCCCTGAGTTCCCTCAGTACCCTGGGTGCACCCATCCTGGTCATATTGCCTTGTCTACCTTTAACTCTGCTAGTTCCTTAAGGACCATTTCCTCTGTGAAAGGACTCATTATCCACCCCTGCCCTTAAGACCCTTGTCATTTATCATTGGCCCAGTACTTACCCTTCCTTTGTAAATACTGAACAGAAGTATTTGTTCAGTATGTCTGATTTTTGGTGCTCCTCTTCCACAAAACCTCCTCCATCCCCTTTTAGCCTTACTGTCCCTCCCCTGGGCTTTCTTTTTTCCCTTAAATATCTAAAAAATGTTTCATCTCCTTTTTTACTGAGTTGGCAATATTTTTGCCTGTTTGCGTCTTTGTGCTCCTAACTGCTTTCCCTGCCTCCCTTTGTTTCTCTTGATAATTCTCCCTATCCTCCTCCTTCTGAGTTGTTTGCACCTTCTAAATGTTAGCTTTTTTGCTCTTACCTTTTCTGCTACCTCTTTAGAGAACCATAGTGGTCTCTTTTCTCTTACTGTTGCTGATCTAGCCTGATACAGAGATCTGAAGCTTTTCAATGCTCCCTTTATGTTTGAGCACTGTTCCTCCACTCCCCCAGTTTCCCAATCCCTGCTAGGGCATCTCTGAGATATTCTTCCATTTTCTTAAAATCTGCCATCCTGAAATCCAGAACCCTCGTCCTCATGCGGTTCAATTCTGACCCAGTTTTTATATTAAATCACAGTGTACGGTGATCACTGGTCCCTAAGTGATTCCCCACTGTGACATCAGCAACACTGACACTGGTAAGGGATTGCTAATCCTAGTGAGGGATCCCTTCAGAAGAAACAACATTACTACAGGCAAGTAATTTGTTCTTCAAACTCAAGGAATCCCTCACTTTATGTTAAACAACTGTAGACTCTATAGCAGTAGCTTGGGAGGCTGGGTACAGAACCTATTTAGGGAAAAGGTTCTGCAAGACAGCAGTGCCAAAGCTAGTATTTCTTCTGGACTGAGTGCCCAAATGGTAGTGCTTTGCAAAGGTGTGTGCTGTCTTCCAGGTAGCTGCTTTACACATCTCCTGAATGGAGACACCTCTGGATGCTGCCACAAAGGTGGAGGTGCCTCTCATAGAATGGGCCCTTGCCCCTCTGGTGGAAGTTTGCCATAACAGAACTGAATACAGGCTAATATCCACTGAGAAATGGTTTTCCTGGATGCTGGTTTACCTTGATCTGCCTCACCATAGGTGACAAATTAACTGAAAATTGTGGACTTCCACAAAAGAAAGGTCCTACAAGAGCTCAATAAGCTCAGGGTAGACAAGGCAATGGGACCTGATGGCATACATCCCAGGGTACTAAAGAAGCTAAGGGTGGAACTAGCAAAGGCATTATTAAGAACTGTTTAGTGAGTCTCTGAGCACAGGAGAGGTCCCAGAAGACTGGAGAAGGGCTTATGTGATCCTGCTCCACAAGAGTGGTAGCAGGAGGAGGCAGGAACCAGACCAGTCAGTCTTACCTCAGCAGTGGGCAGATTATGGAGGCACTCCTTAAGGAAAGGATAGTGCAACACCTGGAATCCATAGAGGCATATGATCCAAGACAGCATGGGTTTACAAAGGAAGGTTCTGTCAAACTAATCTCATAGATTTCTTTGACTGGGTAACCAGAGTGGTGGACCAAGGGGGAGCAGTTGATATCGCCTACCTTGACTTCAGCAAAGCTTTCGATACTGTTCCACATAGAAGATTGATTAATAAGCTGGGTAGGATCAGGGTGGGTCAGAAGTTGGTCAACTGGGTGGCAAACTGGTTGACGGGCAGAAAACAGAGAGTGGTCGTAAACGGTATACAGTCAGAAGAGATGCAAGTCACAAGTGGGGTACCTCAGGGATCAGTCCTGGGGCCAGTCCTCTTCAATATCTTCATCAGTGACATTGCAGATGGACTGGAGGGTAAGGTTTGTCTGCAGATGACACCAAGATCTGCAACAGAGTAGATGATCCAGATGGGGTGGGCAGAATGAGAAGAGATCTGGATAAACTAGAAAATGGATAGAAGAGTAGCAACTGGGGTTTAATGCAAAGACATGCAAGATCATGCACATAGGGAAGAGAAACCCTGAAGTCACCTATAGGCTGGGAGGGGAGTTGCTAGCAGTCACAAGGGAAGAAAGAGACTTGGGCATCTATTGAAGAGATTGTAATTCATAGCAGTCATATAAACGACAGTTGGATAAATTTATTCTCTCAGGCGGAATTTTTAGTTATTAAATATATAGGAGCTTTACTATGGGCCTTTCTGGCTCTCTTGCTCCTATCCAATCCTAGTATGAATCATCACCGATGGCCTTAAATCATCCAAGCAGACCACTAAAGCAGTAGGTAAGGCTAGGGGAATGTTAGGGTGTATTAGTAGGGGTATCACAAGTCATAAGAGGGAGGTAATAATCCATCTTTACATGACACTGGTTAGGCCTCACCTGGAGTACTGTGTGCAGTACTGGAGGCCACATCTTCACAAGAACATTAATCAAATTGAGGCAGTCCAGAGAAGGGCAACCAAAATGGTGCAGGGACTGCATCAGAAAACATGTGAGACAGATTAACGGAGCTCAATATGCATACCCTAGAGCAAAGGAGGGAGAGAGGTGATATGATCGAAACATTCAAACACCTTAAGGGTTTTAACAGAGTGAAAGAGTCTAACATGTTTCAATATAAGAAAAATAGCAGGACAAGAGGACACAGCATGAAATTAGAGGGAGACCGATTAAGGGGTAATGTGGGGAAGTTCTTTTTCACAGAAAGGGTGGTGGATGCATGGTCTACCTCAGGAAGTGGTGGATATGAATACAGTGCAGGGCTTCAAACAGGCATGGGATAGGCATAAGGGAGCAATACAGTTGAGTATGAATAGATAGGCCATTGACAGAGCAAAGACCGATGGCACATTTATAAGGTAGAAAAAGAAATGGGCAGACTGGATGGGCCTTGCAGTCCTTATCTGCCATCAACTTCTATGACCTGACATCCTTTGTGTGGTCCAGTTAGTACCCCAGAGCTCTTTTAATATCCAAACTTTGGAGCTTCTGCTCCTCTGGGATAGAATGCTCTGTAAAAACAAACAAAAAAAAAACACTGGAAGAGTGATCAACTGATTCAGATGAAATTCATACACCACTTTGGGGAGGAATTTTCTATTAGTCCTCAATTCTACCTTGTCCCTTGGGAATATGACATAGTTGGGAATGGGATCTGTGAAAAAGGCTTAGAGTTTGTTCACCTTCCTAGCAGAGGTAAATGCCGCCAGGTAAACTGTGTTCCAGCGTGACATTTCAGAGCAGCAGTTGCCATAGGCTCGATTATAACCTCCATCAGCTATGCAATACACAGAGTTTCAGTCCCAAGGAGGGACTGGATCCCTAAAAGGAGGGTTCGGATGAATTAGGCCTTTAAAAACTCTCAAAAAATAGCCTGTGAGGCTAGAGATTGATCCTTGCCAGCTGAAACATATACTGACACTGCTGCCAAATGCACCTTCAGGGTTGAAAGCCAGAGGCCCAGGGACTGCAGATGGATCAAATAGTCCTAAACAGTGGACAAGCTTGCCTGAAGCAGCTGAACTGCCTGGACAAACACCACAAGTAAAATCTTTTCCCTGCTACAAAACATAGGTTTTCCTAGTTGCTCGCTTCCTGGAAACCATGAGCGCATGTAAAACTTCTGTAGAGTTTTAGTCAAAAGAAATAGCAGTTATGTAAGAACTTACCATAATAGCAGATCTTCGAGAGAGGTTCTAGCAGTAGGTCTTCACATAGGACTGCCCTCCTCCCAGCATCAGAACTGCATGGTAAACTTCTAGCTAGCAGTCTATAGCAGGAACTGCCCCTAGTGTCACATGACAGGACGCTGGCGTGGGATCTGTATATAGGGTTCGGCCCCACACCCGCCTCCAGCTTCTCCCGCCAGAGACCTTAGAAGAGGAAACAAGAGAAAGGAGTATAAACCCCTGAAGCCCAGAGCTGCTAAAGCAAAGCCCTGGGAAAGGAAAAGAGGAAAATACAAGAGCTGGGGGAAATCTAGACCTTCTGCAAGAACCTCTCTCGAAGATCTACTGTTATGGTAAGTTCTTACGTAACTGCTATATCTTAGTTCAAGAGGGTTCCTGTAGTAGGTCTTTATGTATAGGACTGAATAGCAAGCAGTCAAAGAAGAAAGGAAGTCTGAGACTAAGTTCTGGGAGGAGGAAGCGTCTGCCAACTAAAGGTCTGCTTAGGACAGGAGGCCTAGCAGAACTGCAAGGTTGAAACCAGCTCTGCGCCTATAGGCAATGTCCAGACTGTAATGCTTGGTGAAGGTATGAATGGAAGACCAAGTGGCCACTGCTCAAATGTCTGCAGTGGACACATTCCATAGGAAGGCCACTGAAGCAGCCATGCCCCGAGCTGAATGGCTTTTCACGTCCTCTGGAATGGGCTTCTTGTACTTTTGGTAAATGTACGAGATACAGTTAGCCAACCATGTAGACAAACTGTTTGGAAATGGCTTTGCCCTGACATTTGGGTGCAAAGGCCACAAACAACTAGTCAGAACTACGAGCCTCTTTGGTCATAGAGATGTAATAGCTCAGAATCCTATCCTAAGAAGAACTTAGTCTTGTGATGGTGGCCACGCTGGGCTTGCCATTATGAGTTGGGGTGAACAGTTATTCTCAGCAGTGATTTTAACTTTTAATTTGTAGTTAAAAATATTAGTTGTTTGCATTATTTTTTTAGTTAGTAAGGGTTAGTTTAGTTAGGGATTTTGAGTGAGATAGTTAGATTTTGTTAAGCGTTTTGGTGTAGTTTAGAGCTATAGAAAATAAATGTGAGCTTGACCGTTAATGCTCTTTTAGTCTCTTGAACATCTTATTACTGAATTAAGATCCTGAGCTGGTGAAAGGAGGAAGAGTGAAAAACGAAAACAAACCTATACCTGGCGGATCGGCTCTGGGGCTAGTCCGGATTGCTGGAGATTGCTTGGAGCCGCTTTTGCAGCTTGGTGGTGCGTGGGAGGAGAGTTAGTTACTGAGGAGTGCTGGAGGAACTATTGGGTTTGTTCGATTGTTTGGACGGGCAGTGATTCGGACGTACCGCATTGGAAGATCACAGAATGGAGATTGGTGTGGATTGCTGTGGAACTCAGTGCTGGTGGTAGAGGCCTGAAAGAAGTGAAGTAAATGAGGGGTTAAGGATCTTTACGTCTGCCCTCTGGGGGGGGGGCAAAGGTGCATGGTTCTTAGATGGGAGGTCGGAGAGGAGAGTTGGCGTAGGGCTGGGTCTGGTCCCGCACCCTCCTAGGTGCTCGGGGGGACATCTGGTGTTAACTGGACGGTCCCTCGGAGTCCGTAGTCTGTGGGATTATTTGGGCTACCTTCCCCTCAGGCAGTGGGTGTGTGAGAGCTTGCCCTGTGCTTTCGGGAACCATTTGCAGAGACCGAGGATTTTTCACAGCGAGCCAAAGAAGAACTTTTAGTGACTCCTTACTGGATCAGCTGGCCAAGGAATTTGTCTCCGGATCTTTGTAGACTTGGTTTGAGATCTTTATTTTCCTCTTTACTGTCTAACTCAGGAAAATCGACATTTTGTAAGCAGTGAGAGTGTTATGCTTATTATACTTTGTACTGTTAATTTCTGGAGGCTCAGGTGAGAGCTGGTGGCCCCCTGCATGTTTTACTTGACTTAAACCCAGAAGTGAGAGTTTGTGGGGGTGTTTATTTTACAAACTGGCATGGAGAGACTAAATAGACTGCTTTATGGACTTTAATGAATTATTGATTTGTTGTTAATTTTTAGGGTTTGTTGGGGGTTTATTTTTGGGAGGGTTGTTGGTTTTATAAAAAGGGGACTTTCGTTAATAGTTTATTTTTGGATTCACTGCTGATATAGTGTTGGCAGCATGTGTTGGGGCCATTCTTTGGTGGGCAGGCGCTACTCCCCTTCCAGGCTGAGAGACCTATGCCCCTTTTGTAGTCCCCCATTGCAGCCTATGTTATATAGACATTGTGCTTTGTGGATTGCATGGAAGGGTCGGAGGGGCTGGGTCTCGGGTCTGGGGGAGTGAGGTGGGCCGATTGGGTAGTGAGACCAAGGAGGCGCCCCGGGGCAAAATGTGTCCTGGAAAGGGGACCTTTCTGCCTGGTTCCCATACCCGAAGGCTCCATGGGTAGTGGGCAAGTAGCCCGCTCTTCCATGGCCTCTCATCCAACTCGGGCGGTGTTATGCAATGCCATGTCAATAAAAAAACAAGACAGCAATTATTGCTGATCTTGTTCAGACATCTGACCTGGCTTGTATCACCAAGACCTGGCTGGATGAGAATGCTGGTCTGGTATTGGAGTCAGCAGTACCAGCCAGGTACTCTGTGATACGACGCCTGAGATTGGACCATGGGGCGGGGGTGTTGCCATTTGTTTTAAGATGGAACTGGGCCTTGTGGAGGTTCCAGTGGGGACTACCAGATCCTTTGAGTATAGCATGGGAGCAGGTGTGGGCAGCAGGATTCTTCTCATCTACCGTTCACCCGGAGATGGGGAAAGTTTACCTGCAGGAAGCTGCGGGCTTTATGGTCGACATGGTGTTGGAATCCCCCAGATGGTTGGTCCTGGGGGATTTCAATACCTGGGTTGACGATTAGCTCTCGCATTTTGGCCAGACCTTCCTCCAGCTGATGATCTCATTGGGCTTCACACAGGTAGTTACCACTGCAACCAATGTTCAGGGTCACTCCCTGCATCTGGTGTTCCTCCTGGGGGGTGGAGGCCACTGACTTGGTGGAGGAACCAGTTGGATGGTTGGACCATCACTTATAAGGTTCAGTTTCGTGGCTCCCCCTGTGAGACCTGCCCCTTTGGAGATGGTCCAGTACTGCCCTTTGAGGGTTGTTACCCCAGAGGGTCTGATGGCAGTTCTGGATCTATTGAGTAGGCCATTGGAATGCTCAGATCCAGGGGACCTAGTGGTGCACTATAATAGTATGGTGCTGAGGGTCCTGGAATCCGTAGCTCCTGTCCGAGTTCACCCTCTCCTTCTCCGTCCTCGGTCCCCTTGGTTTGATGGGACTTTGAGGGAGTTGAGGAGAGTGGGGCAAAGGTTGGAACGTTGTTGGCAGAAATCTGGCCTGGAGGAGGACAGACTTAGGTTGATTGCCCATTATTTGGACTATCACTCAGCAATCTCCCATAAGAAGGCAGAGTTCCTGTCCGGGGAGATTGCTGCAGCAAAGAATCAACTGGCTCAGCTCTTCCAGACCGTGGATAGGCTATGCAATTCAGCCTGCCTCCGGGGCCAGAGAGCCTTTTCGCAATTAAAGTCTGATGAGTTCACTCAATTCTTTGCAGATAAGGTGTCTTCTATCAGGTCCGAAATCTACCTGACTTGTTCAAATGAATATGGCAGTGATCAGTGTGAGGACGCAGGCACCAGGTCAGTCTTGACAGATTTCGATCAGCCAGCGATCATAGATATCTTGAAGCCTGTTCAGAGCTTGCGACCAACTTACTGTAGTTTGGATCTCAGTCCTGTCCACCTCCTTATGGGGTGTTTGGATGTCATCGGACCAGTCCTTGCTGAGATAGTCTGGTGTTCGCTGGATCAGGGGGCATTTCCAGACCCCTTGAAGGAGGCTGTGGTGACATCCCTTTTGAAGAAATCTTCCTGCAACCCAGACTGTCTTGCTAACTACAGACCAATCTCTAACCTGCCCTTTTTGGGCAAGGTTATTGAGAAGGTAGTCGCGTTGCAGCTCGAGAGCTTTCTTACCACCCACGAAGTCTATGATCCTCTCCAGTCTGGTTTCAGGAAGAGGCATAGTACCGAGATGGCATTGGTTCGAGTATTTAATGATCTCCTAATAGCGAGGGATAGGAGGAGTCATTTGATTCTGGTTCTCCTTGATCTCTCTGCAGCATTTGATACCGTGGATCATGGGGCGCTGCTAGAACACCTGCAGCTTCTCTGTGGACTGTCGAGGACAGTCCTCAGATGGTTCCATTCTTTCCATACAGGAAGGACTCAGAGGGTGGTGTCATGGGATTTTTTCCACGGCCTCCTTCTCCATGCCTTGTGGGATGCCGCAGGGTTCCGTGCTGTCCCCCATGTTGTTCATGCTGTATATTTTGACGTTGGGAGACATTATAAGGCAGTACGGGCTGAGTTTTCACTGCTATGCAGATGATACTCAACTCTACATGTCCTTCGTACCTGAACAGGACAGTGCAATCTCGGTCTTTAACAACTGCCTCACTGAGATCCAGGACTGGATGAGTGCTAACTGGTTGAGACTGAATCTGGACAAGACTGAGGTGTTGGTGGTGGATCCGGGTCAGCGGGTAGAAGTTGACTCCTGGACAACCGTCTGGCCTTGTGCTGGGGGTAATCAGTTGAGACCTTCCGAACAGGTCGGAATCTGGGCGTTGTGCTTGATACGAACTGACGCTAAAAGCTCAGATGTCAGCCATTGTCAAGTCCTCATTTATCATCTGAGGAACCTCACCCAGATAAAGCACCTTGTTCCGCTCAGGACCTTCCTACATTGGTTCACGCCTTTGTGTCTTCTCGTCTGGATTACTGCAATGCTCTATACCTAGGGTTACCGGGGGTGGATCTCCATCACCTGCAGCTGGTGCAGAATGCTGAAGCCAGGTTGTTGACAGGGTTGTCAAGATCTAGCCATGTCTCACCTGTGCTGTGCGAACTGCACTGGCTGCCGGTGCGATGGAGGATCATTTTCAAGGTCGCGTTGCTGACCTATAAGACCCTACACGGACAGGGACTGGGTTACTTGCAAGATCTCCTTCGGTCATTCTGCCCCATTCACCCTCTCTGCTCTGCCAAGGGATTGCTAGAGATTCCCAGGGTCCATTTGCAGACATCGGGCACTAGGGCTTTTTCTTTTGTAGCCCAGACCCTCTGGAACTCTCTACCTCAGCGGATTAGAGAGCTCCTGTCCACTGAGGCTTTCAAATCCTTACTAAAAACATATTTATTTGAAATGGCATTTGGGGAAACTGTTTAGTATTGTTACTGTTGCCTTGATTTTTATTTTTGGATTTAAAGTTTTTATATTGTATACATGCTTTGGTTTATTGAAAAGTGCTTTAAAAATACATTTTGATTTGATTTGATTTTGATCTAAAGTGTGCAGGAGGTATTCCCCGTTGGAATACTCTGGGTAATATACCAGCAGTAAATTCTGAGCGACTTTCGGAAGAAAGGAAGGGTTAGTCCGTGAGAACCACCCAGTCTCTGTGGAAAATCATATATGGTTCCTTACAAATGAGGGCTTGAAACTCTGCATCCGTCAAACTAAAGTAATGGTGACAAAAAGAGCATTTTCCAGGATAAATAATGCATGTGCAACTTGCTGCTGGCTCAAAAGGGGCAAAAGTAAGTTTTCTAAAATCAAATTCAAATCTCGGGAGATCATGGACGAGGCTTAAGGTGCAGGATCCCCTTAAGGAAGGTTTTGGAAACCTCCAACTGAGCAAGGGGTTTTGCCCTCCACTGGAAGGTGGTAGGCTGAAACCACAGAGAGGTGGACCTTCAGAGGGGAATAGCTGAGGCCTGAAGCAGACAGGTGCAAGGACTCAAGGACCTGGGGGGCCGAGCAGGAAAAAGGGTCCAAGCCTTTGGCTGTGGCCCAAATAGAAAATCTCTTCCATTTCATAGCATACATGGATCTAGTGGAGGGCTTTCTGGCCTCCACTAGGACCTGAGCGACTCTGGAAGAGACACCAAAGCGTGAGATGGCTGTGTCCAAAGGTACCACGCATGCAGGTGGTGAGACATGAGGGTCGGATGCACCCAGGTTGCCCTGCTTCTAAGACAATAGATCATATGAGAGAGGAAGAGATACTGAGGGTGCCAAATCAGCTGTTGAAGCAGAGGGAACCATATCTTCTGAGGCCAAAGGGGGGCTATGAAAATCATGCGAGTCCCCTCTGCCTGAAGCTTCAGCAGAACCTTCTGAAGAATTGGAAAGGGAGGGAAAGCGTACAGAAATCTCCGTGTCCAGGATAGAGACAGCGCGTCTCACTAAAAAAACACCATGCTTGGAAACAAGCGAGCAAAAGCTGGGTAGTTTTGCTTTGGATGGGGAGGCAAACAGATCTGTTTCTGGCTGACCCCATTGAAGGAAGAGATCTTCCACTACTTCCTGCTTTCCACTCATGAGCCCATGCAGCTGAGACTGTCCACCATGACATTGTGAACTCCTGGAACATGGACTGCTATCAATGTCAGGCCATGCTGGACTGCCTAGTACCACACCCAGATCACCTCACTGCAGAAGGGGTACGATCAGGTTGCTCCCTGTTTACTGATGTACCAAACCGTGGCTGTGTTGTCAGTCTGGATCAGAAGTGTTCCCATAAGTAAGAGGGACTGGAAAGCCTGGTGAGCATAGAGCACAGCCCTCATCTCCAGAATGTTTATAGGCAGATGCTCCTCTAGGGGAAACCATGTCCCCTGAGTCCAATGGTCTCCCAGGTTGGCTTCCCAACCATGACCCGAGGAGTCCATCATGAGGGTCATGGAGGGGGACAGGGGTGGAAAGGAACCCTCAGGGAAAGATTGGATTGATCCTGCCACCAGAGGAGATCCCTCTTTAAACTGTTGGAGACTAAGACCATGTGATCCATGTCATCCATGTGTTGATCCCACTGGACCCTGTGGGACCATTGGGTCACCCTCATATGCAGTCTGGCCAAAGGGACTGTTGGAATGGTAGCCGCCATGAGACCCAACAGATGGAGGATAGAACACGTTGTGATCCAACATGAGGAGGACACTAAGGCAGTTTGCTGAATCAGGGTTTCCGCCCTGTCTGCAGGTAGGAAGGCCCTGCCTTGGACCGTATCCAGCACCACTACAATTAACTAAAAGTGCTGGTATGGTGAAAGCTGAGACTTGGGATGGTTCACAGTGATGTCAAGTCTGGAAAGAGGTCCAGGGTGATGGAAAGAGATTCCATCAGACTGTCATGGGACAGTGCTGACAGGAGCCAGTCGTCCAGGTAAGGGAACAAGTAAATCCCCTTGTGGCACAAGGCCGCAGCCACCACTGCCAGGCACTTGGTCAAAACCTGAGGTGCCAAAGAGAGGTCAAAGGGGAGGGCCATGAACTGATAATGGTTCTCCTGAAAGAAGAATCTCAGAAAACAGTGGTGGGCCGGGAGGATTGGAATGTGCAAGTAAGCATCCTGTATGTCCGGTGAGCACAGCCATTAATTATGTTGATACAGGGTAAGAGTCCCTGGATGGTGAGCATGTGAAACCTCTTGTATTCCACAAAGAGGTTGAGCAGACTAAGATCTAGAATGGGTCTAGATCTCCCATCTTTTTGGGCACTAGGAAGAACTGGGAGTAGTATCCCCTTCCTATTTGCCTTGGGGAATCCACTCTATGGCTGATTTTTGACAGTACAGCCTAAATTTCCTGCTGAATAAGGCTTTGATGGCCTGAAGAGTAGTGAGACCTTCCTGGTGGATTACCCGGAGGTCTGTCCAGGAACTCGACGGAGTGCCTTCTTGCAATGAGATGGAGTACCCAAGCATCTGCAGTTATTGCCGTCCACCCTTCCAGGTGGAGGGCAAACCTTCCCCCCACTGGTTCCTCTGGAAAAATGGGAGGAGGTGGAGGGGATCCTGAGTCAGGATGCAGAGGGAGGGCCACTTTGCCACTGCTGCCAACCTTTTGAGACTTCGTCTGAGGAGTCTGGGTTCCGGAACCGGTGGCACGACACTTGCCCTGTCGTCTTCCCTGGTTCTGCCTATTCCACCTCTTCTGGGGGCAACAAAAAGGCTTGGGTTTTTGTCCTGAGTGGTATATGGAGTGGAGATCTTTAAGAGATCTCCCGCTTTCCTGTAGCTCCTTGATTATATCTTTGGTGTCACCCCCAAAAAGGACGGAACCCCTAAAGAGGGCCTCTGGCAGGGTGCTTTGGACATCTTGTGCCAGTCCCGCAAGACGGAGCCAAGCCAGGTGTCTCAAGCAAACTCCTGTAGCAGTGCAATGGGCCACAGAATTGATAGAGTCGTAAGTGGCCTGTAAGACATGGCAATGGGAAGACTTGTTAAGACGTACTTTTTTTAAGAGCCTCTTCCCAAGGTCCTTATCCAGAATGGCCTGGAGTTCCTTCTCCAAGTTGGATAAAGCTGACTTCTGAAAGGACACCATATGGGCCACATAATTTAAGGAACGAATGGCGCAGGCAGACGAAGAGTAGACCTTGCGGCCATATTGGTCCAGTTGCTTGGACTCCTTGTCCAGTGGGGAGGCACTCAGGTGTTTAGATTGAGCCAACCTATCGTGGGCTGCTGTAATAATGACAGAGTCAGCTTTAGGCTGAGTTGTCAAATGGCAAGCCACTTCTGGGGGCGGGGGTGTGATAGGTCCAGTCGGCTTTCTTAGAAACCGCTGGAATAGAGGACGGTTGTTGTCATATGGTAGAGGTTAAGTCCTCATGTGGACCCGTCCATGGAGGGATGGCGATGGGGTCCACATTAGTGAGGTCCAGATGTTCTGTCAGCCTCTTTCTTGTGGTCCATTTCCGGATGCCCAGCCGCAGGCCTGTGGACTTTCAACAAGGAATGGCTGAGACTAGATCAAGAGGTGACGATGTATTCCAGGACTCTATTGGCTGGGCATGAGAAAGGCTCGAAGTCCTTCGAATTTACCCATAGAAAACCATTTCCTCTTCATGGCATAGGTGGACCTGGTGGAATGCTTCCTGGCCTCAACCAAAATGTCTGCTATGAGAGGAGAGACTCCAAAGCGGGCTTTAGCTACGTCTGCAGGAGCCAAGGTCAGTGTACTAGTGACTCTGCTCTAATATTGGCTGCCCTCAACAACCACTTCACTGATCTTGGGGCCTACATGGCTGGCCAATCTCCCCTGGCCTCGGCCCCAAACACAATCAAACTGACACACTTCGAACAACCCCCCTTTCCACCTGCAACTGGTAAAGCGCACTGAGGTCCTAACCCTCCTAAAGGCGCTGAAACCTAAAGGGTCAGGGGGACCTGATGGGATCAACCCTCGGCTACTCAAGGCTGGAGCCACCTCCTTATCCAGGCCATTAACCATGCTCCTTAACAGATCTCTAAGGGAAGGAGCAGTCCCTGATCAGTGGAAACAGGCCAATGTAGTCCCTATCCACAAAGGTGGACCCAGGGACAAACTAACCAATTACAGGCCTATCTCTCTTCTGTGCACATTAGCCAAAATTCAAGAAAGGCTAATCTATAACCAACTCCGGGACTACTTGGAAGCCCACCAGCTCCTTGCCCCCTCTCAACATGGATTCAGACCTAACACGGTACATCAACTTCTCTGACAAAGTGCTCAGGGCTATGAACAAAGGGATACCCACAGATGCAGTCTTCATAGATTTGTCCAAGGCATTTGACCTTGTAGACCATAACCTTCTACTACTGAAGCTGCACAACATTGGATTAGACCCCCCATGCCTTCAAGTGGTTTGCGAGCTACTAATCTGGCCGGACACAGAGGGTCACCTGGAAGGGGGCCATGTCTGGGCCACTACCACTACAACGGGGAGTTCCTCAAGGCTCCATACTAGGCCCCCTCCTATTCTCCCTATTTACAAATGAACTAAGTACCTACTGTGGGGAGAGCTCGGTTGTACAGTATGCTGATGATACTGTCATCTACTGATCCTTGGGCGATGTAGTTGCTCTCGGTCCCCTACTCCAAAAGGGCCTCACATCCCTAGAGACATGGCTGTGTGAGAATAGAATGGTACATAATGCAGACAAAACTAAGGCAATACTATTTGGACCAAGATCCTTGGGAACCGACAGGTCCTCATCCCTACAACTTTCCACACTATCTGGCAAATGCATAACAGTAGTCCCCTTCCTAAAATACTTAGGCCTAACTCTAGATCAGTCAATCACCTACAAAGACCACGTTGACCAGGTCACCAGGACACTTCACTGCAAGCTCGGGACCTTGTACCATCTCAGAGACCAGCTCATCCCTGAGGCCAGGCTCTCCATTGCGACAAGTTTCCTGCTCCCTACCCTGACCTATGCGGCCCCGATTATGCAGGGCTTGGCAAAGCAGAAAGTATCCAGGATGCAAATCCTATACAACAAAATAACTCGGTTCACTACACAAGGCCACCCGAGACATCATCACTGCGACACCCTGGCCCAGCTCTGAAGGCCCACGCTGGCTGCCTGGTTACAACAACCATTGCTCGCCCAGACCTACAAGTTACTCAAACCCCCTGCTCCTCCAAGCATAGCAGGAATCATAGCTATTAAACACAACCCTAGGAACCTAAGGACTTCAGAACGAACACTGCTCGAAGTCCCCAGAGTTCGGACCAACGCTGGCGGCAGATCCTTCTCTTGGCAAGCCCCTAGCCTATGGAACAAGCTCCCTCCCCTGGTCCAGGATGCCCCCACACTTAGGAATTTCCATACTAGGCTCAAGGCCCACATGCTGGACACAAATGCATGCCACTGCCATGGCTCTCAAGGCACCCCCTCTCATTTCTATATCAAACCCCCCTAAAGGTGGGACTACCCTGGACCTCCTAGTAGTCTTAGGGTACCTAGGGACCAAAGCTACCTCATGCAAATAGCTATGCCAAATACTATCAAGGCTGAACTGTGTCATGACGAAAACCACGTTAGAAAACCACTGTCTATAACTACCTCATACTTCCATAACCACTGTCTGTAACTACCTTATGCTTCCACAACTTATGTAATCAAATGTAACTACCTTATGCTTCCACAACTTATGTAATCAAATGTTGTCTCCTCTATTATACCCTGTGTTGTACTGTTATATATCCTGTATTGTACTGTTATCCCGGTCGCTTCCTGGGAAAAAGGGACCTTCGGGCTCAGTGGGCCTACCCAGTCACCAAAATTTAATAAATAAATAAAGAAAGAAAGAATAGACCGGAGGAGTTCCATGAAGGATGGATCCTCTGGTGGAGACTTGAGACTCCTTGGGCTGAGGTTCTATCGGGAATGAGGCTCCAACTGGCCTCAAGGGGTTGAAGTGTTGTGTAAAAGAAAGCAGGTAGCTCAATAGATTGATTCAGCATAGATTCAGCCATCTCTTAGGGAGAAACTTAGGGTTGGTGTGTAGAGCCACATTCCGTGTGAAATATCAAGTATGGTATTTACACATTAGGCCTGGAGCACCGAAGTTCACCGGAGAAGAAGTAATGGCCACTAGGAAGAGTGTCTTCCAAGAAAGGAACTTCAAATCAGCTGTGGCTGCTGGCTCTAAGGGAATTAGAGTAAGCTTCTACAGGATGAAATTCAAGTCCCATGGAGGGGCAGGAATGTGGATGGGGGTCTCAAATGGAGAACTCCTCTGAGGAAAGTCTTAGAGACTTCAACTGAGCAAAAGTCCTGTCTCCAAAGGGAAGATGGTAGGCTGAAATGAAGGCCATGTGGACTTTCAACGAGGCAGCTGAGACCCAGATCAAGAGGTGATGCATGTATTCCAGGACTCTATTGGCTGGGCACGAAAGGCTTGAAGTCCTTCGAATTTACCCAAATAGAAAAACGTTTCCACTTCATGGCATAGGTGGACCTGGTGGAAGGCTTCCTGGTCTCAACCAAAATGTCCGCTACGCAGAGGAGAGACTCCAAAGTGGGCTTTAGCTATGTCTGCAGGAGCCACAGATGTAGATGAAGGGATTTGAGACATTGATGAACAAGGGTCCCCTGATCCTGGGTCAACAATTATTACGAGAGGAAGAGGAAGTGGAGGTTCCTCTGCAAACTGTTGCAGAAGAGACAACCAAACTTGCCTGGGCCAGAAGGGAGCAATGAGAATCATTCGAGCTCCCTCCAATCTGAATTTGTTCAGGACCCTCGGAATTAAAGGAATGGGAGGGAAAGCATAAACGAATCTGTCCCTCCAAGCGAGAGACAGAGTGTCCCACAAAAAAATGTCTCGCACTGGAGTGAATGAGCAGAAGGTGGGAAACTTTGCGTTTTGGGGATAGGCAAAGAGGTCAATCTGAGGTGTTCCCCATCGCTGAAAGATGCCATTTACGACTTCTTGATTAAACTCCCATTCGTGGACTTGGCTGAGGACCAACTGAGGTGATCTGCCAGCGATTGTCCACTCCTGGAATGTGAACTGCGGTCAAGTGAAGATGGTGTTGGCTGCCCAGTGCCAGACTCTCATCACTTCCCAGCACAGAGGGTTGGATCGTGGTCCTCCCTGCTTGTTGAGGTACCAGACAATGCACATGTTGTCTGATTGTATGAGAAAATGACTGGGGAGGATGAAGCAGAGTAGAGCCTGAAGGGCATAAAGAACTGCTCTCAGTTCAAGCACATTTATGTGCAGGTTTTGTTTGAACCTGGACCAGCTGCCCTGAGTCCTGTGAGACCCCAGATGGGCACCCCAACCATCTCCTGATGCATCTGTCATCAATGTCTGGGAGGGCGGATTGATATAGAAATGAACTCCCAGGCACAGGTTCTCCTGAACCATCCACCATTGCAAGTCCCTGATCATGGGATCTGATACTAGAACCTCTTGGTCTAGGTTGTCCCTGGTTTAGTCCCATTGAGACCGAAGTGTCCACTGAGAGATCCTCATATGGAGCCGAGCAAGTGGGACTGTCGGAATAGCAGCCACCCATAGCCCGAGGAGGTGGAGGACTGACCTGGCTCCGACCCTTCTGCGGCCAGACAGAAGACAGACCTGGTTCTGAAGAGTGTCTATACCCTGTCTGGAGGCAAGAAGGCTTTGCCCATGGTTGTGTCCAGAATCACCCCTATGAATTGGAGGCACTGGCATGAGACCAAATGGGACTTAGCCTGACTGATGGTGATACAGGCTGGTAAAACCTGCAGGGAAAGGGAATGCAGGAGTTCCTCCCTGGACCGGGCTGCCAGGAGCCAGTTGTCCAGGTATGGGAATACCTGTATCCCTGGGTACACAGGTGGTCCGCTACCACAGACAAGACATTTGTAACCTGGGGGCAGAGGAAAGGCCAAATGGGAGGGCCTTGAATTGGTAGCGGTCCCTCTGAAAGTAAAAACAAAGGAATTTGGGGTGAAAAGGGCATATGGGGATATGCAGGTAGGCATCCTGCATGTCCAGAGCGCATAGCCACCATCCCTGCCAAAGAAGTGGTAGAAGGCTCTGCAAAGAGAGCATTCTGAAGTGTTTGTACTCGATGAATATGTTCAGGGAGCTGAAATCTAGGATAGGCCTCAGATCTCCTGACTTCTTTGGAACTAGGAAGAAATGGGAACAGTAACCTGTTCCCCAAAGATAGGTGGGAACTAGCTCTATTGCCGCCTTTGAGAGAAGGGAGAACTGAAGAACGCTGTTCTACTGTGAGGAACTTTCAAATGCTGACGGCAGGAAAGAACTGAAAGGTGGGCGTGTGGGACCAGCCCTTTATACCAACATCGTATGATGCTGGTCACCTGATGTGGGGGCAGTACCCCGCCAGAGACTGCTAGCTAGAAATTTTTCTGTGGGGTCTTGATGCCTGGCAGCTTAGTCTTATATGTCAATACCTACTGCAAGAGCCCTCTTGAAGTAAGATGGGGAGTTTTTACTGCCAAAAGGGAGAGATCGGAGAGAGACCAGGTGGAAGAGTGTAGCCCGTGTGTTTTGGCCATGAGGGACAAGGTTTGGGGCCAGGGTAAGGCTTACCACCCCAGTCCACCACTCTTGAAGACTGGCTGAAAGGGCAGCAGTTCGGGAGACCGTCTGAAGGTTGGAAGAGGGAAAGGAGACCGCCTGCACCATGTACTGGGAGCTGGAGCCTGGTGAGTGTAAAATTGGGCCCACATCTTGTGAACTCAGGCACCGGGGGGGGTGGCGCAAGACTGATCCAGACATCCTCACCATTAGGCAAGAGGAAGGAGAGTCCTTGGTTTGGCCAGGCCATTGGGGCAGTGTGGATGGGCAGCCCACACTATTGGGAAGGCAGTGATGGCAGCCTGTGTTCCTTTCTGGTGTGGCACTTCAGTCTGGCTAAGAAAATGTTCAGTAAACTTATGCAGTCAATGAGGAGAAAGTGCCCTGTGTCTCCAGGATTGCCAGGGCACTGCTGCAGCTAAGATGCCCTGGGATGGTCAGAGCTTTGTACTGGCATTGGTGAGAAGGGCCTTGGTCGTTTCTTGTATTGGGCCTCTGCTTGTAAGCAGACCATCAAAATTGGAAGAGCTCCAGAACTGAAACTGCTTTGCTGGAAAATGGGACCACCAGATATAGACAGCTATAAGGTCTCTGCTGCTTTTGGGGTGCCCGCTAAGTGTGAGTACAGGAGAAGTGAAGTTTAAGCAAGTTGAGAAGAAGGAAATGTTCCATGGGGAGTCTTGTGTGACCTTATTGGGCCCACCATAAAGTGCTGCTGCTGCTAGGATTTGAGAGCCTCCATGGTCCTGAGGGAGCACTGTAGAAAACAGCTTATGAAACCGAAGGTTACTGTAGACTGTGTGTTAGTCTTTGTGCCTAGGATGTTACCCACTGCTGATTTGTACACCATGCTCCATGGAGTGAACAATTTCTACATTAAATCATTTTGTTACACTTTTACTTCGAAGTGGATAATGAATTCACTTAAAGCACCTTGTGATTTGACTAAGAGTTTGCCCCCGCAGTGGCTGCACCCTGTAAGTATGAATTACCTGCACCTCCCAGAGACCACTCAGCAGAACCCAGGTAATGAGTTTGATTTCTGAAAGTGTTTTTTCTTGGCTGCAAATGCCCCCCTCCACCGTAGTTACCACCTGGTATACCCCTAGACACCAGAAAGGGGTGCTTACATGTACACAGTTTGGAAGGTCTTGTTCCTCCATGCCTTTTTTTTTTTTATTTATGCCCCTGGATTTCTGGGAGCTGGCAGGTGGCTGGCTCTGGCCTCTCGCTATGGGGGCCTCGTCTCTGGCTTTCTGGTCAGCGATCTCATCACCAGGAGAATCACCAGTGCCATCATGGAGCCTGCTAGCTCCAAGTTCTCCCTTCCCTGCCACGGCCGAAGCCTGAGGGCATTGCAGATGAGAGTGGCTAGCATAGGGCAGGTGCTGCAGATCGCTGCGTGCACGTGCCTCCACCACTAGCACACCTGTGCTGTGCTCTCCACTGGCTGACGATTAGGTGGCAGAGCACCTTTAAGGTCAGTTTGCTGACCTATAAGGCCCTGCATGGTCAGGGGCCTGGTTACCTGCAAGACTTCCTGTGTCCCAGCCACTCTATCCATCCCCTCCGCTCCACTGATGAGGGTTTCCTGGAGATTACCAGGGTTCACCTTAAGGCATCTGGCACCTGGGCATTCTCGTTCAGTGCACCAACCCTGTGGAATTCCCTACCTCATTATATTAGAGATTCGAAATCTTTAAACAGGAGCTGAAAACTTTTTTGTTTAATCAAGCTTTCTTATCTGATTATTTGGTTAACCTGATATCATATAATTTTAGGTAAGCTTATGTTATGTTTTATGCTATTATTGTAAAGCGCCGTGAGTCACAATTGATGAAGTATGCTTAATAGATAAAGAATGATGATGAAATCTGGCCCCTGGCACCACTGCCGTGGAAGAGGCCATGTGGCCTAGTAACTGCAGGAAGTCTGGAGTAGGTTTTGGCTGCCCTGTTTTGAAGGACTTTGCCAGTTTTATGAGATTGACCACCGTTTCCTGAAGGAGGAAAGCCTTTCCCTGAACAATACCTAGTTCTGCTCCTGTAAAGTCCAATGGCGGTTTATCAAAAAAAAACAGCTCCTCCAGGGTGTGTTGGGTAAGAGAAAGAAAGGCTTTGGCCTCTTGGTAGGACTGATCTAAAACCAACCAATCATCTAGGTAGGGAAGACCACTACCGCTTCCTCCTCAAATGTGCCACCACTACCACTATGCACTTTGTGAAAACTCTGGGAGCTGAAAAAAGGCCAAAGGGGAGGGCTGTGAACTGGTAGTGTCCATCCCCTGCTCTGAATCTGAGGTGTGTGAGAGGGCCTTACTGATACAGTATGTGGAAGAAGGCGTCTTTCAGATCCAGCGACCCTAGCCAGTGTCCTTGTTGCAAGGATGGAAGAAAAAATTTCTCACCATAGTAATCTTCTTTCTTCCAAGGGGTCCCTTAGCATCAGCAACTATAGCAGTTACCTGGCTAGGTGCAACTGCCCTGGATGTCTGCCTTTAAGATAATTATAATGAGCTAGGGCATCAGCCAATCAAAAGTCAGGAGGGGAGTGTGCTAAGTGAGAGCAGCCTGAAGGGCTTCAGAAGTTTTTTGAAGAAAATGGGCACATGCCCCAAAAAGTGAACCAACAGGATTCAAAAAACATGCACATGTCTGAAAACAGATAACCTGTGCATGAAACTTTATTAATAAAAACCCAAATTTGGTAAGAAAACTGAGAACAGAGCCCTTCTCCTGACAGGTGAACTGGGGAGGAAGGGTGGGAGCTTACTAATGCTAAAGGACCCCTTGGAAGAAAAGATTACTACAGTGAGTAATTTTTTCTTCTTACGCCAGGAGTCCCTTAGCTTCAGTAACTATAGCAGACTACCGAGCAGTACCAAGCGGGAGGTGGGCAGAGAACCTACTTAGAAAAGAGGCTCTGCAGAACCGCCCTGCCAAATTTGTTATCAGATCCAGACTGCACATCTAAACTGTAGTGCTTCACGAAGGTGTGCACAGATTTCCAGGTAGCTGCTTTGCAGACATCTAGAAGGGGTATGTCCCTTGCTGCTGCCATGCCCCTGATGGAGTGGGCCCTGAGCCCCACAGGAGGTTGACGACTAGCTTTTTCATAGTAGAATCTAATACAAGATCAACCAGCGGAAAATAGTTCTCTTGGTAGCTGGTCCTCCTCTGTCTACATCCTCATAGGTGAGGAATAACTGAGTGGAAGAGCCTCTGGACTGCCTAGTGTGCTCTAGGTAGTAAGAGAGCTCTTTTGACATCCAAACTGTGGAGCTCTTGCTCCCCAGGAGTGGATTTCTCAGCAAAGATGACAAGTACAGTAATGGACTGGTTTAGGTGGAACTCTTATACCACCTTAGGTAGAAACTTCCTATTTGTCCTGAGCTCAGTTTTGTCTTTGTGAGAAATGATGCTCAGTACACAGGGCCTGTAACTCTGAAATTCTTCTGGCAGAGGTAATGTTGCATGAGAGGTCTAGATCCATTTATGTGGGTTCAAATTGTATATGCTGTAATGTACTTTAGAATTAAGACACTGTGTAACAGGTAACTACAAAATAACATTTCTATAAAGGCTAGTGTGGACCTGTTATGTCTCAAGATAAGGGAAACAGGATATAGGCCAGGAAGGCATAACATATCCCACTGTGGCTTTCCATGACAGGGAAAGATAATGTAATGACCTAGGGGTCAGGGGTCAAGCCAAATGCATGGACCAGATGTCACTGGGGTTGACATCAAACCTGACATGGAACCACAGTGACACCTATATGGAAAGGTGAACTGTTACAGCCTAATATCTATATTGTCCTGGAATCACTAACCCCACCCCAGAGAAAAAATAAGGTGGATGTGTCCTAAAATGACCTCAAGTATATTATAAGACACCCATTCTGAACTCAGAGCAGTTGAACACCAGCTTAGTTGGAAGGCAGATAGTGTGTTCCGCTGGCATATACGTGAAGACCAGAAGTAAAATGTAGGTCTGAAAAATCTCTAAAACCAGAACTGAGTGTGTGGAAAGTTTGACTTGTCGCATACTGAACAGAAAATTCTGATGTTTAAGTCAGAATTTTGGAAACCAGGACTCTGCACCAAGGAAGCACCTGGAAGACTTTTTAAAAAGGACATTTCAGAGACTTGACTTGGAATACACACTTGCTACACAACTGTTGCTTAAAGACTCATCTCTCAAGGACATTTGAAATCTTGTCTGAACTTCTAACATCATTGCAGCAACTTGATAGTGGCCCGAAGGGAGTCTGAATCTGAGAAACTTCCTGTGAGACCTCCTTATGGGTATATGGAAGTAAACATCCTTTAGACCCAGGGAGGCTTGCCTGCTGTAAGGACTGAATGACCAGTGACAGAGTGACCATCTTGAATTTGGGTTTTAACAGATGTTTGTTTAAATATCTGAGATCCAAGATAGGTCACCACTCCCTCATTTTCTTTTGTGTCATAAAGTACCTGGTGTAGAAGCCTTTGCCCTTTTGTGGGCTAGGACCCTCTCCACTGCTCATAGAGCTAGAAAGTTTTTTATCTCCAACTCCAACAGTAGTACTTGTGTTGGGGTTAGAGGCTTTGACACTTGGGTACGCCTGACATCTGGCATCTGCTTGAACTGTAGTGGCAAATCGTTTTCCACCATCTCCAGAACCCACTTGTCCGAGGTAATGAGGGACCAGTTTTGAAGATAGTGGGAGAGTCTGCCTCCTACTGGCAGAGAGGAGGTGACCTGGACACTGACATCAGGGCTTTGACTGACAGGCTGCTGGCTGGGCAGAGGTGGCTCTTCTTTGGCTCCTTCTGTCCCTCCCTCTGAAAACACCCCTATACTGAGAAAAGTCAGGCTGGGGATAGGGAGTGTGAGGTCTAGGAAAATAACCTCTGCCCCCATTTCACCTCAGCTGGGATTTCTGTGGGGCAGGAGGCTTAGGTTTATAGGAGTAACTCTGCCAAGAGGCCTTGCACTGGTCAACCTTTTCATGTAGTCTATTGTCCTGGAATCAAATAATATGGTTTGATCACAGGAGTCCTGGCCTTGGACTGGGTGTCTGGGAGTTAGACTGGTAGTTCTAGCCAGGCAAAACACCTCAAAGAAATGGCATGGGCCATTGAACTGGCGACATCATTGTTGTCATCTGTCATGTGGAACTGGTATTTCATAGCTTCCAGGGCAGTTTTTGCAGTATCCACTAGTTCCTGTACCACTGTGTCCGACATTGCAGATAATGGCCAGGACAGAGTTCCACAGTGCTTTTTGATACTTAGCTGTAAAAGCCATGAAGGAGGAAAGTCTGATAAGCAGGGAAGCTGTGGTGTACTACATCTTTGCAATAAAATCCATTTTTCTGGAGTCTTTGTCAGGGGTAAGGCAGACATGGAGATTCCAGCTTTCTCACATGCTGTCTGCTGTACTGTGCTCTCATGGCTGGGATGTACAGACAGGAACTCAGTATCATTTTTGGACAATTGTTTTTTTTCTTTGTCAGCACACTTATCAACCCCTGCCACAGGAGTTGGGGGTTTGAAGCAATTTCATGGCATTTTTCTGAAAGCATTATAGATAGGCACAACTACTCTTTTTGGGGTGGGAGACATTTCATCTCCCTATAACTTTTATCCTCGTCTTCATCCTGGTTAGACTCCTGAGTAGGGAGGACCAGGGTATCTAGCATATTTGAATAAATGTAAGCATAGAGGAGGGAATCCTCCTGGTCAGCAGGGGAAGCTCCAAAATGAGGGTAAGGGATACATTAGGTTCCAGGTCATCTAAATGCATGCCAGGGTCATCATAAACATGTTCATCCTCCACATCACCCTCATAATCTCCAGAAGACAGAACTGTGGCAGAGTGCTTTCCACACCCAGAAAACATAGACCCCATCTTTTGTAGGGTCTGAAAGATGTGCCATGCTTTGCCATGTCTTGCACTGATGGGAATTCCTGCACAGACTGTGGCTGTGTATGTTTTTTTTCTTTATGTTGTAAGCTGCCTGTTGTCTCAATATTGGCTTTCCCAGGAGGAACGGGAGCATTTTTGTCTTTGCAAATCATCTTTTTAGCCACTTCATCAGTAGCTTGAGCATGCCTTTTTTTCTTTTTTAAATGCTCCGCTTTACCCCAGAGAACTCTCTCAGGCATCCACCACCTCATCTCTACCTTCGGTCCAGAAACTCTCCAGCCCCTGGCACCAACCCGGCTATGCCCTCGGCTCTGAGCCCTCCCGAGGTGGGGCCACCCTATCCTCCCAGGGTGCTCAATCTGTCAATTCTGGCTGGGCTGGGCTCGGCCCAGGGGGCTGTACAAGTCTGGCCAGTGGAGTGTGGCTGAGGGTTGGTGCCGTCGCCTACCTCTGGGAGCGGGGTATTTCTTGGTTGCATCCCACCCCTCACCTTCTCCCACCCTCCCTGGCAGTGCTCAGTCATGCAATGGTGCCAGGTGTGCCTGCCTGCAGCTCTGCCTCCCTCTAACATGCCCTGTGCATTGCAGTGCCTCCGGTCACCACCGAGGGGCCGCTGGGTTTCAGGCAGAATCCTGGATCCCCCCCCCTGAGAGAGGAGAGCATTCCTCCGGATGCTCTATCCTGTCTCTCCTCCCTGCCAACCCAGGCTAGTTCCCAAACCTGGGTCGCCAGTGTGGTGTGAGGTGTGGCATCCAGGACCTCAACCCTCAGCACCACCGGGCCGGCTCCATTATGCCTCCTTTTTAATACAGACACTTCATCAGTGCCTTTATTATTTAATTTTTGAGGAACTTCATCAGCTACTTTGGAAGCTTTATTTTTAGGCTGGGACTTGGTGCTCCATCAGCACCTCTGTTTGAATTTTTATTGTTATTTTTAGATGGCCCCTCATAAGTAGCCTTTGATTTTCCTCAGTCATAATTTTTCAAGTCTCTGCTCTGTTTCTCAAAGGTTTTTGTTTTTTTCTTCTTACAAAATTTGGTGCAAAGAGAACGAGTATGATCTGGACCTAAACATCTAAGGCACAGGTTATGAGAATCTGCTGTAGCCAAAATATTGTGACTGTTGACACACTTTTTAAAACCTGCAAGTCCAGTTTTCTTTTTAGTTTTGGGGATCTCTGACATGCCAATCCGGAGTGAACCCAGCAATAACTGTCAAAAAGTGTAAATTCTAAACGGTTTCCCCCATGGTAAGGAACCGCGATTACTGAGGCAAAAATATAGAAAAAACCTTCACAATTGTCAGTTCCCTCAAGAGAAGGTGAACCATGATAAAATAGTCAAAGAAACCATCGAAAACACTCAATCGCGATTAAAAGAAAATAAGCGGAGGAAACCAACCGAAAATAGCGATTCCTGGGAACCACTAAAAAACACTGAAAATATACTCGGCACACTCAAAAAAATAAGTCTGTGAGGAAAACTTTACCAAGAGAAGCAGAAAAAGGCTGTCAACAAGGAAAGTTGAGTAACACCTCTGGGGCAGTGTTACTCAGTCAGCGGAGAAAACATTCTGAAGCCCTTCAGGCTGCTCCCTCTCTGCACACTCCTCTTTTTTCTGACTGGCTAATGCCTAAGCTCATTATGCTAATTATTTTAAAGGCATACCTCCGGGACAGTTGCACCTAGCCATCTGACTGCTATAGTTACTGATGCTAAAGGACTCCTGGGGTGGAGAACTTATACTTACTAAACTGAACTCCGACGCAAACTCTACCCTTCTGAACCCGAACCGAACTAGAACCCTAAAATCATGCCGGACCTTGGCTGTATTCGGCGGCACCATGAGACTAACTTTCGAGCTGCATGGCTTACATCAGCACTGGCTCTCAACCACCTCAGTTCCTTTTCCCGCCATGAGTGTGCTTCAGTGGCGTCACTTCGCCGCCGGAGTCAGATCTTCATGTCTATGCGACAACAGTGTTCAGTTCAGCTAGCTTTTACTTATTTTACTTAGTGTTTGTTGTTTTCTATTAAAAAAAGTCATTTCTGTCACTTTCTCTCAGCCTACTGAGCAATGACCTACAACCATGGATGGTGATGGTGACAGTAGGAGCCTCCTCAGGCATGTTGTTCTTGCAGCGGGTCCATGTCCAGTCCACTTCCCTCTCCAAGAGGGTTCTGATGATGGGTAAACCTGTGTAAGGGTGGGGGTAACCCTCTCATAAACACAAAAATAAGTGGGCCCATTCCCAATCCAGGTCAGGAACCCAGCCCTGCTCAGCCCCGAGTTATTCCTTTTTCCATTTGAAGGGGAAGAAACTGTACCACTTGAGGTCACCCTCTAGTAAGTCTGCTGTGGTCTTCTAGGTCCGGGAGCAGGAGGCCTCTCCCAGTGCCCCGGTATCCCTGGGGTCTCTTGCTCATGGTCATTCAAAGTCTCGGGCCCAGAGCCCTGGGCAGTTTCACCACTGAGCAGCTCTTATGGAGCAGTGGATAAAGCATCCGGCTTGTTTGTCCCTTCCCGAGGAACCGGTGCCAGTTCCTCAGGGACACAGACTCTGGTGGCACATTCAGGACTTTCAAGCCAGGTAGAGCATTTGGCTCAGTCAATGGAGCCAGATCCCTTGACAGTGACTGCACCACCAATGCCAGTTCCACTAGCCATACCCCCTCGCAGTGTCACGGTGCAGGAACCAGCACTGGTACCTTCTCCGCTCACCCTGGTGCCAGTTGGGCCTTCTCCTGGGGCAGCGCTGGGCTTGGTGACAAGAGTCAGGCCTTTTGGGGTCTGTCTCAGCAGCATGTCCAGAGCCGCTTTTTTTTTTTTCTTCTTTATCCTGCGTTTCCACTGTCGCTTATCAGCCCTGGTCACTGCCCCTGGGACTACCACTGCCATCTACTGCCGCCATCCCCAGTTATCCGCAGCCTCCCCTAAAGGAGGGCATGACATCGGTCCCCTTCATCCGTGCGCAGAACTAGTATCTGGTTGGGGATGCAGCGATGGCAGCTAATTGAAGCCCCATGGAGGGCTTCCCATGAACAGACAGACCAACCGCCATCTTTTTCCTGGTTTTCTCGGAGGTGGGGACGTATGGCGACGACACCAAGCGCCCACCCCGCCTCCTCCCTGATACCGAGCACCGTAGCGTGAGTGACTCCCAGCCTCCGCCAGGGGTCCTGCTTGCACCGGACACTGCCCCACCCTCCCCCTAAGAAGGAGAGCCACCCATGGGGTGCTCAATACTTCTCCCCCCGACCGGCCCTCTGATGACCCAGGTCCGTTCCCGAACCCGGGTCGCTGGCGCTGCAAATGGAAATCCAACCACAGCGCTGCTGGGCCAGTCACGTCCAAAGCCACTTCTGAAGACACTGGATTTGGGCTCTGTGGTGGCACTGCCCCTGGCGCCAGCTCCCTTGGACCCGGCAGCAGGCCAGACCTTTCCTTTCAGACATTGCTATGCAACATGCACATGACTCTTGCCCTTGAGTCTTCTGGTCTTGAGTTAGGGAAGGGGCTGCGTTTAGAGTGGCTCAATGTGCCCAACATACCAACTGACCTTACTCCTCCTATTCCACCCACATTTGAGACTATCTGAGGTGACATGGGCCAGACATGCTTCCATTCCTTCTGTTTGCAAACAGATAGAAACACAGAAATCTGGTGGCAGAAAAGGATCCCATTGGCCCATCCAGTATGCCCCTATCCCATCCCCATTAGTAGCCCTGGACCTACCTCTTTACACCCCACCTCTGTACCATATGTTGCTCCTAAGGACAGACCTATTCTAGCTTCTCAGCCTATTGTGGATAACATTGTCATTTTGCCAGAGAATCAAAGGCCAGCCTTCTCAGGAAGTCATGGGCATACCCCACTAATAAGGAGTCTTATAAGACTGATACTGTGGGCAAAAGAGCCTTTGCTGCAGCTACCTGAGTATGCAAATAGTCAGCTCCAAGGGCATTTCTCCCAGTATGAGTATGCCCTTTGGACCTCTCAAGTCCCTTGCTGAGACCTTGCCAGACTCGGACACTAAGCAGAGAATCCTTCAGACTGTTACACATGGTATAGAATCTAACAGTCACTAAATGAAAGCGGTGATAGACGCATATGACACTGCTTCCCACACTGCCTCCACAGGTATCTGTATTAGGAGGCATTCATGGCTTCAGTTTTCAGATTTTTCTAATGATGCCCAGCAGCAAGTCATGAATGTCCCCTTTATCTGTTTGGCCAACAGGAAGAACAGTCCCGCGAGGCTTCTTAGAAGACTAGGACAGCTATCATGACTACTTGGCCTACCCAAGCTCATCCCCAAAAAAGGAGAGGCCAAGAATTCTACTGTAATAAGCAGTCCTTTTGTGGCACAGGCAGGGGAGCCCAAGTCAAGTCCCAGCCTCCTTAATCACAAAAGAAAGTGCAGCCGAAGGCACAAGCACTGAAAGTGCCCAGTGCCGCCCTCTGAAGTTCTGGCTCTGCCTCAACTGCCTGAAGCAGACCTCTTCTCTCCAGTTTGGGGGGGGAAGGCACGTCTGATTCAGTGTTACCATCAGTGGAAATCCATCACCACAAACAAGTAGGTCCTAAGGATCATCAGAGTGATATTTGCTGAATTTTTAGAAATTCCTAAATTACCCCCAAAAAATGCACCCATTAGCTGCAATATTGGACTTCCCGTGAAGGAGCTGGCAAGCCTCTTGAGCAGTGGGGCAGTGGAAGTAGTTACAGAAGCAGAGTGCAATACAGGCTTCTACTCCCATTACTTCCTCGTTCCAAAAACATTCTCGACCTCAGAAAGTTGAATAAGTTCCTGCACTGAGAAAATTCAAAATGTTCTCCCTAGGGACTCTGCAGCTGCTTCTCAAACTACAGGACTGGTTGGCATCCCTGTACATGCAGGACGCCTACCAACATATTGCAGTCCACCCCAGTCACCACAGATTTCTTTGTTTCATGGTTCTGGGCAAGCATTACCAAGTCCTGCCCTTTGGGCTAGTTTCGGTGCCCCAAGTCTTTACAAAGTGCTTTGCAGTTCTCTCAGCACACCTCTGAAAGTTAGGGCTCCAGATTTTCCCTATCTAGACTACTAGTGGTCAGACTGTCCAAACAGACCACGGAGCAGGAAGTCTCCACAGTGACTCAGTTTCTCTCTTCCATGGGGGTCTTGCTGAACCTAGAGAAGTCACAGCTTCAATCCTCTCAGCAGCTCCTCTCCATCGGGGCCCTCCTGGATATTTCCAAGGCCAGGGCCTTCCTCCTGAAGACAGATGGCAAACCATCCTTCAGATGGCACACCTCATCATGGATTGCCCACCCGGGCTCCCTCCATCTAGCGGTTGTTGGGCCTCATGGCCTCCTCTGTCTTCACAGTGTCTCTAGCGCATCTGCACATGAGGACAACTCAGTGGATGCTCAGCATGCAGTGGCCTCCAAAGACACATCCCCAGTCTCACCCAATCAAAGTGACAAAGCCCCTGCTTTGCTCCCTTTGATGGTGGATGCAGGAGGACAACCTTCTTCAAGGTCTCCCCTTCTCTCTCCCCAGAGCCACAGGTAATCCTCAGCACAGACACATCTCTATTGGGATGGGGAGTTCATTGCCAGGGATATCACACTCAGGGGTCTGGAGTCCCACCTCCACATCAACATTTTGGAGATGACAGCAGTCCTCTACAACCATCAGGCTCTTGTAGACGTCATCCATCAGAATGTTGTTCTACTTCAGACAGACAAGTTAGTCACATACTACATCAACTGCTTTATATTTAAATGGTGAATTATACCTCAGCAATATTTCACAAAAATCAAAGTACATGACCAGAACATTTATGGTTGCTTACGAAACCAACACTCTATCCCAGTGTATTTTATTTACCATTATAACAAGCCAATCAGTACGCAGAGCCACTTTACATCTTATCCTGTGTACAGTGTGCTGTCATGTGGGAGCGTTACGGAAGAGTCACTTCAGCATGGGAAAGGAAAACGGCATGAGTAAATTATAATTAAAAAAATCTCTGAAGCTATTATAATTTACTCGAGCTACATTTGCGTGATTTATAGTAAGCTAATAGGGCCTCCGAAGGGCATCTCTTATGGTGCAAGAGACATCTCTCATGACGTTTGAGCAGACTGATCAGCTTCACTTCATGGTTCTCTTGCCCACACTTCTCACTCAGTGTCTCTTATACCATGAGACACCCCTTTGGAGGCCCTTTATCAACTTATCACTGATGCACAAGCTGAGTTTCAGAATGACTTAGGATCTGATCTGGATAGAGAAGAGGCCCAGCTTCAGGTGACTAAACTGGTTGCTGGCATGTGCACGTTCATCTGTTTTTTCATCTGTGCATAACTGTTTTCCTGCACCTACTTTATGTGTAACCTTCCCTTCTCCTCTCCCACATACTAGCTGGAAATGAGGTGATGTTCTTATCTCTGCCTACTGACCTGGATTAAACAAATTTTAGCAGACAGACACACTGCTGAACTGTAAGGTGGCTCCACTTAAATAACTTTTGATTGATTTATTTTTAAACCAGGCACTCTTCAGGTGCGGATGTTTCAAAAACTTAAAAAAACCAACATACAGTTAGTTGACTGAATGTTCAGGTGACCAAGAAGGTACCTGTGAACTTTCAGCTCTCAAGTGGTACTGTTAAGGAAGTGGAGAACGATAACCTGGAAGCGGTTTGGTAATAAAAACGTAAATCCCCAAAGAAGGTCCACCCCATCAATTCTCTGTCTAAAAACAGGTTAAATGTACACTCTCTCCCAACTTACATGTGAAGGAATGAGAGGGTCAGGAGGCATCTGATACAATGAGGCAGCTCAGCACTAAAGCACCTCTCATTAGAGCTACAAATGGAAAGAGGCTCATTAGGGCTTCGTCCTAGATATTCCTGTAGCTGTGCATGGGCTCCTTTGTCTATTAAGCATCTTTCCCAGCATGCACCCAAGCAAACTCTCTTCATCCAGAGAAATTAACATTATTAGCAAGAACAAGGCCACCTAAACCAGTGATTAGTATAGAAAGCAAACTGAGCTCCTTGCAGTTCTTTCCTTCTTAGAGGCGTAGCAGCTCTGCCATTAACTCATGCTTTCCCAGGTACTACCTACCGTTCACTACTCTAGTTAGGTCAGAAGAGAAGCTGCTCAATCCAAGACCATTCGAATACAAAAGGTTACAAGCCTCAAATGATTTTTAACAATAATACGATTTTTTTTTTTTTAACAGTTTGTTGTACTCATTACTTGTTTAGCGGACTAAAGTACTAGTAGTACTGGTTTCTTTCAACAGTGCAAGTAGTAGTGCCCAGAGAACAGCATTTTACCTACAAGATACTGTGAAGCACACATTAGGCATGGGCAAGAGCACTTAGAACTTGCATGTAACGAATTGTTGCACTACCTGGCAGTGCCATGTATGCCTGTCAGTCAGATAATTTGTCAGTCTGGGGCTTGTCCTCATGAAGAGAACATCTGCAGCACAGAATAAACCTGCATTATTATTATTTTATGCATCCGTCTAGTTATTCGCACAGTCCAGGTGGGGTCAGCACCAGCAGCAACCGAAGGGTCTGGCAGACCACAGAGAAGGTAAGGGGTCTTTTAGTGGCGGACCAAGTAACCAAAATGCCACGCATGGCGGAGAATGCAGCCCTTCTTCTGTCCAGACCCCAATCTTGCTTGTCTGCATCGCTGGTTACCCTAAATCATCTACCCCAGTGTGCCTGAACTGCTTGAATGACTAGTTACACTACAGCCTTGGCTACACAGAAGAAGAAGAAAAAAACAAAAAACAAAAAAAAAAAAACACACATGAACTGTCCTGTGTGGGTTGTACAGCAGCCTGCAGCCTCCTCTAATGTTTTAAGCTGTGGAAAAAAAAAGTGTGTTGCATATTACAAGCAAGCTCCTGATAAAATGCATAGCCAGCAGTGACTCATCCAAGCCTCAAACGTCCTCGGAGCTCCACAAACTGCACCCCCACCTCGTGGCAGGTTCTGTGCCTAACCTCCTGCTCCACTCCACAGTGCAGAAGCTGCTCCAGAATGGACTACTAAATTTATAAATAAAGAAGCAGCAGTGAAGGAAAAACAAACAAATGAGCGAGCCCTTCTGTCTGGCCCTCCTGCAACAGCTCCACGCTGCCCTCCTTGCACACTCCCGCCTCCTACTGCACCAGCATCAGCTGCCCCATGAGTAAATCAACCACCCAGCAACACAAAGCCTTGGCTCCACTTCTCCTGCAGCTGCAATGGAGCAAGCAGCTCCCAGAGTCCTCGAGCACCAGCACCCAGTCGCCAGCCACACCGCAAGGACCACAGCTTCTGTCCCTGTGTCCGACAGCCTCTGACAGCCTCAAGCAGCTCTGCTCCTGAACTTCCTAGCGAAGGCCACTCACCATGTGACTCAGCTCTGCTCTCTTCTTCCCAACCACAGTATCCTTTTGCTCCAGCTTGGAGCCCCTACTAACCACAAGGCGTGACCAGCCACATCACACCATGGCTAAGCTCTGTTCTGTCTGACCATGGACAACTCTTCCAGACAGCAAATGTTTCAGCACTGCTCCACAAGCCTCCTGGCCTGCTCTCACAACAGCTGCTTCACCCTAATGCGCAACCACATGCTGCTCTCCCGACCGCCTGCCTCGCTAATTCCCTCAAGCAGGACAGCCAGCCATCAGCCTTCCGATAGCTGACTCCACAGCAAACAGCCGCTTAACTCCTGCACTGAGCGTGTCCACTACCATGAACCACGCTCCTCCACAGCATACCCATTCTCGATAGCTATGCTCCAACAAACAGGGCCAAACTAATAAATAAAAATAAAACCCCGGGAGCCCCATGGGAGCAAATCAGTTTGGGGGGCACAAAGTACAAACCTGGGGACCAGAAAATAAATAAATAAAACAGAAGGGAGCCAACAGAAAAGAAACCCCATAAACAACGCAGGGAGCAATAAACAAACACAGGGGTCACATAAATACATGAAATAAAGTACAAAGCACAATGCACTAAACGGAAAGTGAACAAATAAACACAGTAAATTTCCCCAGCAAGTTGCCACTCACCACAGTTAAAGCCCGCCATTTTTCTGTGTCTGGGTTGGGGAAGAAGGACAGCAGGGCGGCAATCACAATTTTGACCATTGTTCTGCAGCTAGGCAGCCTCGTGGTAAGAATCCTCCATCTCGAGCACATCACAACAACAAGACAGGAAGTGAACCTTGACCCCCTGCTGGTGGCCATCTTGCTACAGTCAGGCCAGTCAAAACCCACAGGAACTGCATGTCACAGTTTGGCAGCCATCATGTGAAGGGATAATTTGACCTCACTCCACTGAAATGAATGGACACTGCAACAAAAGCTGATTTTGCAATCGAAACCTTTATTTAAATAACAAACAACACAGTCTTGAGTAGGAATTCTTTATTAAAACGCCATTACTGAACATACAAAATTTTCCAGCAGATAAAGGCTAGAGGTCTATCAAGTCTGCTCGAATGTGCAGCTAGCACCCCTTATTCTGCAGCTGACCCTCCCTTCCACCCTCCCCTTGTCCTGTCCCATCCTCGCTTGAAGCAGTCCACTGTCTCTACTGCATACCACTTCAGGAGGTAACGATTCCACCCAGCCACCACCCTCTGTAAAAAGTGTCTCCTCATCTCCTCCTGAACCTTCTCGCCTCCAGTCTCATATCATGGCCCCTGGTGTCCCTCCCTCCCTTACTTTGAACAGCCCCTCTGTACTTGTCTTGTTTATTCCTTTCATGTATTTAAAGGTTTCAATCATGTCACCCCGTCTCTCCTCCAGTGAGTACATGTTCAACGCCTTCAACCTCCTCTCGTATGATAAGTCCCCCAGTCCCTTGATCATCTTTGTCGCTCTGCGCTGCACTCCCTCCAGTAACTTAATGTCCCTCTTCAGATACGGATGCCAGTACTGCACGCAGTACTCCAGGTGTGGTCTAACTAATGACCTATACAGTGGCAGAATCACCTCCTCCCTCCTCGAGGATATACCCCTTGCAATACAACCCAGCATTTTGTTGGCCTTGCAGCTGCCTTCCTACATTGCCGAGTTGTTCATTGACCCTGTAATGAGCACACCCAGATCCTTCTCCTCCTCTGTCTGGGCTAGCTGCACTCCCTAGCTGGTAACTCCTCCTGGGTTCTTCATCCCAAAATGCAGCACCTTGCACTTTTGGCATTAAAGTCCAGTTGCCAGGTGTCTGACCAGGTTTCAAACTTTGCCAGATCATCCTGCAACCCCTGCCATCCCCCTAGGTCATCCACCACTGTGCCTACCTTGGTATCATCAGCAAACAGACTGATCTTGCTCTTGATGTCCCATGATATGTCTGCAATGAATATCCCAAAAAACACTGGTCCCAACACCGAGCCCTGTGGAACACCACTCGTCACTGCCCTTGGGTGTGAGAGCTCCCACCCACCACCACCCTCTGTTGCTTTCCCTGCAGCCAGCTTCCTACCATCTCACCAGCTTTGCACCCGCCCCTGTGCCTACTAACTTCTTTCCCAGCCTTCCATGTGGCACTGAGTCGAATGCCTTACTGAAGTCCAGATACAGGACATCCACTGCATGGCCCCTGTCCAGTTGCCTAGTTACCCAGTCATAGAACTCGACCAGGTTGACGTCATTGATGAACTTTGCTACAAAAAATTTGTATTTCTGTTTACAGAAATAATTGTTGCTCGAAGCTTCATCTATGACACGACGTCCTGTCTCCTGCATGACGGCAACTCCTTCTCACCCGTATGACCTTCGCTCAGTGAACCGAAGCTCATCTCCAACCACAATGTCGGATGACGACACAGATATGGGCACCGGAACATCCGGAGTCCTACCTTTACCCACCTCAAGGGCACGGGGCTACAAATCGAAACAATCCTCCATGACATCCAGTCTTCTATTTCTGCTCAAGGAGCACCAGCTATGCAAGCTATTCAAGATGACTTGGCCTACATTAAAGCCATTTCACCACAGTCCATGTTCCATACCAGCCTACAACCAGCACTCTTCTCAGCCTTGCCTCACAAAGATGCTGTCAACCGGCTGGAACACTTCCAAGCATGGATTTCCTTCAATGGTTGGACTGATCCCTTACGCATCTCCAATGCCTTGCACTTGCTTCTGAGAGGGACTGCCATTTCATGGTTCAACACACTTCCAGACCAAGTCAAAGGAGATACTGCCACACTGTACACAACCTTCAAAGCCCATTTTCTCCGAGCACACCCACCCTGGTTATTGGAGCAACAGCTGTGGAAGCGCACCATGCAACCCTCGGAATCTCTTGAAACCTTCATTGTGAACACTGAGTCTCACTTCAAACGCCTTCGAAACCTGAGAAAGAACAAATCACAATATTTGTTCAGGAACTGCTTCCTCAACTCCGTCTTTATGTAATCCAGCAGAAACCAACCACCTGGATGGACACAATCCAAGTGGCACGACTTGCACAACAATCCATAGCAATGTCCCAGGCTAACAGTGTACAAACACTATCCATCGAAGGTCAGACACTACAACATGTAGTCCAACAGCAGCAATCAATGATAGAGACGCCACTAAAAGTATCAATACTCTGCACCGCAGCTCAACTGCTTCTTCTACTACCTCTGTCAATGTCCTTTGACCATTTCGACAGCGACCTCATCCACCTCCGCCTTCATGAGAACCAGTGACCTGCCAATGGTGTGGATTCAGGGGACACACTCTCACTGTCTGCCGAAAGCTAAAGTACAATAGAAATCAAGAGAACCACAGGTGCCCACCACTGCACAATCAGCAAGATAACTGCTACTACTCCCAGGACCAGAGGAACACAATAACTGACCGCCCCTCTGACTCTCACAATTCAAACAAAACTCTTCCTCCAACTGCAAACTCTGGCACACTCTCACTTCCTGGAGCAAAGGTACCTGTCATCCGATCACCTCTTCTAGCAAACTATGTACCTTTTACCATCGGAAATTGGTCTATGCATGCCTTGGTCGATACTGGAGCAGAAATATCAGTTATCAACAGCAGTATTGTAGACAACCAAGCTTTTCGTCACATACCTAATGTCTCTCCAGCCGACATAAAGTACATTATCACAGCAAGTACAGCTACAGTACCTTTCACAGGCATGGTTCATCTCAAGCTCCACTTTGGCTCACAGCAAGCTACTGTCAAGTTTTACATAGTGCCTGATCTTCAACCTGCAATCATTCTAGGCCTGGACTTTCTCAAAGCTCACAAAGCCATCCTAGACTTTGCCTCAAACAAACTGCCACTAGATCCTCGGTGGCAACTCGCAGCTATAGACTCAGTCACTGTGCCTTCTCAGTCGGAAATGGTTTTGATTGCCAAGATTCGAGGTGAACCACTTCCACAAGGTGTTGCTGGCATCGTCACAAGATCCCCCACACTGAATTCGTCAGGTCTCCTTCCGGGAAATACCTTTTCGGCGGTGCATGATGGCGAAGTCTTCCAAAAAGGCTGCAGCTTCACAGATGAGCCAGTGGTCATTTCAAAGGGTGCCAACATCAGAAAGTTTGTCTGCTTGTCTTCAGGGGACCAGCTCCATCTCATGCAAGAACAGCAGCCTGGTTCCACCAACTCTACTCCTGTCAGTATTATCACAACCACTCCAACTTCAACAGAGTTACCCCTCAGTCAGCGACTATCCTCTTCCAAACTTTCCAGCATCTCCAACGAGAACAACAACTTCTGAAATTCCTGGAGAATTACCTGGATGTCTTTGTTGGTTCAGATAACAAGCTCTGATGCTGTGATATCCTGCAACACACCATCGAAGTATAGCCCAACCAGAAACCAATCCACCAGCAAGCTCTAGCAAAGTGGGACATAAGCAGAAACAAGTCCTCGAGGACATAAAGACACGCTGACCAAGACATAGTCAAGAATCTGCAAGCCCCTGGGTGCACCTTTCTTGCTGGTGGTAAAAAGGACAAAGGGTATAGTTTTGTGGTAGACTACAGAAAACTCAATGCCTACATGGTGCAGGATGCTCATCCATTGCCTACAACCAAGATGCTTAGAGAGTCTTGTGCAGCCAGTCCTGCTTACTTCACCACTCTAGACCTTCAGAGTGGATTCTATCAAGTTTCCATTAACATAGAAACATAGAATTTGACAGCAGATAAGGACCGCTTGGCCCACCCAGTCTGCCCATTTCCCTACCTAATGGATAAGCTGCAGATCCTAGTTAACCAGCAGCCTACTTCTTCCTACCCCCACTCCTCGAATTACCTTATGACTGTCCCATGCATGCTTGAATCCATCACTATTTTTGACTCACAATCTCCTCCGGAAGGCCTTTCCATGCATCCACAACCCTCTCTGTGAAAAAATACTTCATAAATTACCTCTGAGCGCCCCCATCTTCAAATTGTGCCCCTTGTTCTTGCACACCTCTTTTTTGAAAGATGCCACCTCTTGGACTTTGTTGACTCCTTGAGGTACTTGAAAGTTTCTATCATGTCCCCTCTCCTCCTTTCCTCGAGGCTATACATATTAAGCTCCTTAAGTCTCTTCATATGTCTTCCAGTGCAGATCCTGCACCATTTTAGTTGCCCTCCTCTGGACAGCTTCCATCCTGTCTATGTCTTTTGAGATTGGGTCTCCAGAACTGCAAGCAGTACTCAGATGGGGTCTCACCAACTGTCTGTACAGAGGGATAATAACTTTCTGTTTTCTACTGGTGATGCCTCTCCTATCCATCCCAGTATTCCCCAGCCTCCTTGCTGCCCTATCACATTGCTTGCCCACCTTTAGGTCATCTGATATGACTACCCCAGTCCCTTTCCATTTTTGTTGTTGTTAGTATCTCACCCCCATTGTGTACTCTTCCCTGGGTTTTGTTTCCCAGGTGCATTACTTCCTCGTAGCATTGAATCTAAGCTGCCATACATTTGACCATTCCTCTAATCTTGCCATGTCCCTTCTCATCCTTTCCACCCCACCTTGTGCATCAACTCTGTTGCAGATCTTTGTGGCATCTGCAAAGAGACATACTTTTCCTTCCAGTCCCTCTGCAATGTCACTTATAAAGACATTGAAGAGGACCGACCTAATACTGAACCCTGCGGTGCCCACTAGTAACCCCCCTTTCTTCAGAGTGGACTCCATTTACTATTACTCTCTGTGTCCTATTCTCCAGCCAATTCTTTACCCAGGCTGTCATCTTGGGACCCACTCCCAGGCTGGTTAACTTGTATATTAATCTTTTGTGTGGGACTGTGTCAAATGCCTTGCTAAAGACTAGGTAGGCCATGTCCACAGCCCTCCCTGATCTACTACTTTGGTCACCCAGTCAAAGAAATCTATCAGATTCGGTCTGGCATGACCTTCCCGCTGTGAATCCATGCTGCCTTCGGGTCCTGTGCCCTCTGGCCTCTAGATACTCGACAATTCTTTCCTTCAGAAGTGATTCCATCATTTTCCTATCACTGAGGTTAAACTAACAGGTCTGTAGTTTCCTGCTTCTGCCCTGCTCCCACTTTTGTGAAGGAATCACATCTGCCCTCCTCCAGTCCTCGGTACCACCCCATCCTCCCATGATTTGTTAAAGAGAGTAGTTAGTGGTGTCACTAGTTCTACCCTTAGTTCTTTAGAATTCTGGGATGAATCCCATCAGGCCCATTGCTTTGTCCACCTTCAGTTTTAAGAGTTCTTTCAGAACCCTTTCTTCTGTAAATGGGCTGGTATCAACTTCTGTATCCAGAGTGTTTCTGTTGTTTGCTTTAGGTACCTCCCCTCTTCATTTGTAAATACTGAGCAAAAATATTTGTTTAGTATCTCTGCCTTTTCACAGTCAGCCTCTGCCCACCCTCCTCCCCTTTATTAAGCCTCACTATCCCTCCCTTGGTCTTCCTTCGCTCCCTGATGTACCTATAAAAGGTTTTATCGCCCTTCTTAACTGAGTTGGCTGTCTTTTCCTCAGTTTGTGCCTTTGCTGTTCTGACTGCCTTCCCAGCTTCCTTTCGCTTAACTGATACAGTTCTCTGTCCTGCTCCTTCTGTGATTCCTTGTACTTCCTGAATGCTTTCTTTTCTTGAACCTTCACCGCCACTTCCTTTGAGAACCACAGTGGTTTTCTTACATTGTTTTGTTTTGTTTATTTGCTTCACACAAAGGCTTGTTACCCTGTGATGGCAGTTTTTATTATTCCCCATTGTTCTTCCACCCCTCCTTCCTGCCCATTTGCTAGTGCATTCCTTAGGCACTCACCCATTTTGGCAAAGTCAGCCCTCCTAAAGTCCAGTACCAATTGATCCAGCTTCTCATCCATACACAGCATGGCTCTGCCACTTAGGACTTTTCCAGTTCAAATGTCTGCCTATGGGTCTTCGGAACAGTCCAGCCACATTTCAACGTGTTATGGAAGCCATACTACATGGGTTATCTTGGAAATCTTGCCTAGTCTACCTGGATGATGTGATTGTCTTCAGCAGAACTTTGCCAGAGCACCTCCAACATCTTCAAGAAGTGTTCGAACGCCTCAGACAAGCCAGTCTCAAACTTCACCCAGGAAAGTGTTGTTTTGCAGCATCAGATTCATTACCTGGGACATGTGGTTAGTTCTCAAGGCATCTCTCAGATCCAGACAAGCTCTCAGCAGTCAAAGAATATCCAGAGCCTAACAATCTCAAAGACATTCAAGCTTTCCTGGGCTTGTCTGGCTACTACTGAAAGTTCATTTGCAACTATGCCAAGATTGCAGCTCCACTGTACGCCCTCACCAAAAGGGATGTGACTATATTTGAACTTCTGAATGTAAAGAGGCCTTTGACACCTTAAAACAAAACCTAATCTCTTCTCCAGTATTGGTCTACCCAAGGTTCGATCAACCATTCAAGCTCTATTCAGAGGCTAGTTTCTTTGCAGTGGGCACTGTGCTCTGTCAAATTCAAGGTGGCACAGAACGAGTTGTCTCCTATGCTGTGTGCTCCCTTTCCTCAACTGAGCAGATCTATGGCATCACAGAAAAAGAATATCTAGCCATGGTATTTGCTGTGAAGAAATTTGATTGCTACCTTTGATACTCCTCCTTTATAGCTATTGTTGATCACTCTGCCCTCAGATGGTTATCTGAAATGAAGGAGCCAGTAGACAAGTTCGCCCGATGGATCACCATGCTGCAATCCTACAACTCTGAAATTCAATACAGACCAGGTTGAGTTCACTCAAATGCTGATGGTGTAGCCCGGAGACGATATCCCTTTGCATCCTCAACAGATGAAGAATTCTGCTTACAAGCTCTTCCCTTCCATGCCATGGATTTGCTTCCTGTGGACACTCCTACAGCCCCTCAGGTTGCTTTGCTGCTCCCTGCTGCTTCTACAGAGAGACACACAAATCCCCAGTTACTGCAAGCAGCCGAAGAGCTTCTCATCTCCTCTACATCTGATTTGTCTGTGGCAACTCTTAAAATGCAACAAAGGACTGACACTCAATTTACAGACATAATCCCTACTTAGAGTCTGGAACCTTACACGCAACAAAAGAAACATTGCCAAGATGTACTTTTCTTTGCTGCTAGTTTCCTGAATGGCAGTGTGCTCTTTCACATTTGGACCAAGGGAGGCAAGGGTCATCGCTTGGATAGAGCTCATGTATAGCTAGTTGTGCCAGCCTCTCATCCCTCAAGTTCTTCTCTCCACTCATGCCTCCCCACTTCGAAGGTCATATGGGAATACACCAACTCTGGAAGAGACAAGGCTTCACTTCTTCTGGTCACACATGAACAGGGCACTGTCCAGTTCATAAAATCCTGCCAGCCCTGCTCCCAGAGAAAGTCTCCTGCCAAACCAACAAAGGCACACATCATCCTCATGCCTGTAGCCACTGAACCATTCCAGAGTCAGCGCTGACATTCCTGGGCCCTTACCAACATGCTCGGACTCTGGCAACAAATACATCCTTGTCTTTGTGGACTAGCTGACGAAGTATTTGGAACTCATCCCCCTAAGAGAAATTAAAGCCACCACTGTGGCAAGTGCCTTTCTTACTACAGTCATTTGTCGTCACAGTACCCCATCGTACCTACATTCAGATAGAGACACTAACTACCTGTTCACCATGTCCGAGAAACTTGCAAACTTCTCGATGTAAATAAGACACATACCACAAGTTACCATCCACAATGCAATGGACAGAGTGAAAGAATGATGTCTACCATTCTTGGCACACTCTCCAAGTATCTGGATGAGACTCATCACACCTGGGACAGTTTTGTTCCCTTTGTGCAGTTTGCATACAATACCAGCCCTTGTGTCGACAGCACAGAATACACCCCCTTCTTCTTAGTCCATGGACGTCACCCAAGAACTCCACTGGACAGGGATCTCTCACTGCTAGAGGTTCCTAAGTCAGCCTCTTCTTTCATTATCCCTCTTCTGGAACAGCTGGAACTTGCCCGATGAGTTGCAATCACCATGTCAGGCCAGAGAAAATCCGCAATGCAAAAAATGTCTGCAGCCAAGGCGCATGAGCATTCATTCTCTGTTGGGGACATTGTTACTTGTACCGACCTGTTCTTGTTCTGGGCGCCACCAAGAAACTGCTTTGCCCCTGGACTGGTCCCTTCTACATTGTAGAAAAGCTTCCTCTGGTCCATGTTCATTTTGAGTAAGTCAGATGGCAAGCTGGTACACAACAAAGTCCATATAAACCGACTAAAGCATAGGTACCTGAATAACAACCTTCCAGATGACCCCAGTCCTCCCAGAAATGAAGCTGCCCTTGAGCCTGCCATCCTCTCAAAGTTAAGATCGCTCTGGACAACTTGCAGTTAGTTCCTACAGCTCTTCCCACTCCTGACACTCTCCAACTGGATTCCGTTTACCAGATGATTTGCCTGGGACTTCCTCTTCTTCTCAACCTTCTTCTTCTTCTTCTCAGGACTCTCTTCTACACACCACAGTGTACCAGATCGAGAAGATCTTAAGGAAGAAGTTTGTCAATGGATCCTGGACTTACAGAGTAAAGTGGTGTGGATTTGAAAGTGGGCAGAACTCCTGGGTTGTTTTTAATGACCTGACCCCCTCCTGTCAGGAACTAGTGCAATCTACTCATGCCTCCATTCCCACTGACCGGAAACGTTGACGTAGGTCTTGAACTTTTGTTACCGGACTCAATGTGTTTTGGGACTAATTCATTTTCTGGTTTAACAGTTTTGCAGTAAATATCTTGTACCTCTCTCCTTGCACCTGTTGTCATTGTACTATTTACCTGCACTAATGCTTCTCCCCTTAGGAATGTCTTACGTCAGTCAACCTGTTATGATTCTGCAACTGCTAGTAAAGTTTGACCTGCATTCTGGGTATCTTCCTGCTGCTACCCTTCCCCCACACTTTAGCGCTTGTGGCATGACCAAGTCTCAAGTACTACTGTGTTTCCCCACCTGTCTGGTGCTACTCTGACTGGTTCCCAGTGTAGTCCAGGTTATTTCCCCCTCCTGCATTGGAATTATGTTTAGTGAAACTAATGCCTTGTAATGCATGACAATGTTTTGTTTTTTTTGCCTTTAAAATTACTTAAAATATTTCTTAGAAACTGTTATAGATTTATTGCTTGTTCAAGTGGTGCTCACATTCACCATTCTGGTGGTGATGTGAAGCACCACATTAACATGGGGCTTAATGTTAAGCTGCTGCCCTTTAAGAGCACTTAGCACTCGCAATGTTATGAATTGCTGCACTGCCTGGCAGTGCCATGTATGCCTGTCAGTCAGAGAAGTTGTCAGTCTGGGGCTTGTCCTCATGAAGAGAACATCTGCAGCACAGAATAAACCTGCCTTGTTATTATTTTATGCGTCTGTCTAGTTATTCACACAGTCCAGATGGGGTCCTCACCAGCAGCAACCAAAGGGTCTGGCAGACCACAGAGAAGGTAAGGGGTCTTTTAGTGGCGGACCAAGTAACCAAAATGCCACAATACTCTTATAGCTCACTACTGGTGCAAGTAGAAAGCCATGAATGGAATTTAATCTGCAGTGCAGGAGGGCAGCAGGACACAAGGGGTCCCAACTTCTTGTTGGCTGTATAAATGTGACCCATTAAAAATGTTACAGACTGAGAGGTCACAGTGCTGATGAAGTAGGGGAACAGCATCTGACAGATCAGCCTCTAGGTAAAGTGCTGGTCTACACACCACATCTTTTGTTATCTTCTCAAGTCTTGTGTATTAGAACAGCTTCACAGCTCTCCACCCAAAGAACTTGTAAGACACTTGAGAAATTATTGTACATAGAAACACTCAAAGTCTTGCATATGTTATTTGTTGAACAGAATAGTGCAGCATACACTTTCCAGCTGGACTCTAGTTAGTCCCAAGACTCATTCCAAGTGTACAGGCTATGGAGTGAGAAAATGTTCTGAAATTATCAGTTCTGTTGGAATTTCACCTACTGACTCGGTATTTGTATTCTAAATAGTTGACTAATTTGATATTTAAACTGTGGCTGCTTATAATGGTTGTGTTTTTTTTTACTTTTATTTATGAAACTTCATGAAATACAGCATGCATATATGCACTATATGTTCATAACAAACAGAAGTACTCACACTAGCAGAAGGGTAATGTACAGGTATACTGGCAAAAATTACAATACAGTATATAGCTACTGTCCATTAATCACTTCAAGTCAGCCAGGGCTGCAAAGGATAAAAGTCCAGCAAGATAACAATGTAGAAGAGTCCACTCACCTTCTCTATAACTTGAAGGTATCTTCCAATATTTCTTCCCCGGTAGGATTTTAATTTTACGTGTGGAGGGCTGAACCACCCATAAAAGACCAAAAATGAATCACAATAGATGCCCTGGACTCAGTTAAGTTGCATTACACCCCTACCTCAGAAGCACATACCAGATGGCTAGTAGGGGAAACTGGAGAAAAGTAAGCATGGGTCATCCTATTTCACAAACTGAGTGGAGTGTTATCTCACTCCCATTTGTAGTTGATCTCTTCATGGGCAAGGTAAGAACCTTCAAAAAAAAATTCTAAAGGAATTAACAAGAGCTAATCACAACACGGCTTCAAACATCTATAACTCAACCAAGTAAACATTATATACCATTCTTTTCAGGGAGCTCTAAAAGCTCACAATTTCTTTGAAACTTGTAGAAAAGTGCCTGAGAAACTAGAAAAATTAAGCAGTTACAGTCTCAGTCAGAGTACGTGTTATGGTCCTCTTCTTCTTGTGCATTCGAGGATTCCTGAGTAGAAAAGACCTTGGAGGCCAACACTGCCACAGTGTCTGGATCTGTGAGAATGTGTGTTTTATTGGAACAATGGATCTGCAAGCAAGCCAGAAACAAAAGCTGGGCAGCAATGCCATTTGCCAACAGTAGTCACTTGTTGCTTTTTTCCTGTTCTGCGTTTGGGAGACAACGTCTGGAAATAGGGTAATTTTGCTGCCTTCCCACTCTATGTCTCCTCATTGTCTTGCTGCTTGCAGTAGGGAGATATGAGCCTCAAGGCTGGATAACATCACGATGGCCATCAATGTACGTGAGCTGCCTGTTCCTCGTGGTCTAGCCCTCATAGGGATCGCAAAGACCTTGGTCACCAAGACACTACAATCTTCCGGCAACAACTTGAGGTCGGTAAAAATCAGGCATTTGACAGCAGCAAGTAACTCAGTTCTGCCAGCCAGATGGGGCGGGAAGCCTACAATTCACACATTGGCTTGACGTTGTGCATTCTAAAGGGCCTCCACTTTAGCCTTCAGGAAATGGAAATCTTGCACAAACACCACGCTTCTCTCTTACTGCCGTTCCGATTCAGAGTTGAGCTCCGTAATGTGGCCGGCGTTTGTTTGCACCCGATTATCGAGTTCGGCAAATCTCGCTTCCACCGCAGCGAGTCTGCGATTTGTTTCCTCCCCCGTGGATTGAATCTTATGCTGCATCACCATTATCTGGGGATTCAGTGGGTCGGAGGCCTTTACATCTGCCGACGTAGCTCATGCCCAGAACCCTCTCAATCCAGGTATTGAAGAAAGGCCTGTAATTATGCACCGCTGCTGGCCTATCGGGTGCAGCGTTGGAATTCTGCTTTGCAACGCCAGTAACCCGGGTTCAGGAATGGACCTGTCATTGGAGGGTCAGGCCGGGGAGAAGGATCAAGCCGCCCTAGGGACTGCTCTCCTTCTCGGGGGAGGAAGGCTGGGCAAATGTCCGATGCTTGACAGACCCCTGGCAGAGGCCAGATGTACCACAGCAACCAGCATTCAGTAGTAACTTGGAGGGGCGGGATGGACACTGGACGTCATTGCACGTTCCTGCCCCCCCCCCCAGGTACAGTCTACAAAAAATTCTCCCATGGACGACCCTAGATGAAGCCTGCCCTGGCCTTCATCAACCTCCAGGACTGACCCTCAGACCTAGTTCCGGTTTGCGGCACTGTACCGGGGCAGCATCGCACCCCACCCTGGGGGGCAAGCCAGGGCATATCCGAAGGGGTCACGGTCCAATGTGGAGGTGGAGGAAGGGTCCGTGACCAGGCTGAGGTACTGTCATCCATGGTGGGCAAAAGCATAATAACAAAAATTATGCGCCGCCTCTGCTTATGATCTCCTTTTCAGGACCATGTGGCTCCCCCAACAGTAGACATGCTCAAAACGAGCTCCAAAATTTAGTTTAGAGCAGTTAGTTAGGTAAAATACTGAAGAATAGTTGCAGCTAGACCAGACGCTCAGAAAAGAGCAGACGACATGTTGGATGCTCCACAGCTCCCATTAAGTTTTGTTTTATTCTTTGTTAAACACTCGGGCCCAAGGGATTGGGCACTATGTAAATAAAGTTTGCTAGTATTACTGCTACTACTTCTGTGCTAGTGTGTTTTGTCTAGAGCTTTTGTAAACTTTGACAAAGCAAGGCTGTGGGGGCATCTGTGCATCACCTAATCTGTTGTTGAAGCAGAAGGGCACAGATGCAAAAAAGCTTGAGTCTGAGTTCACTGTTGCAATCTTTTACCTTGGGGGTCCAATATTCAAAACTTTGCCAGGGCGTAAAACTGAGTTTGCCCATGCCAACCGAGTTGTGCGCAGATGGGCAATACTGAAAAGTCCGGTCAGCATGGGCAAACTCTGCGCTCGGGCAATACTCAGAGGGGGGAGCAATGTAAATGAAGGTGCAGGGACCTGAATATTGGCACAGTCTAATATTCAGAGTATTTGTGCTGTGCAAGGACGTACTGCATGGTCCCCTTGCGTGGGGCAGATACCACCGACCTACAACACTACTTACTCTGGCATAACCCTAAAGGTTGGCAGAGAAAGTGTGTCTGCTCCCAACACAGTAATCCCTGGGGTTCAGTGGTTCCCCATCCTCGCCAGTCACCATCCCTTTGTCACTTATATGCATTTCCTGGTGCTAGTGATGTTCCCCTCCCCGTCAATTGCTGTCCCGATGCTTAACATAAAGCATTCCATGGTTCTAGTGGTGTTCCACCTCCCTGCCAGGCACCATCCCAATGCTTAATATAAAGTATTTTCTGGTGCTGGTGGTGTCCCCTGCCGATCGCCATCCCGATGCTTAAAACGTATTCCCTGGTGCTAGTGGTGTCCCCCCCCCCATGCCGCTCGCTGTCCAAATGCTTAATATAAAGCATTCCCTGGTGTCCAGTGGTCCTTCCTCCCACCAGACACCCACCCAATGTAAAACTGTAATGTTCCCTCACAAAAAAATCTCAATCCCCTGTATCTGAAAGAGACACCATGCCCTGGTATCTAGCGGACCCCCTTCCCGCTCCCCTGTAAATGAATGATACATAATTTCCCGATGTCTAACAGACCCCTACCCCAGCAGGTAGTGCCCCAACACCCCTCCATCTCGACCCCGAGCTGGTGACTGGCACAGCTCTCCAGCACAGCCAGCCACCAACAGGGCTGTCAATGAGCACAAACTGTGTACTGTACGCACTCATTGATTGACACCTCACTCACTGACATCACACAAATGCAGCAGCACACATACAACACTGTTATTTTTGGAATCTTTCTTGTATGGAAGGAGGGGGCACATACACACACTACGTGCAAATACACACACCATGTGCATATAGATCATGCAGCGAGGATGAGCAGAAAGAGAGGGAGCATAGAGAGTGTGTGTGTGTGTGTGGATCGGGGTTGGAAAGAGAAACACTGAGCATGGGAAAGGGTCAGTCTTTAGTTTTATTCCTGAACCTTTCTATATATTTCATGAAGCGGTCAATATGAAAGTATTCAGATCTTACGAGAGAGAGAGAGAGAGAAAGAAAATGTGCATTGACTGTGGTTGAGAGGAGAAACAGCATGGATTGAGGTTGAGAAGAGAGTGAGCATGGAGTAGGGTCATGCAGAGAAAGCGAGATCATGGTTGGTCTGTTTTTTTGTTTTTTTTTTGTACAAATGTCAGCTATACCTAGTGAGACTGGCTAGAAGCAGAGCATTCTGTTCAGTTATACATGTATTTTTACAACTAAAGCCTTGTATAGTATGTCATATTACCATCATTGATTATATATCTTAAGCAAAACTAAGGATGAATTTAAAAATAAACTTGACAATCTCTTCTGGTAAGCTATTCCATAAATTTATGTGCTGCAAAAAGCATTTTCTTTTACTTGTCACGAACTTCACTAGGCAGTAGTTGAAGTGGATGGCCAATTATGTTGCTCGCTCACTGAGCTGTCAATCAGTAAGCATGTACTGTATACTGTATACAGTACACACTCATGGACAGCTCAGTTAGCGACATAATTCAAGATCATTATTTGTTATATGAGATCAATCTGGAATTCAGTTACTAGGGGCCATCCACTTCAACTACAGCCTAACAAAGTCCGTACAAATAAATGAAAATACTTTACAAAGCACATAATAAATTTATGGAATAGCTTACCAGAAGAAATTGTAAAACAAAACTAAGAATTAATTCAAAAATAAACTTGACAGATATACTGTATAATCAATGACGATAATATAGAAACAAAGAAGTTGACGACAGATAAGGACCGCAAGGCCCATTTCCTTTTCTACCTTATAAATGTGCCATCGGCCTTTGCTCTGTCAGTGGCCTATCTATTCATAGTCATTTGTATTGCTCCCTTATGCCTATCCCATGCTTGCTTGAAGCCCTGCACTGTATTCATAGCCACCACTTCCTGAGGTAGGCTGCTCCATTCAACACACCGCCTTTCTGTGAAAAAGAACTTCCTCACATTACCCTTCATTGGCCTCTAATCTCATGCTGTGTCCTCTTGTCCTGCTATTTTTCTAATATTTAAACATGTTAGACTCTTTCACCTTGTTAATGCCCTTAAGGTGTTCGAATGTCTCGATCATATCACCTCTCTCCCTCCTTTGCTCAAGGGTATACATATTGAGCTCCATTAATCTGTCCTCATATGTCTTCTGATGCAGTCCATGCACCATTTTGGTTGCCTCTCTCTGGACTGCCTCACTTTGGTTAATGTCCTTGTAAAGGTGTGGCCTCCAGTACTGCACCCAGTACTCCAGATGGGGCCTCAACTAGTCTTGTAAAGAGGATTATTACCTCCCTATACGACTTGTGATACCCTCACTAATACACTCTAACATCTCTAGCCTTACCTACTGCTTTAGAGGTCTGCTTGGATGATTTCAGGTCATTGGTGATGATGATGCCCAAAGTCTCTTTCTTCCTTTGTGACTGCTAGCAACTCCTCCCAGCCTATAGGTGGCTTCTAGGGTATTATACATAAATCACAGGAGCTAATCATGAGCAAACACCTTTTCAACTTCTTACCACTTTAGTGACTCTTTGGTCTGAAAAAGATATTTATGCTTCAAGACAGTCCCACTAGGTGGCAGACATTTGTGCAAATAAAACGATCATGCTTCTCTCTCTCTCTCTCTCTTTTCTGTATGACCATACTCCATGCTCACCTCTCCTCTCAACCCCAATCCATGCTTCTTCTCCTCCCGACCGTGATCAATACACTCTCCCTTCCTCTCTCTCTCTCTCTTGTAAGATCGGAATACTTTCATATTGACAGCTCCATGAAATATATAAAGATTCAGAAATGAAACTACCTATGCTCAATCTTTCTCTTTCCAACGCTGATCCACATACTCTCTTTCTGCCCATCCTCACCCCATGATCTATTTGCAGTTATATATTGTGTGTGTGTGTCCTCCCTCCACACAAGAACGATTCAGAAAATAACAGTGTTATATGTGTGTTACAGCATTTGTGTGACAACTCATTCAGCGAGTGAGCTATCAGTTAATGTCTGTGGTGGAGAGCGGCGGTCTGTTCTGTCACCGGCTTGGGGTCGAGATTGGGGGGGAGTGGGGTTGTGGGCACTACCTGCTAGGGTGGGGGTGTGGGAGGTCCGCTAGACACCAGGGAATGATGTTTCAGTCATTTACAGGGGATCAGGATGGGGACCCACTGGACCCCAGGGAACAGTACAGTTATACATCGGACAAGTGTTGGGTGAGGGAGGGACCACTGGGAACCAGGGAACACTTTATATTAAGCATCAGGACAGCAATTGGTGGGGGAGAGACACCACTAGCAACAGGGAATGCTTTATATTAAGAATTGGGATGGCAATAAGCAGGGGCAGGGCACCAGGGAATGTTTTATATTAAGCAATGGGACAGTAAACGGGGGCACCTAGCAGCAGGCATAGCTCTATGGGATCGGGCAAGTGGGGAACACTGCCACGCTAAAATGCCAGGCTACCATGCAAATGAGCCCATAATGGGCATGTAAATGCCTCTTAGAACCTTGCATGCCCAATAAGTTAATTTGCATAGGTTTGTGTGAATATTCAACATTTTGTGCAGGCACAAGTCCTATGACACACTATTTCAGGAGCCATGTCTGTCTAGTGTTAAGCTGAAATGACCCTATATTCAGTCGAACAGCACTAGTGCGCTATTCCACTGAATATACTGTATATATATATATATATTATTATTTTTACCTGGGCAACCACAAGGTACAACACAAATATTTGTGCTCTACTTTGCCCAGTTTTGAATATCGGGCTCCTGCTCTTTTTCTGCTGTCAGTGGCTAAGTTTCTGTCTTCACAGCCACCAGAGGGCAGCACTACACTGCCACACTACACACAATTGCTCTTACTGAGGGGACTGAATAGCAGTTTTTCCCAGCTCACTGACCTTACTGTGGGAAATTACCTAGAGCAACAGTTTTGTTGCTTAAACTGGAAACACTGCCAATAAAGTTAGAAACAAAAGTCCCAGACACTGCATGCCAATCAATAGGGAATTGCAACATTTGTGCTGTTTAGTTCATAGCAGGACCCAGTTACGAACAATACTAAACTATTTCTCCCAGTTAAATTTCAACAAAACCACCTTAAGTCACATGCATGCATGGCATCTGTTCTTCCTTTCCACTCTGGGATAGGCTCATTAGCTACACCGTCAGAGTGTGTGTGTGTGTTGGGGGCAGTGGGATGTAGGACTGTTTCAATATAGGCATTGTGCTGATGAGACAGGCAATACCTCAAGGCTTGAGGTGTTGCACTGTAGAACATTACAAATACACTTTGCTAGAACTGGCTCCAGCCCAGTAGCAGTCCGGCAGGTTAGGTGGGACCTGAAGCAGCGTCACAGAGACTCAGTAGGGTGAGTAGCATGCCTTGGTGGCAGCAGGACCAAGCCTGTGGCAAGGAGGAGAATGAAGTATGTTTGAGAGGGGGACAATTTAAGTCCATCTTGTCTACCCTTCCTGCCACATGGCACTTACGACAAAAATTGTTCTCTTCAGTGACAATCCAGGGTCAGTACAGAAGCAGCAGTGAAAACACCCATTTTGGTAGAGGACACATTTTATTGTTTTGCCCAGGTAAGTACACAAGAGAAATGCATGCTTGTTTTCAGCAGAGACACAGCTGTGTTGCCATGATGCAGCTAGAAACTGGAAGCAGAAAAGTTATTCTGTAACCCCAGATCTTGAAGAGTATCTTCACCATAAAGCACCACCCTTTGGTTTTGGGCAGGAAGTGCTAAGATTGGAGCACATGCAAACCACACACACCACGTTTAGTTAACTATTGATGACGTCCTAAGTGCCTCAGTTCTGTTAGGGAGAGGGAAAAGCATGAAGGAAACACCTGCTGGCAGCCGAATAAAAAGGACAGACCGTGAAAACAAGAACTGAATATAAAACTACCAATATCCTAATAGAAAAGGGAGTGAAGAGTTTCCCTCTCAAACATCCCACACCTTGAAAGCAGACCTGTTACATGCACAAAAATTTCATGGAAGTCCCAAGCCATGGCTAGGATACGGACATACGAAACTGCCAGCAGAAACAGGCAACATGGTCTATCGAGTCTGCAGCTAGCCCATCACGCAGCTGCCCCTCCTGGGGCGGCCCCCCCTTCGCCAGTATCCCTTCCCCTGTCCCAGCCTCTCTGGAAATTGCTCACCGTCTTACAGGACACACTCTCATCTGGTAAGGTGTTCCATTTGTCCACCACTCTTTCTGTGAAACAATGTCTCATCTCCTCTTAAATTTTCCCCCATCCAGTCTCCAGTCCATGCCCTCTCATGTCTCTCCCTCCTCATCTGAAAAGCTCTTCTGTGCTGATCTTGTTTATCCCCTTCAGATACTTAAAGGTCTCGATCATATCCCCCCATCCCTCCTTACCTCCAGTGAATACATATTCAACTCTCCCAGCCTGTCCTCGTAGGGCTTACTCTCCAATCCCTGGATCATCTTTGTGGCTCTTCGCTGCACCCCCTCCAACAATCCAATGTCCTTCTTCAGGAATGGGCACCAGTACTGCACGCAGTACTCCAAGTGGGACCTGACCAATGTCCTATACAGGGGCAGGATAACCTCCCTCCATCTGGAGATCTTTCTTGCAATACACCTCAGCTTTTTGTTGTCTTTTGCTGCTGCCTTCCTGCACTGAGCAGAGCTGTTCATGGTCCCTGTAATAATCAGTCCTAGGTCCTTCTCCTCTGTGGAGCTCCCCAACTGTACCCCATTCAAGTGATATCCATTCCCTGGTTCCTGGCTCTGAAGTGCATAACCTTGCACGCACTTCTTGGCGCTGAACCCCAACTGCCATGTTTCCGCCCACTCCTCCAGCTTAGTCAGGTCCTCCTGCAACCCTCTTCCACCCTCCGATCATCAACCACAGCTCCCGCTCTTAGTACCACCTGCAAGCAGGCTGATTTTGCTGCGGTTGAAACACAGAAGTCGACGGCAGATAAGGACCACAAGGCCCATCCAGTCTGCCCATTTTTTTCTACCTTATGAATGTGCCATAGGCCTGTACTCTGTCAATGGCCTTTCATACTCATCTTTATTGCTCTCTTATGCCTGTTTAAAGCCCTGCACTGTATTCATATCCACCACTTCTGGAGGTAGGCCATTCCATGCATCCACCACCCTTTCTGTGAAAAAGAACTTCCTCACATTCCCTTCCCCCTAATCAGACTCCCTCTAATCTCATGCTGTGTCCTCTTGTCCTGCTATTTTTCTTATACTGAAACATGTTAGACTCTTTCACCTTGTTAATGCCCTTAAGATGTTTGAATGTTTCGATCATATCACCTCTCTCCCTCCTTTGCTCTAGGGTATACTTATTGAGCTCCGTTAATCTGTCCTCCTTTTCTGATGCAGTCCCTGCATTATTTTGGTTGGCCTCCTCTGGACTGCCTCCATTTTGTTAATATCCCATGTGAAATATCTGCAATAAAAAATCCCAAACAGCACCGATCCCTGTAGTACCCCGCTCGTCACCACTCTTGGTGACAAGAGGTCCATCACCACCACCCTTTGCTGCATTCCTCTTAGCCGGTTTGTGATCCATTTCACCATTTTTTGGTCTCCGGTCTCCCCAATGCGGCACTGAATCAAAGGCCTTGTTTAAGTCCAAATACAGGACATCCACTGCATGGCCCTTGTCCAGTTGCCGTGTCACCCAGTCGTAGTACTCTACAGGGCTCTTCAGACAGGATCTGCCTGCTATAAACCCTTACTGTTGACCATCCTGTAGACAGATTTCCTCCAAGAAGCTCACTAGCCTCTCTTTTAGTATGGTCTCCATGAGCTTTACCACAATCGATGAGAGTCTCCCCTGCCCTACTGTTTCCTTGTTTGTCCTTTGGGCCACTTTAGTAGGTGGGCACCACATGGGCCATTCTCCAGTCCTGTGGTACACATCCTGTGTGCAGGGAGGTATTCCAGAACCCTAGACAAGGGATGAAAAAAAAACAGTGATTCCAGAAAGCTGTCCTCTTAGTGCTGTCAAGCACTGTATTCTGTGCCCTGGTACAAAGTAGCAGTCTAATAATGCTAAGGACAAACTACGTATGCCAAGAAAAAAGGCAGATGGAATATTGGGGGGTGGGGGGAGAGAAACATTTCTCCTGAAAGAGTGGGAATCTCAGTGCTTAAAGAGACAAGCAATACAGTGCATTAATATCCCCATAATATAAAGGTGACTGTGGTAAAGAAAAAAAAAAAAAAAGTTACTTACAGGGCTCTCCCGATTCCTAAAATGTATTTCCATCCATCTATCATACGAACATACAAATGTGCCAGCAGAAACAGACCACCCCCTCTAAGTCCGCTTGAGTGTGCAGCCAACACCCCTAGTTTGCAGCTGCCCCTTCCCTTTGTCATCCCACTCACCACCCCCCACCCACATTCTCCACTGTTCCCTCGTCCCATGCCCTTTGAAGCTGTTCACAGATTTATATGATGCCACCATTATGATGGGGCATTCCATTTTGCTACCACCCTCTGTGAAATAGTATCTCCTCATTTCCTTCCTAAATCTTCCCTTCTATTCTTAGCCCATGCCCCATGGTGACCCTCCCCTTCTTAACTTAAAGACCCCATCTGCTCCATCTTTATTGATTACCCTCAGATACTTGAATGACTCTAGCACGCCTCCCCAAACCCTTCTATCCTCCAGGGTGTACATGTTCAGGTCTCCCAGCCTGCTGTCAGCTCTCCTCCATTCCACATATCATCTTTGTTGCCCTCCTCCGCACCCCCTCCAGTAGTCTGATATCACACTTTAGGTACGGCCTCCAAAACTGCACCCAGTACTCTTAAGTGCGCCTTACCAGTGACCTGTAGAGGCAAAATCACCTCTCTTCACCTGTACGAAAAAACCCTTACTATGCACCCCAGCATTTTGTTCACTTTTGCAGCCACTCTCCTGCACTGGGCAGTGTTGTTCATGGTCCCTGTTATGATTACTCCTAGGTCCTTCTCCTCCTCAGTGATCCCCAGCTTAACACCCCAGCCAGTATCCTTTCCTTGGGTTCTTCACTCCAAAGTGCATAACCTTACACTTCTTTGCATTGAACCTTAGCTGCCACATCTCTGACCACTCTAGCTTGCGTAGGTCCCCCTGCAGCTGCTTCCATCCCTTCTCTCCATCCACCACTGTTCCAATTTTGGTGTCATCAACGAACAGACTTACCTTGCTCACCACCCCATGTGCAATGTCCGATATGAAGAGCCCAAACAATACTGACCCCAACACAGAGACCTGTGGCACCCCACTCATCATTGGCCTTGGAGTTGAGAGCTTCCCCCCCAACCACCACCCATTGCACCCTGCCACTCAGCCAGCTTGTAATCCAGTTCATATTTACCCCACACCAGTTAGCTTCCCTCCAAGCCACCGAATCAAAGGCCTTGCTTAAGTCCAAGTGAAGAACATCCACCGCATGGCCCTTATCCAGCTCACCTGTCACCCAGTCATAATATTGTATGAGGCTGGTTTGACAAGACTTCCTTGAAACAAACCCATGCTGCCTCACATCCTGGAGGCCATTGTCCTCCAGGTATGACACCAGTCTTTCCTTTAGTATCGTTTCCATGAGTTTGCACACTATGGAGGTGAGACTTACTGGACAAAAATTACCTGGTTCTTCCCTTGGCCCACTGTTGTGTATATGTGCCACACATCCCCACCCCAGTGAGGTGGTGTACAGATCCACCACCACCTCCGCCATCTCCCTCAGCACCCTGGGGTGGATACCATGCAGCTCTGGTGCCTTGCCTACCTTCAGTGCCCTCAGTCCCTTTAGGACTCTACTTGCCCCAGTTCTTCCATCTGTCATCTCCCAAGCCATGCTGGCAGCAGTCCCCCCTTTTCTTCCGTGAACACTGAGCAAAAGTACTCATTCAGTGCTTCTGCCTGCTCCTCCCCCTTTTCCAGCCTCCCCCTTTATCCTCACTATGTTTCCTTGCACTTCCTTTTCTCCCTGATACATCTGAAAAGTCTCTCTCCTTCCCCATTAATTCCCTGTGCTAATCTCAGCTCCTCTGGCTTTGGCTTCCTCACTTTCTGGTCACCTCCTGTCCACTTCCTTCCCCATTCTCCTAAACCTCTGGTGTACCACTCGTTTTGCCCTCACTACCTCCACAACCTTACTGTTCAACCAGCATCGTTTTCTTGCTCTGCTCCTGTCCAGTCATCTGTCTGTAGATGTAAAAACAGATTCAACTACAGATTCTGCAGCCTTGGAAACAAGAAAAAATTCTGGACACTGGTCTTTAACACTTGTGAAGTATCAGCTGCAGAGACTCAATCAGGGAAAACAAGGCTGGTGAAAAACACAGGGAGTGTGGTGTCCAGTGCCCTTACCAGGCTAAGGCACAGAGGATGTGGGGTCCAGTGCCCTTACCAGGCTAAGGTGCAGAGTGTGGTGTCTGGTGCCCATACCAGCTAAGTCACAGGGGGCACAGTGTCCAGTACCCATACCAAGTAAGGCACACATGGTGTGGTGTCCAATGCCCATACCAAGTAAGGTACAGAGGGCATGGTGTCCAGTGTCCTTACCAAGTAAGGCCAGAGAGATGATATATGCTTTATATATTGCAATTAAGTCACTACATGCTGACCAGGCATTCAATATTAAACAAAGAGGCCAATATGGAACTCTAAGAAACCGACTGGTTAAAGATCTTCAGTCTGGTTTGACAACTACTTGGTCGCCACTGTGGTAAGAGTTTGCTTGGAAAGTCAGGGCCCACTTTTTTTTACACCCATTATACAGGCCAAATAGGGAACCCACTTCTCCTCAGCTTGCTGGATGGGTTTTGGTGAAAAGTACAGTTGCCTAAGAACTTACCATAAAAGTAGATCTTCTAGAGAATCTCTTGCAGCATGTCATAACATACAGGAATATTCCTGCTGCTGAAGGCATGACTCCATCAAGATGATTCATCAGCAGCCGACTTGGGACTGTCCCCACTGTACCACATGCTGTGTCCTGACAGGAATAAAAGGTGGCGGTCCAAGAAGCTCCTCAGTTGTTTTTTTTTTCCCTCAGCAACCGTAATGAAATTCCAGAGAGGCGCAACCGAGGAGGAACAGGAGCCCTAAGTGTTGGCTAAGGAAGCTAGTGATCCTCCTAGAGCAGGAGAAGAGGGAGTAGCAGGAGTCACATGACCTGCTGCAAGAGATGGTCCTAAAGATCTACTGTTATGGTAAGTTCTTTTGCAACTGTACTATCTTCATTGAGGAAATCTCTTGCAGCAGGTCAGTACATACAAGAAGAGTCCCCAGCAGTTGGGAGACAAAGGGAAGAGGCATAGCCCTACAGAAATTTAGGACAATAGGCCTTGCAGAACATCCCTGCCAAAAGCCACATATTTTTTGGCAGTAATGCTTGGTGAAGGTATGGACTGTAGACCACGTAGCAGCCTCACAGATATCAATGGCAGAGACGCCTTTGAAGCACACTGTCAAGGCTGCCAGTCCCCTTTTGAAGTGGAGTCTTACTACTCCCAGTATTTGTTGTAACAAAAAGGTGATGCAGCTGGTCAACCAAGTACTGCTTAGAAACAGGAATGGCCTCTTTTCCAGGGGCGAAAGAAACAAACACTTGTTTGTACGAGCAGCATATAATCTCATTATTCTATGCACACCCCAAGTGTGGAGCAGGGATGCTTCTGTATTAGCCAGCTCTCCAAAGTAAGCAGGTAAATGTATAGCTTGGTGTACCGTAAATGCAGGAACCACTTTGGGGAGAAAATTAGGATTAGTATGGAGACCGACCCCATCCTTTTGAAAAAAAATCAGGTGGGGTTCCTTGCACGAGTATATGCAACTCAGAAATACGCCTGCCAGACAATAGCAACTAAAAATAGTTTTCCAAGTGAGAAAACGCAGCTCACATGACACTGCTGGTTCAAAAGGGGTCAGTGTAAGCTTTTCAAGTACAAAATTCAGATGCCAGGGAAGGGTCCCCAATAGGGGGTTTGAGATGAAGGATACCCTTCAAAAAAGTTCCCACAACAGGCAGCTGGGAAAGGGTTTTTTCCTCCAGGAAAACATGGAAAGCCGAAATGGCTGAGAAATGTACTTTGATGGAGGAGTACTCAAGACCACCCTCTGAAAGGGACAGAAAATGGTCCAGCAGTTTGCAGGGGACAAGAATAAGGGTCTATATCCTTGTCGGCAGCCCAAAGGAAAAAAGTACAGTTATGTAGGAACTTACCGTAACAGAAGATCTTCAAGAGAGGTTCATTCGGTAGGTCATCACATACAGGACTGGAGTCGGCTGCACGGGCAGACTTTTCTAGCAATACCGACAGGGACTGCCCACCCATCACATGACTGTATATAGTGGTGGTCCCCACACCCACCCTCCAGTTCTCCCACCAGAGCCAGGAAGAGGCCTGACAGCAGGAGTGAACAGGATTTGGAGTCCCTGTAAACAAAATGAGGGGAAGGAAGGAGGGAAATATGACTACTGAAGGAACCTCTCAAAGATCTACTGTTACGTTAAGTTCCTACGAACTATCTTACTTTGAGAGGGTCCTTCAGTAGGTCATCACATATAGGACAGAGGCCCAAGCAGTCCCTCCAAGGAAAGACCGAGAGAAACTAGGGAGGATGAAAACTAACTCCAACGGAAAGAACTGAAGTCCAGAAAGGACCCAGTCCAGGACAGAAGGCCCTGCAAGACAGCTAGGCCAAAGCCAGCCCTCCGCCTAGAAGCAATGTCCAGACTGTAATGTTTAGTAAAGGTATGGACAGAACTCCAAGTAGCAGCAGCACAAATGTCAGCTGCCAAAACATTCCATAGGAAGGCCACGGAGACTGCCATGCTTCTAGTAGAATGACCTCTGATGGTACCTGGCAGAGGTTTATCGTACTTCTGGTAACAGTATCAAATGCAGTTGCCTAAGCATTTGGAAAGGCCCTGCTTAGAAACTGGTCTGCCCTTTGATCTCAGGGCAAAGACGACAAACAACTGGTCACAAGAGCGAAACTCTGGTCCGATGGGTGTAACACCGGAGAATCCGATGGACATCCATCTTATGAAGGAGTGCCTCACCTCTGTTAGAGGGGGACGAATAATACACCGGAAGCTCTGACTGATTCAGCGTGGCTTCTGACACCACCTTGGGAAGAAACCTCAGATGAGTTCTGAGGACCGCCCGGTCCCTATGGAAAATCAAGTATGGCGCCTTGCAGACTAGAACGTGAGGCTCCAAAATCCTTCAGGCTGACATGATGCCACAAGAAAAAGCACCTTCCAGGAAATGAAGCGCAAATCACAGCTCATAGCCCGGCTCGAAAGTTGGAAGAGTGAGCTTTTCCAGTATGAAGTTCAAGTCCAAAGCGGAGTTAGCTGCGGATGGGGGTTTCAGATGGAGAATCCTTTCAGAAAGGTTTTGAGACTTCAACTGAGCCACAGGTTTACCATGCACCAGCTCATGGTACATCATGGATATGGACCTTTAAGGAAGAGTAGGACAGACCAGAGTCTGACAAGTGAAGTAGGTATTCCATGACTTGTGGGGCTGAGAAAGAGAAGGGTTCCAGCCCTTGGCAGTCGCCCAAATAGAAAACCGCTTCCACTTCATGGCATAAGTGGAACGGGTAGGTGGTTTCCTGGCCTCAAGAAGGACTTGAGCAACCCTGCAGGAAACCCCAAAATTGGATATCGCTATGTCTGCAGGAGCCAGACATGGAGATGCAGGGTCCTAAGCTCCAGATGTACCAGTCTACCTTTGATCCTGGATCAGGAGGTCGGAGTCACTGGAAGTGGAACCGTGGTTCCCGGAAAGCTGCTGTAGCAGCGGGAACCAGATCAGTCTCGGCCAGAGAGGAGGCGATGAGGATCATCTTGCCCTTCTCAGCCTGGAGCTTGAGGAGAACCTCTGCAGAATGGGAAACTGAGGGAAAGCATACAAAATTTTCCCTGTCCAAGAAGGAGACAATGCGTTGCTCCAAAAGCACCTTGCTCTGAATATGCAGCAAAACTTGGGAAGTTTTATGCTTGTAGTGGGAGACGAAGAGGTTGATTTCTGATCGCTCTACTTTTGGAAGATGGATTCCACCACTTCCTGATGTAGTTCCCACTCGTGAGCTAGGGTCAGAGACCGCTGAGACTGTCCACCAGAACATTTAGTATGACCGGGTTGTTCCTTTTTTGTTGATATACCAAACTACCAACATACTGTCCATTTGGATTAGCGGTGATTCCTTTGAAAGGAGGGTCTGAAAGGTCTGTAGTGGACAGGTCCACCCTCAACTCCAGAACATTGATGTGGAGAGAAATCTCCAAGCCAGACCATAGTCTCTGTGCTTGGTGTTCCCCAAGATGAGCTCCCCATCTCATATTCGAGGCATCCGTGGTGAGGGTGGCTACTGGTGCAGGGTTCCAAAGGAAGCCCTAGAGAAAGATTGTGAGAATCCTTTCACCATTTTAAGTCTTTCTGAACTGCTGAGGAAACTAGAACGGATAGTCCAAGTCATCCAGGAGCAGATTCCACTGCACCCACAAGGACCACCGAGTAATCCCTCATGTGAAGCCTTGCTAGGGGAACAATAGTGATGGAGGCCACCATCAGGCCCCTGGAGGCGTAAGGACTCCCAGGCAGGGACGATTCTGAGAGAAGCCACTTTGGAGGCCTGACAGATAAAGGTCTCCCATCCTGTCTGGAGGAAGGAAGGCTCTCTGCACTGGACCATGTCCAGGACTGCCCCAATAAACTGAAGTCTCTGGGCAGGGATAAGGGATGACTTGGGAACACTGACCGTGACCCCTAGTCTGCTGAAAAGGTCCAGGGTAAAGGAAAGAGCCTCCAGCAAAGAATCCCTGGACAGAGCTGAAATCAGCCAGTTCGTCCAGGTAAGAGAAGACCGCAATACCGCTGCGGCGTAGGAACGCCGACCACCACCAGACACTTGGTAAAAACCCATGGAGCCGAAGATGGGCCAAAGGAGAGCGCCAGGAACTGGAAGTGTTCCCCTTGGAAACAAAAAGTGCAGGAATCAGCGGTGGCTGGGGAAATAAGACTGTGCAGGTAAGCATCCTGCATATCCAGGGCACAGAGCCAGAGGTTCTCCATGAGGAGAGGAAGAGCTCTAAAGTGTCAGCATTCAAATTTTTGTACTTTACAAACTGATTTAGCTGACTTTGGTACAGTAAGGGTCTGAAGTCCCCAGTCTTTTTTGGAACCAGGAAAACATGGGAATAAAATCCCTTTCCCCTCTGCCCAAAGGGTAAGCGCTAGATTGCTTCTTTGAAGAAGAGTGAATTTACCTCCTCGTGAATGAGAAGAGCCTGGTTCCAAGAATAAGAGGACTTTTTTGGTAGAGTTTCTGGAGGAATCTCCAGAAATTCTATGGTGTGTCAGGACACTAGTTGCAGGACCCATTCGTCGGAGGTGATCGCCCTCCACTCCTGCGTGTGGCAGGCGAACCTCCCCCCCACCTGCTCCCCGTTGTGAGACTGAGGCAGCATTGTGGCCGGGGAGTCAAGAAGTGGTGGGACGTTCAAGGGGAGGGCCTCCTGAACGTGTCTGATTTTTGGAGGCAGGAGGGGTGGCTGTACCCATGGCCTTTCACTTCCCTTGGCAGTGCGCCTGAGCATTCTTTCTCTGCCTCCAGGTCCTTTTCCGAAAGGGCTGCTGCTGCTGTTGGGAGCCCGATCGGTACCATAACCTGACAGACCTAAGTGCAACTCCCTTGTCCTGTAGGTCTGTGATAATATCCTTGGTGTCCCCACCAAAAAGGACCGAGCCCCCTGAAAAGGGCATCCTGAATTTCCGACTGGACCTCGTTGGCGAGGCCAGATAGGCGAAGCCAGGAATGCCGTCTGAGGGCAACGGCAGTTGCCAGGGTACAGGCCACCAAGTTGACAGTCATAAGTAGCGCGTAAAGTGTGCCTACAGGAAACCTTGGAGAGGCGGAGATCCTTGGCATGGTCTTCCTTTAAAGGCGAGGGATCCATGGACTGGACTCGCACTTCCAGCCTGGTCAGAGTCGCTTTTTCATGGGACAACACGTGGGCCATGCAATTGAGGGACCAGAGGGCGCACGTGGCTGAGGAATATATCTTTTTCCCGAACTGGTCTATCTGCCTCAACTCTGTCCTGAGGAGTACTGCTCATGTGCTTGGGCGCTGAAGAGCAATCATGAGCCACAGAGATGACCACAGAGCCAGCCTTGGGATGAGCCTTTAAGAAAGGAGCATCCTTCGGTGCCCAGTAGAGTCTGTCCACCCACTTGGGGACAGCTGGGATAGAATGAGGCATCTGCCAGATGGTAGTTGTGAGGTCTTGAAGAGGGGCCATCCATGGAGGAATGGGGATGGGAGACAGAGACTAAGTCTAGGTGTTCCACAAGCCTCTGTCTCATGGGATCCTGTTCCTCAGACTCCCAGTCGAAACAGTCCTTCATGGTCCTCAAGAGGTCCGAGAAGGCAGGGTCTTCAGGTGGAGACTTTAGCGAGACCTTGCCTCTTGTGTCCTCCGGGACCTCCTCAGAGGAATCTTCCCTACTGTCTGAACTGTCATCATCATTGTCCGCCTCCTCGACAGGACGGCGTCTGAACTGGAAGGGAAACGTCCTGTTGAGTCTTCCCTGAGATGTGGACAGTGGCCATAGATGAACTGCTTGGTGAAGAGGACCTAGGAGACCGCAGCTGTGGGAGTCTAGTCTCCAGATCCGAGAACAACTCCAACCGAGCCCCCTGCCACCAAGACCGTATTAAAGTCTTGAAATCTGGGGTAACCGGAGGAGGAGGGGGAGGTGGAGTAGGCAGAGGCTGGGGGGAGAGAGGGGGGATAACTGAGGTGGATAATACCCTGAATCCCATGTAATGGAAGTAGGGATTAAATTCAGAGTAGAACTGCACAAGATTACTCCAGTCTGGAGTGGGACCCCTGGGTAGTGGTCCCCAGGATACCCTAACGGTAATGCAGGACAGTTCGGGTTGGGTATAAATCCTGTCAGATCAGGCGCCGGGGAACCCACGTTAGATCCGCCAAGTGTAAACAGGTTGAGGGTCCAGCGCTGGGACAGCCCGCGTCAGGGGAACCAATGTCTGAACCAGCACCACCCGATCCGGCACTGGAAGGGGATCCGGCGTCTGAGGGGCTGGTGTCTGAACTGGATGAAGAGGCCCTGGCGACAGGACCTGATCTGGCGTCTGGGCCAAAAGCAAAGGCTGGTCAGCCAGTCCCGCTGTGGGACTGTCGTAGGGATAACCGGCGTCAGAGGAAGTGCCGGAAGCCCGCCGGAAGGTGGAGGGGTCTCCACAGACAGGCCTGTAGGCCAAGTAGGAGCCGAGCCTCCTTCTCCTTGACCCTGAAGGGGAGTGCGGGGTAGACCCCGAGGCATCAACAGGGTTGATGGACTCTACGCTGCCATCGCTGGACATACATGCTGGTGAATTGGAGGGCACGGGCGAGGAAGGAGAGGGGCTTTCTCCTTCTGGTTCCACTGGACGTCGGGTGAGGCGCTGTTAGGCCCCAATGGAGGAACCGAACCTGAGCGGTCGTCAGGGATAACAGACTTAGCAGGTAGGGTCGGGTGGTCTGGGGAGGAGCTCCTGGCCAGCTTATCGACCTGAGCTGGGCGAGTACCCACTGCCTGGGTAGACAACTTACCGGCCACCGCACAGTCCCCAGAGGAGCCGAGGTCCAACTTAATCGGCCAAAGTGATGTGGTCGTCTGAGGAGCCAATGGATCTGCCGAAGCTTTGCCAGACTTACTGTCAGATTTTCTGGGCGGCAGCTGGGCCTTGCTAATCGAGGGACTGGCGTAGTCCACGGAGTGGTCCCAGTCCCTGGTTTTCTCCTTACGTTTCTTTGAAGGAGACGAGTTTTTGGATGAATCTGAGACTATCTATCTTCTCGAGGGAAACCAGGCAGGCTTTTAGCAAATGGGCCTCCAAAGCCTGCTGTCTCCTCTTTTTAGTGGCCTGGTTAAAGGTCTGGCATTCAGGGCAGGAGGAGACTGGATGGTCCAGGCCTAAACAGAGGACACACTGGAGGTGACCGTCTTTGTGCGGGATCTGCGTGCAACAGGACGAGCACTTCTTGGGAGAAGACATCAATGATAGAACACGAATTTTAGAGCAAAAGGCAGCAAGGGATAAACCGACACGATAACTTTCACTACGATCGCTATCTAGACGTCTGCAATGTGACTGACATGAGGAGACTGTGGGAAAGAACTGGAGGGTGGGTGGGGACCACCCACTATATACAGTCACGCTGATGTCAGTCATGTGACGTTAGGTAGGTGGTCCCCCGTCAGGTATTGCTAGAAAAGTCTGCCGTGCGGCCCGACGCCAGGTGTCACCAGTCCCATATGTGATGACCTACTGAAGGAACCCTCTCGAAGTAAGACTGCTTCTATTTCATAGAGTACGAAGAACAGGTAGAAGGTTTTCAGGCTACCCAAAGCACCTCTGCCACAGCAGGGGAGACTCGGAATCTGGAGAGGACCAAGTCCTCAGGAGCCACGTGTGAAGATGCAAGGATCGCAGGTTTGGATGTAGAAGAATGCCCCCCATCTGGGACAGCAAGGCAGGACAATGGGAAGAGGATGAGGTGTTCCCAGAGCAACGGGAACCAAACCTGTTTCAGCCAAGAAGGCGCAATGAGCATCAATGTTGCCCTGTGCCTGAACAGTTGTTTGAGAGGGAAGGGCGGAAAGTAAACAGAAACCTTCCCATCCAGGAACAAGACAACACGTCGAGCCATCAACTTCCAGGACCTGGCTCTAGTGAGAATAAAGAGGCAGTTCTGTGTTGTGGAGAGGCAAACAGATCCACGCCTGGTCTTCCCCAGAGGAGGAAGATGTCCTCCAGAACATCTGGGAGAAGCTCCCATTTGTGATTTTGACTTTGACCTGCTCAGTACGTCCACCATGGTATTCCGAATACCTGGGACGTGAACTGCAATGAGAGGTATCCCATGCTGATTGCCAACACCTCACACGATTGCTTCTCTGCAAATTGATAAGAATGGCTACCTCCTGTTCAGATAATGAACCACCGAGGAACTGTCGGACTGGATGTTCAGACAGCCTGGGAGGAGGGACTCAAAGCTTGTGAGTGTAGAGATCACCCTATTTTCCAAAAGGTTGATATGCAACTCAGCCTCAAAAGGCTCCAAGAGCCTCGGACTGAATGTGCAGTAGATGTCCACAGCCTGAGGGGGAGGCATCTGTTGTCAAAATGAGGCTTGGAATGGAAATTTGGAAAGGGGTGCCACAGAGAAGATTGCCCAGGGAGAGCTACCACTAGGGAGGAGATGAGAACTGGGGCTTCAAAATCATTTGTGAGCTGATCCCACTGGACCCACAGGGACCACTGAAGAATCTTCATGTGTAATCTTGCATGAGGAAAAGTGGGTATGGCAGCCACCATATGACCGAGAAGGCGGAGGCATGTGCGAACTGTGGCAAACCGACTGTTGCACAACTCTTGTGCCAGAAAAATGAGCCCTTCAGCACTGTCGTTGGGAAGGAAAGCCATCCTTAGGGAGGAGTTTAGAACTGTAGCTATATACTGGAGACTGAGGGTTCCATGTGGGATTCTGATACGTTCACTGTGATCCCTAATGTGGAAAGAGGTGAAGAGTCAGAGACAGGGACACTCCAAGAGTGCCCTGGAGGAGGCCTTTGAGAAGCCAGTCAGCTAGGTATGGAAAGAGGTAAATGCCTCTGTGGCAAAGGGCAGCAGCTACTACTGCTAGGCCACTGGTGAATACTAGGTGCTGAGGACAGTCCAAGGGAGAACTCTTAACTGATATGGCTACCCTGAAAACAGAAGCAGAGAAATCTCCTGTGAGCAGGCAGCATCAGAATGTGAAAGTAAGCATTATTTTTGTTCAGACAGCAAGCAGGCCCCTGCAGTCAGGAGAGGGAGGAGTGACTGCAGGGTAACCATTTGAAACAGTCTGTAGTCTATACAAAGATTGAGGTTTCTGAAGTAGTGGATGGGGCGCAAGTCCCCCATCCATTCTGGGACCAGAAAAAAATGGGAGTAAAAACTCCTTCTCCTTTGTGATAACAGGACAGGTTCTATAGCCCATTTTGTCAGTAAGGCTTGGATTTCTGCCTATAGGGCAGACGCCTGATCTGGGGGGTAGTGAGAGACCCTTGGAGGTAAAAGGAGTGGACAGCTCGTAAGATCTAGAGTGGCCGAATTCAACCAATTGAAGGACCCACGCATCAGAGGTGTTTGCCAGCCTGTCAGATACAGGGAAAACTTGCCCCTACAGCTGTGGGAGGGGTCTTGGGTCCCACGGACAAGGAGGCCTCAGGAAGAAGGTTGCCCCTGTTGAGGGGCAGCCGGGGTAAAGCAGGTGACATTTTAAGTGGCCCTGTATCAAGGGAGGGAGACCACAGCCTTAAGTTTAGTCCCCCGCTATCTTGAGACCTATCTTTGATGAGTAGCCCGTGTACGAAAATTACCTATTGGCTTTGCCTGGGTATGGTAGAGGGAATGTACAGATTGTACAGTATGGTCAGATGCCTGCAAGGACGTCAGAATATCCAGAGTCTGAGTACCAAACAGCTTATCCCTCTTAACAGCATTAAGGATGGAATGATGTACATTCGGGCCAAAGTCAGAAACCCTGAGCCAAGCATGGCAGCAAAGACAGCCAGCAGATGAGGCTCTGGCAGTAGAATCCACAGCATCATAAGCTGCTATCAGCAAGCGTGCCAACCACAGAGGCAGTGGAAAGCTTGGCATTCAGATCCTCTTTAGGACAGAGTCCAGGAAAGAGTGAACAGAGGCTTGAGTAGCCTTAAGAATCTCCTGATATTTAAGGAGGTGACCAACGTAGTTCAGAAATTCTGATACCTTTCGTAAAAGGGACAGAAGAAGGCTGCTGCCAGGCGACCAAAATCACATCCTCATAGGCTTCCATTAAAGGATGGACTACTAAGGATGGGCAGAAGGGAAGGCCCAAATAATCCACCAGCTTCCTCCTGGAGGTGTTCTGCTCGGTTTCCTTAAACCCAAACGTTTTCTGCAAATATAACAATGTCAGAAAAACTAAGGTAATTTGGGGGAGAACAGAGAAGAGTGGCATCAGGTTCCTCCACAAGGGAGGAAGCCGAGGAAACAGACAAGGGAGACATGGGTTCATAACACAAAACCTCCTCCTGAAGGTCCATGGACCAGTCGGGGTCCCTGTCGCCTCCCTCAATGTCCTGTGAACAGGGCCTTGAGAAGCCGGGGAAGAACTAGCCATCCTAGACACTGAAGAATGTCTGCGGGGCATACAAACAGGAGCTGAAGGGACAGTCCCCAGAGAAGTGGGGGTGGGCTTAGTGAGACCCAGAATGGTCTGAACCAAAGCCTGCACATCAGACATGGCCAACGTGGAGAGGCCTGACTGGAAGTAGTGTGTATGGACTGGATCAGCACAGCTGAAGATATAGGCTCATGCTGAGGTACCAGGCAAGCCATCAACATGGGGTAAACATAAGGCCCCAGAACGTTCGATGGAGCCATGGAAAAGTTTGAGAAACCCAACGAGTTAAAACCCAGCCTAGCAGGCAAGGACACTGATGGAGCAGTCAATGAACGATGCCGAGAACCTTAGAAGGGGGCAGCAGGGAAACTGCAACAGAGAAACCCCAGCTGCCAAAGGAGTCAGACAAGCAGGAAGTCAAACACCAGAGGTAGTCGACAATGTAGAAGGACATGACTAGGTGTCGATGGGGAGGAGAGGAAACCACACTTTACTCTTGAAAAGTGTTTATTGTGTTTATCCCCCATCCCCGCTCAATGCAGAATGCTTACCAGACCTCTGGTATCCAGAAGAGGGCAAGGACTCAGTTGACAAGCGCTGTGCCTACTCTAGGAGGATGAGGTTTTGCTCCATGAGGTGTTGAGTCTGGTGTCGCTTTGGTGGCCTTGTTAAACCTGTGAAAGGAGTGCGGTATTGTGGGTTGGACCCAGGCACCAAACAAAGTTCATGCAGGTTCTCCATCGCAAGTTTCTGGCCACAGGAATACTTCAAAAGTGGGTCCTAAGACATGGATCACTGACGAGGGTCTGAAGAAGAAAGTAGCAAAACTTTCCGCCGCTGTCGTTGAATGAAGCTGAACTCCGGGAGGGAGAACGTGCAGCATGCAGGTCACGGTAGGAAAACAGAGGAGCTTCTGAACCACCCCTTTTGTACCCATCAGGACACAGCACGTGGTATAGTGGAGGCAGTCCAAGGTCAACTGCTGATGAATCATCTCGATGGACTCATGCCTGCAGCAGGAGTATTCCTGTATGTAATAACCTGCTGCAAGAGATTTCCTCGAAGATCCCAAGCGATCCACACCCACATCTTCTAGGAGTGCCTCTTATTGACTGATTTCTGGCAACAGATTAAAATCAAGTTTTTAGTACATTTTTGTAGAGGAGGCCCCAACTGTATTTGAGAATTCCTTTCTTGGTATCCCACCACCTGGTTTGGTGGGCCAGGACTCTATCTATGGAATATTCTGTCGGCTGCAGCACACAAGGCCATTATATGGCGATGGCTTCAAGTGGACCCTTCAACAATTCAATCCTGACTCTCCACAGTTCAAGACATTCAGTTTATGGAGGAACTTGTGTGTAAAGTGACCTACCAAACACAAATCTTCATCCAGCGAAGGACACAATGAATGTTGAGTGATGCTCCCCCAGTTCCACCACAGCCTCAAATGTGATACACTCCCATCAGTTCCACAGGAATCCCATTCAGGCTCTGATCATTAATGAAAGGCACCGCCGATATCAAGAAGTCTTTGTTAGTCGAGCGGTGCCCTTCATTAACCTCTCAGTGGCCATTCTTGCACTTAAAAAAACAAAGAGAAATCAAGCCCCCCTCATTTCAATGGGGCGCACCCCTGCACTTTCCCTGACCACGTCATTACGTGCTTGAGTGTAGGGGCACGTCCCCATCACCAGGGCACTCAGAATGGACTGGGCTTCCAGGGCTATCGAAATGTTATGAGGGATATTATTCAGGTACCAGCTGCTATTTATAGTAAAAACCTGGCTAGAATAACTACCATGGAGGGCAGCTACCACAGAATGTGAGTGGTACCTGCTCTCAGCTTGGTCAGAAAATCATTTTAAAGGAAACTGGATGGAGAAGGTGAGATGCACTAATAATGGCTTAGCCCCGAATGGGAGAAAAAGACATGAGATGACCAGTGCCCTAGTACACAGGATCTCTACCAGTTCTGGCAGAGAACACAACAATTGAGGGTGCAGCACAAAGCAGAAACAGAGACTTTCACATAGCAACTAATAGGGATGTACCCAAATTGGTGAAGAGTGGAAGGGGATGTACCCGTTTGCCTTTTTGTTTTCTGGTTATGTGCTCATGCATGCCAAAAAATGACAGATCAAAGAGATAAAAACTTGTGTGGTGGGAATCTGTTTGAGTCCAGGTGCCACAAATAACATTTCTTACCAAGGGGAAAAAGGGGCTGACTGCCCAAGAGGTTGAGCCCCCGCAGCCACCAGCCCTGGCTCAGAAATCTTATCAACAGTGAGGGGAATAGTAACACAGAACATAGACTTTGATGGCAGATAAGGACTGCTTGGCCCATCTAGTCTGCCCATTTCCTACCTACAGGATAGGTCGTGAGATCCTATTTAACCAACAGCCTATTTCTTCCTACCCCCACAAGAATTACCTGATGTCTGTCCCATGCATTCTTGAATTCTCCCGTTTTAGACCCACAGCTCCTCAGAAAGGCTGTTCCATGCATCCACTACCTCTCTGTGAAATAATACTTCTCATGCCCTGAACCACCCCCCATCTTTAAATTGTGTCCCTTGTTATTGCACGCCTTTTTCTGAAAGATGCTACCTCTTGGACTTTGTCGATTCCACTGAGGTACTAAAGTCTATCATGTCTCCCCTCTCCCTTCTTTCCTCAAGGGTATACATATTAAGCTCCTTTAGTCTCCTCATACGGCTTCTCTTGCAGACCCTCCTCTGGACTGCCTCTATGCTGTCTATGTCCTTGCGGAGATGGGGTCTCCAGAACTGGACACAGTACTCCAGATGGGGTCTCACCAACTGTCTGTACAGAGGGATAACAACTTCCTGTTTTCTGCTGCCGATGCCTCTCCCTATGCATCCCAGTATACCCCAAGCCCTCCCTACTGCCTTCTCACATTGCTTGCTAACCTTAAGGTCCTCTGATATGATTACCCCCAGGTCCCTTTCCTTTTTCGTTGTAACAACCCCCCCCCCCACACATTGTGTATTCTTCCCTGGTTCTTGATTCCCAGGTGCATTATTTTGCACTTCTTTGCATTGAATCCTAGCTGCCATACTTCTGACCATTTCTCCAACCTTGCTAAGCCCCTCTCATCCTTTCCATACCTCCTTGTGTATCAACCCTGTTGCAGATCTTTGTGTCATCTGCAAAGAGGCATATTTTTCTTCCAGTCCTCTGCAATGTCACTTATGAAGACATTAAAAGGACTGGACACAATACTGAACCCTGAGGTACCCACCTAGTAACCCTCTTTCTTCAGAGTGGACTCCATTTACAATTACGTAGTTGGGTAATTGGGTAACTGGTGCTCTACAGACGTCTGATCAGGCAATGCCATTCCCACACTCACAGTGGCGAAAAAGCCCCTTCAATTTAATCTCCTGTGTTCTGCCCTTTTACCCGACATACTCTGTCAGAAATAAGAAAGCCAAATAACTGCCCCCCCATGGCCCAGTAGCAGCATGTTGTGCTGCAGTGTCTGAATGCAGGCATGCCTGAACAGGGTGATCTCTCAGAAAGTGAGACACCTCCTACTGTCTGAATGAGGGCTGAATGCCTGAACAGGATGCATCTCCAGGAAATGGGGGGAAGTAAATAAACCTATATGAAGAAAATCACAAAGAATAGCAAACTGGGGCAATTAGTGATGGTCCACTCAGTGTGCACTCAACAGCAGGAAAACAACAGAGAGCTGGGCATTATCAACAGTTACGGGACACTGTGCATTCTCATGCATGCACTGGTACCAACCTGACTGATAAGTTTTAACCCTGCAGGGTCTTGGTGCCTCCAGCTCAAGGACTAAATAAAGGGGCTCATGGAGAAGACAGATTCTTGAAAGACAGGAGGACTGGGAGACCAGAACACAATACTAACACCCACAACAGCCAGTTACTGAAATTAAATTCTTGAAAAATAGGGGATTAGGAGGGCAGAACACAATACAGTTGAAAAATAGAGGGACTTGGAGGACATCCACAGCAGGGCAGTTCCTAGGAACTAACAGTTGAGTTAAGGGTCCAGAAGCAAAGCAGTTAATGTCCAGGAAGTGACCGTGATAAAGCTGCCCATAAGACATGGTAAAGTTGAAGGCAGCACTGTACGCAGTAAGATGTAAATACAGGTTACTCACCTGTAACAGGAGTGGTATATGTTTGTTCATCCACAGTCTGGCAGGTTCCTTGCCGCTTTAAATCTTGTCGGAAAGTCTTCAAGCTGGCTCCTCTCACCCACCCAGGTAGTAAAACCCTTGGCTCCGCCCCATGACGCCAGATCTAGCCCTCTGAAGCCAGGTTGCGCGAAGCCGGGGAGGTCAGGGTGGGTCGTGTGGATGAACAACATATACTACTCCTAGAACTCCTGTTACAGGCGAGTAACCTGTATTTCTAGGAGTGCGGATCTGTTGTACAATCCACACTGTCTGGCAGACTCCTAGCAGTTCTCTGGGAGGGAGGGAGGAAGGAGGCAAGGCGCGCACCGCCTACCTGGGATATAAGGACTGGAGAACAGAGGTCCCAAAACCAGCATCCTAGCATGACTCTAGATCAATGTGGTAATGAGAAATAAAGGTGTGTGCTGACTTCCACGTAGCAGCCCTGCAAATTTCCTGGATAGGGACGTCCCTAGAAGCAGTCACTGAAGCCGCGGTATGAGATCTTATCCCTTTGGGTGGCTCCATGCCCACTGATCTATGCATGAGATGACCCACCTGCTTATCGCCTGCTTGGCTGCAGGTCTGCCAGGTGCAGCTTCAGCATAGGTGACAAACAGCTGGTGAACCTCCCTGAACATCAGCCCGTCCGCTCCTTATAATAAGTGAGCGCTCTTCTAGGGTCCAAAGTATGGAGCCTATATTCGGCCTCCGAGATGTGACTGGAACCTTGTCCCTGTGAAAGACCAGATAAGGAGACTCGATGGAAAGCACCTGAAGCTCTCCCATCCTTCTGGCTGATGTAATAACCACCAAGAAGGTGGTCTTCCACGACAGGTGAAAGATGTCATACCTGTGCATCGGTTTGAATGGCTTGCCCATGAGCTTAGCCAATACCAGCAGTACATCCCACGAAGGTGGAGGTTCTCGCACCGGAGGGGATATGTGGTCTAGGCCTTTGAAAAAGTGCCCTACCACCTTCTCCTGTGCCACCGACTGCTTGCTGGCCTGCGCCCGGTAAGCAGAGATGGCTGCCAGGTGCACCTTGAGGGTCGTCAATCAAGCCCTAGCTTGAGAAAGGACCACAGTAGTCCAAAATACTAGCCAAAGGACAGGAAGAGGGGTCCAAACCCTTGTCTGACACCAAATGGAGAATCTCTTCCATTTGAAGGCACAGCATTTTCTGGTCGATTCTTACGGGATGCCTCAACGACACTGAGGACATAGTCGGAAAGACCCAAGGCCTGGAACGCTGGCCGCTCAGGAATCAGGCTGTCTGGTGCAGGGATTGAAGGTCCGGATGGAGAACCTTCCCTTGTTGACTAAGATCAGGTTCGGACGGGCTGGAAGCCGCCTCGGAGCCTGGAGCTGAGGCTGAGGAGATCTGGATACCAGAACTGGCGGGCCAGTCTGGGGCTACCAGAATCACCTGCGCCTTGTCCCTCCTCACCTTGAGAAGCACCTTGTGGATCAAGGGGAAACTGAGGGAAGGCGTAAAAGAGGCCTGGGGTCCACGGCCTCGAGAAGGCATCCCCCTGCAGCGAGCCCTGCTGAGGGGGGCGGGCATGAAACAGCCTCAGCTTCACATTCTCCCTGGAGGCGAACAGGTCCACCTGAGGGGTGCCCCAATGAAAGCACAGGTCTTGAACTAACTCTGGCAGGAGATACCACTCGTGAGATGCAGCACCTATCCAGTTGAGGGCATCGGCCAGACTGTTAGAGGCTCCTGCCACATGGATGGCTAGGAGATCCGCATCCAAGCTGATCACGAGAGACCAAATATGGAGAGCTTAAACATAGAAGCTTGGCCCACCCAGTCTGCCCATGTCCCTACCTGATGGATAAGCTGCAGATTCTAGTTAAACAGCTTACTCCCTCCTGCCCCAACTAGAATTGCCTTATGCCTGTCCCATGCATTCTGAATTCTCCCACTGTTCCTGACTCCACAACCTCCTCAGGAAGGCTGTTCCTTGCATCCACAACTCACTCACTTCTCTGTGAAAAAATACTTTCCAACATTACCTCTGAGCCATCTCCCCTCTATCTTCAAATCGTGCCCCATTGTTCTTGCACATCTCTTCTTCTGAAAGATACTACTCTCTTGTACCTTGTTAATTCCCTTGAGATACTTGAGCACAGAAGTAAGGAGTGCGTCCCGCCCCGACGGTTGAGACAGTACATGGTAGTGGTGTTGTCCATCTGGACCTGAACCAGCTGACCCTGTACAAACGGAGCAAAAGCGGTGAGAGCTAGTCGAACCGCTCGAAGCTCCAGCAGGTTGATATGGCATCGAGACTCCTGAGGGGTTCAGAGGCCATGGGCTCGGAGCTCCCCCAGCGTCTTGTCATAAGGACGACCGTCTGCTCAGGGTGGACAAATGGGATACCCTCCCGCAGATAAGCTGGGACAAGCCACCACCGCAGGCCGTCCCACATCTTCTGGGTCATGGTTACTGGCTGGTCCAACGAACCGGAGCACTGTGACCATTGGCGGGCCAGCCCCATTGCAGGGGAGTATATACCAGCGGGCCCAACGGACACACTGGTGCAGGCCACCATGAGGCCCAGAAGGCGCAGGAAGTCCCGGGCAGGGCATAACTGCCCAATCAGAAATGACTGAGCAAAGGAGGAAAGGAACTCTGCCCTGTCCGCTGGAAGCCAGGCTCTGGCTCGAAGAGAGTCCAGCTCTGCCCCGATGAACTGAATCACCTACGACAGCACAAGTTCCGATTTGGCCTCGTTGATCAGGAGGCCACTTTGAGAGCAGACCTGGAGGGCCAGATCCCGGGACCATTCCACCTCCAACCTGGAGAGGGCTGCTATCAGCCAGTCGTCCAGGTAAGTGTACACCCGGACCCCTCGGCACCACAGGAATGCTGTCACCACTGCTGTGCATTTGGTGAAGACCCTGGGAGCTGGAGAAAGGCCGAAGGGCATGGCCCGGAACTCGTAAAGTGATCCCTCTGCTCTGAAGTGGAGGAATCGCTGATGAGACAGATGGATTGGGACATGAAAGAATGCATCCTGAAGATCCAGAGAGCAGAACCACACGCCTAGTTCCAAGGATGGAATGATCCGAGCCAGTGACCATCCTGAAGGTGCGCGGCCTTAGGTACTTGTTCAGGTCGTGCAGATGGAGAATGGGGCGTCAGCACCCCCCATCTGCTTTGGGACCAGGAAGTACCTGGACACAAACCCCAGGTTTGGAGGAGGATCCACCACCTCGCTGATCACCTCCTTTTGGAGGAGCAAAGCTATGTCTGCTCAACGAGCTGACAGAGGCTGCGGAACTGGTAGCCCCCCTCCCCCCGAGGGGCGATGGCTCAATAGGGAGGGGTCCACTCGAATTCTAGAGGCAGACCCCTGCCCATCACTTCCAGCACCCAATGGTCCGTGATGACAGTGGTCCAGGCGGAAAGGAAGTGGTGGAGCCGTCCCCCCACGGGGAAACTCAGGGAAAGAACAACAAGGCTGGGGGCAGCACCCCTCAACCCATCACTGGGCAGGCTTAGAGGAAGGGCCGGCCGAGGGGCCGCTTCCCTCCAGGCTTCCTGCTGGAGGAAGTGGCACACTTGGCCTTGGGGCATCAAGCATGAGCCTGCTGGCCCTGTTGCTGGTGCTGCTGGGCCGGACGTGCCGTAGGGGCAGAAGGGCGAAAGGGCTTATGCTGCTGCTGGTGGCCTTTGTCCTTCTGGGCAGACATGACAGAGTCCAAGGTGGCACTGGACTTCTCGATCCTCTGGAGATGGCCTTCCACCCTGGCCCAAACAAGTCGGGTGCCCAGGAAAGGAACGCCTGCCAGCTTGTGCTGGGTATCTGCCGTGAAGGTGGAGATCCGCAGCCAAGCTCTGTGGTGCATGGCCAGCTGCGGCCGCTAATGACTGGGCACAAGAGTCTCCAATGTCCAAAGCAGTTTGAGTTGTTTAGCCACCGCCTTCCCTGATCCCGCACCTGCTTGACCATCGCTTGAAGGTCAGCCGTGAGATGAGGAAGCACCCCATCCAGGGAACCCATAAGAGCTGCAGAAAATAAGCGATCAGCAAGGCTGAGCTAGCTTGTCGAAGACCCAGGGAGGAGGCAGTGTAAACGTCGCGCCCAGAGTAGTCCAGCTTGACCTTGTCGGGGCTTTTCCATATCCCTAGTGTTTCCGGAGCACGCTATCGTTACCAGCCCTTCAGCCGAGGGGTGCTCAGAAAAACAGAGGGAACCGGTGGGGACTGCGTATTTATAGCCATCCTAGCTGAAGGGGCAGGACAGAAAGCAGGCCGCTGACAACTCCAGGGCCAGATAAGCACTGGCCTTGGCCACAGGGAAGGCCTCCGTTGGGGGAATCCCCTCGGTCCAGAATCTCCGTGAGGAGTTATCTGGCCCATTTCTGTACGGGTTTGAGCTGCATCCCAGTGGACTCTGAGACGAGCCGAAGAATTCCCAGGAACGAGGATAGGCTCTCATCCACTGAATGACCCCCGGAAGATTCCAGGTCAAGGGGCCTGGAATACAAGGAGTCAGACTCAGAGGAGTCCGCAAACAGCTGCCGAATGCCCAAACCACCCTCCACTTGCCGAGGCCGATCGGGGTGAGGGTGACCAACAACCTGTGGGGCAAGCCCTGACCCGACAGAATCCTTGGTCGGGGCCCCAGTCTTAAGGTTGTGGAGGCAGTGGTTCCGCCACAATGGGTGGAGCAGCCAGTTTTGGCCAGGCAATCTGTGCCGGAGTCGGCTCCTTGACTAAGGAGCTGATGGTGAGAGGTTGCTTTGGTCGTTCGGGTGACAGCCACTTAATGGCCGTGAAGGACAGAGTCTGCTTGTTGCCAGCTAGTAAGAGTTGCTGCCACATCATGTCCTCATAGGCCGACGCAACTTGTGCCGGAGCATATCCTCCAAGAGGACTATGAGGATGAGCAGCAATGCCGCTTCCATGATGCCGGAACAGAAACCGCCGATGTCAGCAGGACCTACCCAACACGGAGGAGGACAGAGACCGTGGGGTCGCCGATGGTGGGTCGAAGAGGCGGAGGGGGAACCCCATTCATCCCTCAGTTCAGAGTCCTTGACCGGGAACTTTGGCACAGGCAAGTCCTCAGTAACCACTGGGGGAACTGGTGAAAAAGTTGTCGGCTTCTCCAGCTGACAACCCGTCCAACGGGTAGAGAAAAATCTTGACCGCATCGACGGGTGTCTCGGCCGGCTGAACTGAAGGGGACACCGTGAAGCCCGTGGCCTTAGCCGCAACCTTGACCAAGTCGAAAGCAGACTCTCCAGGGAACAGTAGATCTCTCCGCTACCACGAACGCCGACGGTGGATTCTACTTTCAGTTCCTTTTCTACCTACTGTGACAGTCCCCGAGGGCCCTCTCCCTTGGGTGGAGAGGGACTGACCAAGCTCCTTAAAAGGAGCAGGACAAGAAGCCCTAGCAGAGTGGATAATGCAGATGTCGAGGAAGAGGATTCAAGCCTGGGCCGCCTCCTCCTCGAGGGCAATTAACTGCTCCTGTTGCTCGCTGGAGCCTGCAGTCATGGACACCGCCCAAAAGGCCCTCAGACTTTACTGGCAGAAACAGTTTCTCTGGGCGCCCAGTTGAAGTCGAGCAGAGCAGTCCTCTAGAACCAAAGGCGCAAAAGACTTGCATAGATCGCAGACCTGCGGATCATGAGCAAGTCCCAGGCAGTAAACGCATGTGGCGTGCGGGCTGGTCCGAGACATCTTCTGCCCACAAGGGCACCAACGGAAGCTGGGAGTAGATTTTGTATCCATCGCAGCCGCGAGGGAAGATGAAGACTTAAGTCTCAAACTTTAAAATTATTTTCGGAAAAACAGAAGGATTAAGATCCAGGCCTACAAACGCAAAGCGCTAAGAAGGGAACCTGAGCTTCCAAGCGGTGAGGAAGATCTGGCGTCATGGGGTGGAACCGAGGGTTTTACCACCCGGCTGGGTGGGAGGAGCCAGCTTGAAGACTTTCCGGCAAGATTTAAAGTGGCAAGGAACCTGCCAGACAGTGTGGATTGAACAACATATCCAAGGCCCTAGAAGCCCCATTTCCTGTACACTAAAACTATGCAGTTGTATAAGTGGGAAGGAAACCGTCTGGATGTTGATGTACATCTTTGGTAACAGAAACATATCCTAAGCAACCATCTGCAAGAAAGAAGGCCACTGTTCACTGTTGTAAATTTAAAGTGTATTTAAATTAAGAACTTCAGTCTCTTGCCAACAATTAAAACTCACAAGCTCAAAAACAAAGCTCCACACACCCACCCCAGTTTTGAAATATCCTTTCCCCTTAAAAGGCAGGCAACTGGATAAGAAGTGTTTTATTTGGGGGGAAGGGAGAGAGAAAATGCTCTGGTTCACAGACAAACTGGTAAAATTAAAACTTTATTAGTGCAAGTTCCAATAGAGATGCAACAGCGGTTTTGATGTTGGTTTCTGACACCACTAGCAAAGGAATCAATAACCCCCTCATTTCCAATTCCCTCACTCGGGTCCACAGGCTTGATGCTACTGCTCTCAGGACAGGTTTCATGGTGGGAAATGAGGAGACATGCCAGGACACACATTACAAATCATACTGAACAGCAATCACATTGCTAGAAACTGGCCCCATATGAGAGTCTGATATACAGTCTGATGTTACTATAAGGGTTGAAAACCACAATGATTTTACATGCTACATTATCCCCAAAACAAGTCCTCTTAAACGCACAAACACTCTTCAGGAACAGAAAGAGCACATCTAAAATTTAGCAAGTAGCTAGCAATAACAAATCGCTTATAAAAAGCACCTTTTATTCAACCTTTGATCCTTGCAAAAAACAAAACAAAAAAAACACACACACATCAAGGAGAAAATCTAAACAAAGGGGATAGGACTCCCTCAGGACTGAGCAGATTTCTGGGATTTCACTAGGTTCATGGGCAAAATCTTAGGGTATGTATCTGGGGGTGGGCAGAAAATATGGCTCTACAGTAAAACTAAATTTCTGTAACAGGGATGCCTCTCTCTCTATCAGAACTTAATTTTTTTTTTTTTTTTATTATAAGGCTCCTGGTCACTTAAAGAAAAAAAAAAAAAAAAATCAAGGGACATGCCCCACACCTCCGACACCGCTGAGCACAAACCTCTCAATGGTCACGTCATAGTAACGGTTAAAGGCCTCAGAGAAATGTGCCCATTCTTGCCATCTCAGCCCATCATGCTCGCCCTTATCAACTCAAGGAGCAGGCAGAAGCAGGACTTAAAGAGCAGGCAGACTGTGGTTGGAAATCCATTATCTTTGTTCTTGCTAGTGTCAAGTGGGTAACAGGCAGCTAATTAAGCTGTGAGAAGTAAATGTTCTCAGGGAAACCCAATATCCTTAGAACCAGTTTACAAGAGGTGGAGAGAACATAAAAAAAGCTTTGAACGGTAATTAAATGGAGGTGCCCCATTCTTACTTGGATACATGCACTGAACAAATGTTCTTCTGCATACAGCTGTGAAGACTTGGTACATACTGAGGCAACATAGGTTACAAAATACTGAATGTACGACACCTCCCCCAAAAAAACTGCTGTTGCAGTGCACAAAAACAAGATCAAGATCGCAGGTAAGTAAAGGTGAACTTGAAAAACTGGAGAATCCCCTTGTGAGAATCCCCAGCCGACCAACAAAAAGTACTGTTCTACAACTTGATAGTTCACAAATGTGAAATAATCATTCTTATTTCAAGATGTACTAGATATTCTCAGTCAAAATAAATTGCAGATTCTGAAATCTTGAGATTTCTGTAAAGGCTCCCCAAACCTGAAAGAGAAAAACAAACAGAATTAACTGTGCACACCCCTGGAAATATATGCATCTTTCCTTCTATGCGGTCATTAGGGACCCTTCTCCCTTAAACCCCACACCACTGCACTGGGAACTGCATCATTTTTATGGTACCGAGTCATCACTGCATACAGCAGCACGGTCAAGGAGCATGTAATGTTCTCACTGCTGCAGTCTAATGGTCAAAACTGCAGCACCCTGTTGCTCATACACACTGCTGCAGTCTAATGGTCAAACCGTGGCACCCTGTGGCTCCACAATACACACTGCTGCAGCCCCTTGTGGCACCCTGCAGTCATGCACATTACCTCCACAGTCACCAGTAGCACCCTAAAGCCCCTCACTATACAGCACTACAGCTCCTGCTGGTTCACTGCTTCTACGGTCCCATACTACACACTGACCATTTTGCTGTCTGTGGTCCAAAGCTGGTGTCTTAAGTACAGGTACTTACTGCAGTTCAGCTGGGAAATGGAACAGGAGGACAGAATGGAAGAGATTAAAAAAATAAAATGGTTACAAAAGAAAACATAGGCATATTATTTATTAAACTATCTAGACACTGGGGCGGGGTTGGGGGTGAACAGTGTACGACTGTCTGAATGCAACCCTTCCTTTGACGCTGAAAGACCAATTGCTGAATCCCCCTTCTCTAGCACCACAATCCCACAGTATCCCTAACAGGACCCAGCTGGACACTCACCTTTCTATACACACACTTAGTTGGAGTTTCTCTGCCGGACATTTTCATCCTTGTGATTTGTGGCAGTGTTGCTTTTCCTAGGGAGACAGGGAGAACATTAGACTGAAAGGGCTAACACACACAGAACACAGCCATAACAGGTCATGAAAGTTCAGGAGGTAGGCAGAAGTAAGCCTGTGCTTGTGTTTCAAACAGTTTTTGTTCAAATTTTCATGAACTATACTCGCGGGAAAAGAAAAACAAACCCCTCCTTTTCATTATATTTAGACAGGAACACAAGTTAGCAGGGTCCCTCAAAACCTGAATGCACATGAAAAGCTCTATTAAGGCTTATCTAGATATCCAAGTCCAAGACCGTTCGACATTAAATTAAGAAAGTAGCCATTTCATGGAATCTCGAGATTAAAAGTGATGTAACTGGTGAGGAAGCTGTGCTGCAAAACATCTGTTTGCCCCTAACAGTGACAACACGCCCGTCTCAAAGTTCAATCAAATGGCTGCTGCCTCATTTATTATAGGATGGACTTAGATATGGATATGCCCTGACGCCAACACCCACAGGAAGCTCAATACCTGCTCATTAGAGCACTTCCTGTGTCTGCATGCTATAACAGTACCTGCACATCTATGCCACCCTTTAAATTCTGGTGGTTGACGGTGTTTGGGACAGCAAGGTTCAACTGCTGTAGCTCTGCTGTCAGTACCTGCGAGTTACTCCATGCGTACCTAGGAATTCACACTGGCAGCAAGGCCGGGCAGACAGCAGAGTGATGGCAGATGCTTGTTATGTCACACTAAGTTGGCAGCAGGATACTGTATCCCAGAGTACATTGTTTCTACTACTCCTCCAGTGTGGGTCACGTTCTCTACTTCAATACTGCAAACTAGGGACCACCGGCAGCAGTACAGTTTGAGGAACAGTAGGAGATGAAGACACATGTGGTGTGTGAAGCTTGCAAACATGCAGTTGTCCGGTGGATGCATGGAACCGCCTTCCTGGAGAGGTTGTGGGGTCTAAAACAGTGGGGGAATTCAAACATGCATGGGACAGACATAAGGCAATTATAGTGGGAAGTTGCAGGAAGTAGGCTGCTGGTTAACTAGAATCTGCAGCTTATCCAATAGGTAGGAAAATGTGCAGACTGGGTGGGCCAAGTGGTCCTTATCTGCCGTCAAAGTCTATGTTTCTATGTAAACAGGTGGCATGGAGCAGTTTCAGTCATGGAGATGATTGCCATCATGCCCAGTGTCAATAAGGTTTCAGTCTGCCTCTGGGAACTTCCTCAGATGCCTCCCACCACACTGTCAGCAGTTTCTCTGGGGACTCCTTGGATGGGCGGAGGCACAGGAAGTATTTACAAGAAAAAAAAATAGATTTGTGGTGGACAAGGACAGCAATTAAGCATTAAGTAACAACTGCTGTATTGTCTGTTACTTCTGTACATTGTATATGCCACTGCACTGCTTTGTCCGACTGCTGTAATATCTTGTACCACATTTCCTGAATGTACTATACCCTGTATCTTTTATATGATCTGATATTTTCTGCCCTTCATTGCACTGTAATGCCTGACACTGTATGCTTTGTATTGTATACTATGATGTGGAGCCTTTGTAAAGGAGTCTGACTCAAAGGTATTAATTCTGATGTTTCAATAAATAAATGAAAACTACTATATTTTGTTTATTTGATTTGTAAATTATATATTGTGCATTCCATAAAACTAGATTATACCAGAAGATATTACTCACCGTAGTAATCATTTTTTCTTCCAGGGGGTCCTTTAGCATCAGTAACTAACTGCAGTTAGCGGACTAGCTGGAACTGCCCGGAGGGTGTCTATAGTAATGAGAAGGGCGATTAGCCAATCAAATTTTAGGAGGGAATGTGCAGAGGGAGGCTCCCAAGGAGCCCTTCAGAATATTTTCGAAGATGGATGGGCACATGCCCAAAAGTGAACAAACAGGATTTAAAAAAAACATGCAAACAGCATGAAACAACCATTCTAACAAGAAACCAATAACCTGCCCCACCAGAATTGAGGCAAATTTGGTAAAAAACATGAAAGCAGAGCCTTCTCCGACAGGTGAACCGGGAGGAAGGTGGGAGCTTACTGATGCTAAAGGACCCCCGGAAGAAAGAAGATTACTATGTTAATATCTTCGTACCCTGGGAGTCCTTTAGCATCACTAACTAATTGTGAGATTTCAAAGCAGCACAGAATGGGAGGTGGGCAGCGAATCTACTTAGGAAAGAGGCTCTGCAGCACTGCCCCACCAAATCTGGCTTCAGATCTGGACTGCACATCCAAGCAGTAGTGCTTGATGAATGTATGAACAGATTTCCAAGTAGCTGCCTTACAGACATCCAGCAGGGGAATGTCTCTGGCAGCTGCCACCGGAGCTGTGGTGCCCCTGGAGAGTGGGCCCCAAGCCCCTCCAGAGTTGGAGGCCACGCTTTCTTATAAGGGGCGGATACTGGATACCAACCAACAGAGATAGTCCTTTGGTAGCTGACCTTCCTTGCCTACCTCCTGCAGGTAAGGAACAGCTGAGTGTAGGAGCCCCCGACCTGCCTGGTGTGTTCCAGTTAGTGGAAAATGGCTCTGTTAACATCCAGACTGTGCAGCTTTTGTTCACCAGCAGTGGATCCTTCAGTGAGAAATATAGGTAGAGTAGCAGACTGGTTAAGGTGAAATTTCAAGACCACCTTAGGCCGGAACTTCCTATTTGTCCTGAGCTCAACCTTATCCCTGTGAGGGATGATGTAGTTTGGCTCAGTGCAGAGGGCCCGCAACTCTGAAATCCTCCTTGCAGAGGTAATGGCCACTAAGAAAACAGTTTTCCAGGTCATGAACTTAAGGTGAGCAGATGCCAAGGGCTCGAATGGAGGCTCCATAAGCTTGGCAATGCATAGGGTAAGGCTCCAAGGAGGGACAGATTCCCTGAAAGGAGGCTGGAGATAGAGACCTTTGAAAAACTGCTTGAATACAGGGTGTGAACAGATTTTTTCTGACCTACCGAAAGGTAGGCTGATATGACGCCCAAGTGCAGCCTCAGGGAAGAAGGCTTAAGACCACAGGCCTGCAGGTGTCCTAGATAATCCGGCAGCTGGGACTCAGAAGCTGCCAAGGGATTCAACTTCTTGCCTTTGCACCGCAGGGAAAATCTTCCATTTGGCTGCATGTGTCTTTTTTTTGTGCTAGGTTTTTTGGCCATCCTCCGGATCTGAAGGACCGATTCAGAAAACTGAGAGTCTAGAAACTCTAACCACTTAAGAGCCAGGCTTTGAGGTGAGGAGAGTAGGTCTGGGTAACTTACCCTTGACTGTGGGAAAGTCAGCAGGGAGTGAGTTGGTGGCAGGCAAATGGGTCTGTTGCAAGACAGAGAGCAGGAGATGGTACCAGGCTTGTCTGGGTCAATCTGGAGCCACTAGAATCAGTGAAGCCGATTACTGTCAGAGTTTCAGCAACACCTTGAAAGTCAGGGGAGAGGGAGGAAAAGCATACAGGAAACTACCTGACCAATCCAGGACTACAGCATCCAGTGGAAGTGTCCCCTGGACTGGAGGTCTGTAGCAATACTGGAGGAAGCTGAACATTGAGGGGGATGCAAACAGGTCTATTTCTGGTGTTTCCCACCTCAAGGTCCACTTACTGTGTCCCTGGCTGATGCGGTTGACAGCATCTGCCAGAGTATTGTCCATACCTGGGAGGCGGATGGCTGAGAGGCTGACCTCCAGGGAGTAGGCCAGGGACCATATCTTCAGGGTCTCTGAACAAAGAATCCCTGATCCGTTATCACCCTGCTGGTTTATGTAAAACATTGCAGTGGTGTTGTCCGTCCTTATCTGAATGGCCTGTCTTGTGATGTGAGGGGGCGAATGACCCGAGTGCCACGTAAATAGCCTTGAGCTCCACAAGGTTTATGTGCAGCCGTGACTCCTGTAGAGTCCAAATGCCACTTACTGAAGCACTGTCCAAATCGGCTCCCCACCCTAGCAGGGAGGCGTCCGTGGTGATGACCTCGTGGGTAGAGGCCTTTGAAAAGGACACCAACTGAGAGGTTTGTGGGATTCCTTCCACCACGATAGAGCATGGAACAAAGTCTGCGTCACTGGCACCAACCTTGATAAGGCATTGCTCTTCTGAGACCAACGAGCCTACAGGTAGAACTGCAGCTCCTGCATTCTGTACCTGACCCCTAGGACCACAGCAGACATTGAGGCCATGTGCCCCAGAAGCCTTAGGAATAGTCTGGCTGGCCTTGGCTGGTCCAATACAAAAGGAATTTGCCACTGTAAGGAAGCTTTGAATTTTCTCTGACGGCAAGGTGGCTGAACCCTTCTGAGTGTCTAGCTGAGCTCCTATGAAGCGAGAAGCTGAGTAGGTTCTAGGTGGGAGTTCATATCGTTTATGAGAAAACCCAGGGGCTGAAAGGTGTGCTCTGTGAGGGACAGAGACTCCTTTAACTGCTGAGGAGACTGCCACCACAAGCCAGTCATCTAAGCAAGGGTAAACTGAAACCTCTCGCTTTCTGAGATGTGCTGCCACCACTGCCAAGCACTTGGTTAATACCCTTGGTGCCGTGAGACAGGCCAAAAGGCATGGTAGCAAACTGGTAGTGACCAAGGAAGTTTGAACCCAAGGAATTTTCTGTGCAACTTTCTTATGGGTATGTGAAAAATAGGCGTCCTTCAAGTCCAGGGAGGCTAGTTAGTTTCCCACTATAAGGACTGAATGACCGTGGACAGAGTGACCATTTTGAATTTGGGTTTCAGCAGATGCTTGTTCAGATGCCCGAGGTCTAAAATAGGTCACCACTCCCCAGTTTTCTTTTGTGTTAGGAAGTATCTGGAGTAGAGGCCCTTGCCCCCTTTCTTGGGCAGGCACCCTCTCCACTGCTCTTAGAGCCAGAAGGTTGTTTTTGTTTTACCTCTAATTCCAGCAGAAGTAACTGTATTGGGAGTTAGGGGCTTGGATACCTTGGTACTCCGGGGTCTGGCATTTTTTGAATTGCAGAGACAGGCCCTTTTCTACTCTCTCCAGGACCCACTTGTCCGACGTGATAATGGTTCAAAATTGAAGCTAGTGGGAGAGCCTGCCCCCAACTGGAAGAGGGGAGGCAGCTTGGACACTCGCATCAGGGCTTAGGCTGGGAGGCAGCTGGCTGGGCAAAAGCAGCTCTCCTCTGGCCCCTTCTGCCCCTCCCTCTGAAAAATCCTCTGTGCTGTGGATAGTCATATTGGGGATAGGGAGTGTAAGGCCTAGGGGGAAAAACCCTGCCCCGTTACCTCTAGGGTAGGATCTTTGTGTGGCAGCAGGTTTAGGCTTAGCTGAATTGCTCTGCCAAGCGGCCTTGTATTCATTCACTTTCTTCATGTAGTCTGCTATTCTGGAGTTGAACAGATTCTAGTCAGAAGGAACATCCATGACTTTGGACTGTGCATCCTGCGAGAGGTTAGTTGTCCGCAGCCAAGCAAACTGCCTTCAGGATATGGCATGTGGTATCACCCTGGAGGCTGCCTCATTATTGTCATCTGCCATGTGGAACTGGTACTTAGTAACTTCCAGGACAGCTCTGGCAGTATCTACAACATCCTGGACCATTGTTGCCAAATCATGATTGGCAATGGCCAGAAGAGAATTCCATAGGGCCTCCTGGTATTTGGCTGTATAGGCCAAATAAGATGAAAGGTGATGAAGCAGGAAGCCGTGGCATACATATTTTCTGCCACAAAGTCAATTTTTCAGAATCTTTGTAAGGAGGCAGAGCACACAGGGGAACTCCAGCTTTTCACAAGCAGCTTGCTGAACCACCCCCCTTCATGGCTAGGGTGCATAGAAAAACTCCGTGTCGGGCTTGGATAACTGGCATTTCTTATCACCGCACTTAACCCCAGCTACTGAGGTGGGAGTTTGAAGCAGTTTCATAGCATTTTTTCTAAAAGTCTTGTAAATAGGCACAAGAAGTTTCTTAGGGGGAGGAAGGCCTTTCATCTCCCTATAGTCCTGGTCATACTCGTCATCCTGGTTGGTCTCTTGTGAAGGGAGGTCCAGGGTGTTCAGCACATTCTGAACTCATGTCAGCATGGAAGAAGAATCCTCCTGATCTGAAGGAGATGCTCCAAAGAGGGGGTTGGGGACACGTCTGGCTCCAGGCCCTCTGAGTTATCATCTGGAGCATTAAAATAAATTTCCTCTTCCTCCACTTTGCCAGTCTACTTGGTGTAACGCTGTGGAGTGCTTTTATGCCAAACGTACTTGAAAACATAGGACCCATGCCTCGCAGGGTCTGAAAAATAGGCCATGCTTTTGCCATTTCCTCCACAGAAGGCAGCTCCTCAGACGAATTAGGGAGACTGTCCTTGTATGTTTTGTTTTTTCTGTATGTTTTTTGCCACCTGTTGTCTCACTAAAGGCTTTCACCTGAGGGACAGGAGCAGTTCTCTTTACACAATTTTTGCCACTTCATGACTGACTTGATCATGCTTCCTTTTGATACAGGCACCTCATCAGCACTCTTGTTATTTTTTGATTTTGACAGAACTTCAGCCTCTTTGGAAGCTTTATTTCTATGCACTTCATCAGCACCCGATTTATCATTTTCATCTTTCTTAGGCACTTCATCAGCACCTCTCTTCTTGGCTGGGATTTAGAGGACTCATCAGCACCTTTATGTGAATTTCTATTTTTGGATGGCCCCTCATCGGTAGCTTTTTATTTTTCCTCAGCCACTATTATCTCAAGTCTCTTTGCTCTCTATATCCAATTATGATCAATGCAGACAAAATGAACTGGCCTCAGGCACTTTCTCCAGAGAATCCAGTTATAGAATGCTCAAGTTTAAAATATGGGTCAGTTCCCTCACGGTAAGGAGCCGCGAAGTTGTGAAGTAAAAAGTAGTTAACGTCCAAAATAGTCAGTTCCTGCTGAAAAGTGGGAACTATGATTCAAAAAACGCTAGAAACCGTCAAATATACTAGGAGCGATCCAGAGAAAGTAAAGCGGAGGGAACCACAGAAAAAACGCGGATCCGACTGAAAAAAAAAAAAAAACGAGATTCCCGGGAACCGAGAGGAACCACTAGAAAAAGAGTCTAAATAGACTCAGTAAACTAAACAATTTTCTGAAGAAAAACTTTACCAAGAAAAGCAGTAGGGGGCTCTTGACAAGGAAAGTATGAAGACACCTCAGAGGCAGTGTTGCTCAGTCAGCGGAGAAAAAATTCTGAAGGGCTCCTTGGGGAGCCTCCCCTCAGAACATTCCCTCCTAAAATTTGATTGGCTAAATCACCCAGCTCATTGCCACAGACACCTCCAGGACAGTTCCAGCTAGTCAGCTAGCTGCAATTAGTTACAGATGCTAAAGGACTCCCGGGATAAGAAAATAGCCATTTATTGCCCAGTGAACAGACTTGTCACCAAAATGCCAGAACAGTGCGACAATACTAGCCCTGAAGAATGCGATATAGCAACAATACAGGGCCAGCAGTGTGACAGTGCTAGCAATGAACAATGTGATATAGCAACAATACAGGACTGGAAGTGTGAGTGCTAGCCATGAAAAAATGCAATATAGCAACAATACAGGGCTGGCAATGAGACAGTGCTAGCTGTGAAGAATGCGACATAGCAACAACACAGGGCCGGCAGTGTGACAGTGCTAGCCGTGAAGACTGTAATATATATTTATTTTATTGACCAGGTAGGCCCACTGAGACTAAAAGTCCCTTTTTCAGGGGCGAGCCGGAATAAATACAGGGAAACATAAGAAAGCAGCACAGTCAGATAAGTAGTACAAGTCATAATAGCAACAATAATACAGGGTAGGTAGTGTCACAATAGTAGCCCTCACAGTGGGATAAACTTAGAGCCAGCAGTGTGTTACAATGGTAACCGCTATAGGGATGCAGTGTGTCACAGAAGGCTACTGGACCATGGTGGGTGCTCCCCAACCCCCAGAAGAGGTTGAAGGTCCTCCCAACATCACTACCCAAGACTCCAGCACAACCCCAACTCAAGCGTGGGCAAGATTTCAGTAACTCAACTGACTCTGGAGAGCAGTGAGGGATTGGAGGGTGGACCAAGGACCTACCTTGCAGCCACCTGGATTAAGATCCGCTCAAAAAATGTATAGAAAACAATAAATCAAAAGTAAACAGGCAAGCAATCGAACAAGGACATTCGCTACCCAGTGTGCATGAAAAAAATTCAGTAGTAATATTGTTTCTTCCAAGATATCGTTAGCATCAGTAACAGTATGCACTAAGCTGGTTGAGTTGAGCTGCTCGAGGTGGAGTTTATGATAAATAAAATGAATTAGCCAATCAGAAAAGAGTTGGAGGGTGTGCTGAGTGGAAATTGTCCAGAGGGCACCAGAATTTTTTGAAGCTATGATGGGAACATTCCCATATAAAAGCCTGACCCAACAGGCTTTAAAAATCATACAATAGCATGAACAATGAACAGTTGTAGTAAAATATAAACTCTGCTTTAAATGCAATTCAAAAAAACGGAACAAATTTGGCAACAAAGGAAGCAGAGTCCTCTTCAGTTAGGTTACTTGGGGAGGAAGGGTGGGAGGTTACTGATGCTAAAAGACACCTTGGAAGAAACAATTACTATGGTGAGTAATTTTTCTTCTCACCCCAGGAGTCCTTTAGCATCAGTAACAGTATACAAACTACAAAGCAGTGCAGTTAGGAGGCGGCAACAGAACCTACTTAGAGAAGAGGCTCTGCAGGACTCCTCTGACAAATCAGGCATCAGATCTGGACTGCGCATCCAGGCAGTAATGCTTTGTGAATGTGTGTACAGTCCTCCATATAACTGCTTTGCAGACAACCAGCAAGGGGAATGTCCCTTGCAGCTGCCACTGTGGCAGCAGTGCCCTTAGTACAATGTGCCCAGAGGCCATGAGGGGGCTGTTTACCAGCCCTGTCATAACAAAATTGAATGCAGGCAACTATCCAGCGAGAGAGTTCTCTTTGTGGCTGGTTTTTCTCTACCTACCTCCCCATAGGTGAGGAAAAGCTGGGTAGTAGAGCCCCTGAACTGCTTGCTGTACTCCAAATAGTAAGACAGGGCTCTTTTGACCTCTAGGCGGTGGAGCCTATGCTATCCTGGAGTGGATTTGTCAGTGAAGAATAAAGGAAGGGTAATGGACTGATTAAGGTGCAACTCCTAGACCACCTCAGGGAGAAAGAAAGTTCCTGTTTGTTCCCGAGTTCTACCTTGTCCTTGTGAAGGATAATGTCGTTTGGCTCAGTACAGAGTCTGAAGTTCTAATATCCTTCTTGTAGAAGTGATGGCAACTAGAAAGACAGTCTTCTAGGTGACATATTTCAAATGGGCCGTAGCCATGGTCTCGAAAGGGGAGCTTGGCAATGCACTGATTGAAGTCCCAAGGGGGAACAGGTTCCCGAATTGGGGGTTGAAGATTTATTTAGCTTTTCTCAACCAGGTAGGCACACTAGACAGAAGTGCCTATTTTCAGGTGTGACCCAGGAGATTACACAATACAGAGAGCAGCAAGTATAACAGCAATTCAGAGAAGGGGAAATAGATTGAGGAGGCCTTTGAAAAACTTTTTGAAAATGGGCAAAGAAATAACTGACCTATCCTTTCCAATGGAAAGGTAAGCTGAAATTGCAGCCAGATGAAACTTTAGGGATGAGGCCTGTAGGTGAACCAAACAGTCAAAGGCTGGGAACTGAGGCTTCGAGAAGGTTTACTAGTTTCCTCTTGCACCAGAAAGAAAAACCTTTTCCCAATTAGCTGCATAGGTTTTATTGGTACTTGCTTTTGTGATCTTCAGGACTTGTTCTGAATACTGGGACTCTAGCTCCTCAAAGGACCAAGGTTTGAGGTGCGAGATTGTAGGTCTGGATAAGTCACTCCTACCTGTGGTAGAGTCAGGAGAGTGTGACTGAGGGGAAGTTGAATAGGCTTCTTGTGAGACAGGACTAGTAGGAGAGGATACCAAGGTTGCCTTGGCCAATCTGGAGCTCTCAGAATCCCAGCTGCTGAGTGATCCCCGAGCTTCAGCAAAACACTGAATGAGAGGAAAAGGGAGGTAAGGCATAAAGGAACTTCCCTGCCCAGACCAGAGTGAGGGCATCTGCTGGAAGACTTCCCAGTGCTGGGGCCTGCAGCAGTAAAGAGAAGATGATGGTTGAGGTGAGAAGCAAACAGATCTATTTCGGTGTCCTCCAACTTTTATAAGGACCCTCTTGTTTAGAGTCCTTTTGTTGTGGCCTTGGCTAATCCAGCTCAAAGCATCTGCCAGGGTGTTGTCCTTGCCAGGAAGATGTATGGCTGAGAAGCTCACATCTAGGGAGCAGGCCAGAGACCACATTTTCATGGCTTCTGTGCAAAGCACAGTCGACCTTGTGCTGCCCTTCTTGTTTATGTAAAACATAGCAGTAGTGTTTGTTCTGACCTGTGTGGCCTTTGACCTGAAGAGCAAAGGCCTTCAAGGCAAGGTATACAGCCACGAGTTCCAGAAGGCTGATGGACTCCCAAGGAATCTGCAAGTCACAAGTGCCACTTATGGAGTGGTTGTCCAGATGAGCTCCCCAGCCCAGAAGAGAGGCATCTGTGGTAATGACTCTTGTTGGGCAAGGAAACTGGAAGGGAACGCTACTGAAAGGATATCCGTTTCCTTCCACTAGTCCAATGCTTGCAGCAGTGTCTGTCACTGGTAGCAGCTTGGATAGGGAGTGTCTTTTTTGGGACCAGTGTGCCTGCAAGTGGTGCTGTATGTCCCTCATTTGAAACCTGACACCTGGTACAACAGCTGTCATGGAGGCCATGTGCCCCAGTCTCAGAAAGTGCTGGTCTGGGACAAAATAATTTACCACTGATAGAAAGTTTTGGATCCTGTCTGCTGGAAGAAAGGCTTTGCCTTGCTGGGCTATCCAAATCTGCTCCTATGAAATTCAGGAGCAGTGTTGGTTCTAAGTGGAACTTCTTTTCGTTGATAAGAGAGGCCAGAGAGTGAAAGGTTTGTTTTGTACAGCTGAGAGCCTCTGACCTGATGAGGGGGGTCTTGCCTCCCCTGAAGCCAGTTCAAATATGGGTAGACTGAGTATGGGTAGACTGAAATGCCCTGCTTTCTTAGATAAGCTCCCACAACAGCTAGGCACATGGTGAACACTCTGGGAGCTGACGTTAGGCCAAATGGCATGGCTGACAACTGCTAGTGCCAGAGAGCAGCCTGAATTTCAGAAACTTTCTGTGGGACTGCCTTATTGGAATATGAAAGTAAGCATCCTTGAGATCCACGAGGCCAGCCGGTCTCCTTGTTGCAGAGAATGAATCAGTTGTGGTGACCATTCTGAATTTTGGTTTCAGTAAGTGCCTGTTAAAGTACCCAAAGGTCAAGTATAGGTCGTCACTCCCCAATTTTCTTTAGCATGAGGAAAGTACCTGGAGTAGAGGCCTTTTCCCCACTGTGAAAAGGGAACTCTCGACTACTTTTGCAGACAGCAATGTTCTGACCTCCAGTTCCAACAGAAGTATTTCTGTTGGAGTTAGAGGTTTTGACATTGTGGGTCCCTGAAGGGATGGAAACTTTTTAAACTGCAAAGGTAGGCCCTCTGCACCATCTCCAGTACCAACTTGTCAGAGGTAATGAATCCAATGCTGGTGGTAATGGGAGAGCCTGGCCCCTACTGGGAGAGAGGAGGTGACCAGATTGTTGGAGTCAGGGCTTAGGCTGAGTGGCAGGGGCATGAATGGCGGCAGCTCTCCTCTGTCCTCTCCTGCCTCTTCCTCTGGACTATTCTCAAATGAGACGATATTTCAAATGCATTGGCATTAAGGTAGTAGCCCCTGCCTCAGTTTCCCTTGTACTGGGTTTTCTGGGAAGTAGAGACCTTTTCTTTGGTAGCATTAATCTGACAGGTGGTTTTGTATTCTTCTACCTTCTTCATGTGAGCTTCTGTTCCCTACTTGAAGAGAATTATTTTCACAGGAAAATCCATTGCTTTAGTCTGTGCATCCTGTGAAAGATTAGTGGTCCTTAACCATGCAAAGTGTCTCAGGGATATAGCCTGTGTCATGATCCTGGAAGCTGTATCATTATTGTCCACAGCCACATGGAACTGGTATTTAGTCGTCTCAAGGCGGTCTTTACAGTTTCAGTGATATCCTGCACCATTTTGGAAGAATGCTGGTGTTGAATGTCCAGGACGGAGTTCCATAAGGCATTTTGATATTTGGTAGCATGTGCCAATTAAGTAGACGGAGGGAGGAGCAGAGAGGCTGTTGTACAAGATTTTTTGGCCATAGAGTCCAGTTTTCTGGACTCTTTCTCAGGAGGCTGTGAGGAGAGGAACTCTAGCTTTGTCACAAGCTGCAGCCTGCACTACTCCCTCATGACTGGGGTGCACAAACAGAAATACTGCATTATTTCTGGAGAGCTGGTGCTTTTTGCCAATCTTTTTGTCTATTCCAGGTAAGGGAAGTAGGGATTTGGATTAGCTTCATTGTGTTTTTTCTCAAAGATTTGTATATAGATAAGACCATCTTTTTTGGAGAGGAAAGACTCGTATTTCTAAGAGGAAGGAGGAGGATGATTACAGTGGTCTCCTGGGTAGGAAGGTCCAGGGTGTCCACCATGTGTTGCAAGAAAGTAAAATGGGAGGAAAAATCCTTCTGTACATTTGGGGAGGTACCAAACTCCTGGTCAGGGGATACATTCGATTCCGATGACGAAGACATCATCACCACCACCACCCCCCATCATCTCTTCCTCCTCAGTAACAGTCTGGCCCAAAGGTAGGGACAGAACTGTGAGGGTGAACTGGAGTAGAGGGGGCATTCAAAATAGGGCCCATACCATACTCTGTATAGTTTGATAAAGGTGCCAAGTATTAGCCATTTCCTCCACAGAGGGCAAATCTTTTTCCAGGTCAGTTTGTTCTTTTGTTTGACTTTTTTCCGCCTTTTTCATTTTGAATCACTGGCATCTCCTTTTGCCTCAATGCGGGAGGGGCAGAGATACGTTTTTCTTTAAACTTTTTTGCAGGCATCGAGTCAGTGACCTGCTCACCATGTCTCTTTTCAGGCTGGTCACCATTATTATTTTTGTTATTCTTATCAGACTTAGTTTCAATGTAGTCCCTGGGGGACTCATCTTTGGGTTTGACCTGAGGAGAAGGCCCTCTTCAACAGTTTTGGTGGGGGCACATGAAAAGCCACATCTTTTGGCTCTCTAATAGTTTCTGAACAAAATTTAGGGCACATTGCACAATAATGGTCTGGACCTAAGCACTGTAAACACAAATCATGGCTGTCTGCTTTAGCCACTATTTTATGATACTTGAGAAATTTTTAAAACCTTTAGGTCCAGCCCTTTCCTTTGGTCTTTCTAACATGCCAATAAGTCAGAAAAAACAAATATTATGGTTCCCAATAGGGAAAATAGAGTTTAGCAGTCAGTTCTCTGGTGTTGAAGACCCATGGATAAAATAGGTGAAAATACACTAAAAGTTAAAGAAAAATTATGTTCTCGCTAAAAAACGGGAACCACTAAATAAAATACAGAACCGTCGAATTTAGTTAGACGTGATAAGTTTACCTCAGAAAAGCAGTGAGGAACCATGTAAGCATAAAAAAAAAAAAATATATAAACGTGATTCCCTGGAACTGAAGGAACCACTAAAACCAAGAAAATATAAGAAAACAGTGAAAAACTTACTAACTCAGCAAAAAGTAAGGAAAAGATGAACTTTTGGTAAGAAATTCTCTTCAGCCAAGAGTGAGAGAGCACCTCAAAGACGGTGTTGCTCAGTCAGGCAGAAAAAAAATTCTGGTGCCCTCTGGTCAAGCTCCACTCAGCACACCCTCCAACTCTTCCGATTGGCTAATTAATTTTATTCATCATCAATCAACTCCACCTCCAAGGCAGCTCAACCTAATCAGCTTACTGCATACTATTACTGATGCTAAAGGACTCCTTAAGAGAGAAACAGAAAAAACAAAACTGTGGCAGTCAGGGCATCATCAATGGTTACTGGCGAAGGTGTGCGTCATGCATGCTCCAGTACTGGCACCAGACTACTAAAGTTTCACTCCCATGGGGTCCTAGCACATAAGGCTTAAAAACAAAGTGGAGGCTCTTTGGAGAAGATGGATTGTTGGAAGATATACAATCTCTGGACAGTAAGCAGCACCGTTGGTGAAAGGGAGGTCCTACCTGGCGATTTAGGACAGGGCGGTGGGGGGCTCAGTGTAAAACTGATTAAGGGAAAAACCTAATAAGTACTACATGGTAAGGATGAGGGTGATCAGCAGGGTGCCTCTGGGTCAGTCCTGGGTCCTGCACTTCCCTTATCTGGGACAATGAGAGGGGATCCAAAGGCAAAATGAGACACTGCAGCACGCCAAAGCTATGCAGCAGGGTCAATGGTAGCAAAGGATTAGGTTTATGAAAGAGAACCTAGAAAAATTAGAAAAGTGGACAAGGATCTAGCAACTACAATACCAGAAAAGTGCAAGGCCATGCACATGAGAAGACTAACCCGGAAAAGTACAGTTACACACGAACTTACCGTAAGACTAGATCTTCGAGAGGCGCTCTTGCAGCAGGCCATAACCATGAGGTCTAATGCCGCAGGCACTAGGACCCATAGAGAAAAATTCTCAGCTAGCAGTACCAGCAGGACCGCCCCAGACATCTGCTCACCGCTGGCCATGGTACAAAAAGCGGACCCAGCTCCACCCCAGTTCCCTGCCAAGACCTGCTAACGAGCCCCGACAAGAGAAAGGAAGGTCTGCAGATGATGTTCCTGACACCTCTTTCAGAAGATGGAGAATGCTGCAAGAGCTCCTCTCGAAGATCTACTGTTACGGTAAGTTCTTACGTAACTGTACTATCTTACTTAGAGTGAGAGCTCTTGCAACAGGCTATAACCATTAGGACTGAATCCCAAGCAGTCCCACGCCAAGGAGGTGCCTAACCCCAGAGGTGGAAAGATGGGATGATGCTGGAAAACAGTATGTCATGACAGAAGTCCCTGAAGGACTGCCAGGTCAAAGCTGGCACGGCGTCTGGATGCAATGTCCAGGCTATAGAGCTTCACGAAGGTGTGCACAGAATTTCCAGGTGGCAGCCGTACACGTCTCTGATAGAGACATTCTTCAAAGCAGCAAAGGAAGCAGAGACTCCCCTGGTGGAGTGACCCCTAACCGGGCCCGGAAGGGGTTTATTGTGCTTTTCATAGCAAAACACAATGCAGTGGACGAGCTACTTTGAAATAGTCTGCTTAGACACTGGGTTGCCCGAATGTTGTGGCGCGAAAGCCCCAAACAGTTGCTCTGATTTACGGTCTGCAGCTGTGCGCTTAAGGAAGGCAGTATAGCGCAGTGGGTTAAGGCTCTGAGCTGCAGATCAGGAGACCTAGGTTTGAATCCCACAGCCCCCACTTGTATAGTGTGTGACCCTGAGCAAGTCACTTAACTTCCCAGTGCTCAGAGGTTGCACCTGTAAAAAAGCTTTCAGTTTAGTGTGTCTCACCTGGTTAAACAATTGGGAAAAAAAATAAATAAGCTAGTACCTCAGCGCCCTGTGGACGTCCAGAGTGTGAAGGAGAGCTTCTCCTCTATTGGTGGGAGAAGAAAAGTAAACTGGAAGGTCAACCGACTGGTTGAGGTCAATTCCGAGACCACTTTAGGAAAGAACTTCATATTCTTTCTGAGAGAAACTCTTTCCCTATGAAAAATTAAATATGGCTCTTTACATATCAGAGCCTGAACGCGAAACTCTTCGAGCTGAGGTAACAGCAACTGAAAACAAACTTTCCAGGAAAAATAACGCAGCTCACAGTCAGCCACATGTTTGGGGGAGACAGTGAGCTCTCCAACACAAACAGGAGGTCCCAGGGTGGGATAGGATCCCTAATGGGAGGTCTCGTGTAGAATCCCTCGTAAAAAGGTGCGGGCCACTTCCAGTTGGGCTAAGGTTTTGTCGCCCAAAAGGGTGTGATATGCAGAAATGGCCCACATGTGCACCTTTATGAAAGAGTAGCTCAAGCCTTGATGATATAAGGAGAGGAGATACTGAAATGCTGAGTTCACTGGACAGGTGAGGGGGTCCAGACAGTGAGACGACGCCCATAAGCAGAAGCACTTCCACTTCATAGCATAAGTGGAGTGAGTAGAGGGCTTCCTCGCTGAGACAAGGACGTCCGCCACCTCCTGGGAGACCCCGTACCTGGACTTTGCTACGTCTGTAGAAGCCAAGCATGAAGGTGCAAGGACCAGAGACTGGGAGAGACCAGTGAGCCCTGATCCTGGGACAGCAACTGCGAACATACTGGTAGCGGAACTGGAGGTTCCGAGGACAACCGCTGAAGTAGTGGGAACCAAATCTGCAGAGGCCACAATGGGGCAACCAAAATCATCTGGGCCCCTTCGGCCTGTATCTGCAATAGAACTCTTCGAATGAGAGGGACGGCATAGAGAAACTTCCCTGCCCAAAGGGACAATGCATCTGGCCAGAAAACACTAGGCGTGGGCTCTTGCGAGCAGAAAAGAAAAAATTACTCACCTTAGTAATGTTGTTTCTTCTAATGGAGTCTTGCTATATTATAGACATTAGCAGTTTGATCCAGCTCTAGAACTGCCCCGGAGTGAAATGGTTAAAACCATTCCAAAATAGAATTTTGGTACCGAGAGCAGCTCTATCTGTGTCATTTCAAACTTGAACTGTCAGATCTTTACGAGCCAAACTCACTAAGGTCTGTGTGGAAGCTGTAACCTACACTAGCCAAATGGCTACCTAAATAATAACAACCACTGATGGTCCCAACACCCAAGACTCAAGTCAGGGGACCAGAAATACTAACACCATTCTAATAATATGAAAATGGAACACAAGTAAAATAAAACACACACACGCGTACACATACACACACACACACACCCAAAGTCCCAAAGGGGACAAAATGCTAACAGGACATAAGTAGTGCCCACACTAAGTTGCCCGCACCCCACCAAGTAGAGGTTCTGAGAGGGGCAGGTTGGGGGGGGGGGTCTATAATATAGCAAGACTCCATTAGAAGAAACAACATTACTAAGGTGAGTAATTTTTTCTTCAAACATGAAGTCTTGCTATATTATAGACATTAGCAGAATACACAGCAGTACCTCCATGGAGGAAGGGCAGAACCTACTTAGGGAATAGGCTCTGAAGAACAGCTGTGCCAAACCGAGCATCTCTCCTGGCCTGGACATCCAGGAGTAATGCTTGGTAAAAGTGTGTACCGCTTTCAAGTAGCAGCCTGGCAAATCTCTAATAAAGGGATATCTCTGGCAGCAGCTAGAGACCAGCTGTACCCCTGGTAGAATGAGCCCTCAAACTGGGGCTCTGCCCACTTTCTGATAACAAAATTGGATACAAGAGACAATCCACCTGGCTATTGATCTCTTAGTGGCAGGTTTGCCTTTCCCAACTTCACCATAGGTAAGGAAAAGTTGGAGGATTCAACCTGTGACCTTTAGTACGCTCTATATAATAACTAAGAGCTCTCTTAACATCCAGGCTGTGCAACCTCCTCACCGAAGAGGAGTGATCAGTGAAAAATACTGGAAGGAGATAGATTGATTAAGATGGAAATCTGAAACCACCTTAGGCAAAACTTCCTATTAGTCCTAAGGACTACCTTATCCCTGTGGAAAGAAATAAAGTCAGTCTCCACTGACAAGGCTTGCAATTCACTTATGCGTCTGGCAGAAGTGATAGCCACTAGAAAACAGTTTTCCAAGTTAGGTACTTAAGCTCTGCAGAAGACAGAGGTTCAAAGGGGGTTGCATTAACTGGGCAATGCAAACATTAAGGTCCCAAGCAGGGGCCGGTTTCCGAAAGGGAGGATTAGTATGGAGTAATCCCTTAAAAAACTTGGAAAACACAGGATGAGAGGAAAGAGGGGATGACTTTCCTGCTGACACAAAAGCAGACAGCTGCCAAATGAACTCTCAGGGTAGCTGGTCTGAGACCCAAGGAATTAAGATGTACCATGTAATCTAACAAAATGGGCAATTCGGCAGATTCTGGGGAAATATTTTTCCCAGCACACCAAATGGAAAACCTTTTCCATTTAGAACTATAAGTAGCCCTAGTGGAAGGCTTTCTGGAAGCCTTTAGGATCTCAAGAACACCCTGAGAGGTGTAAATCAGCAAACTAACTCCTCAAGAGCCAGGCCTTGAGGTTGAGGGATTTGAGGTCCGGATACCAAACCCTTCCCTGGGCACAAGTTAACAGATTGTGATTCCTGGGAGGCACAGGGAAGATGGACTGTCAGAGACAGAAGGAGTGGGTACCAGGGCTGCCTGGCCCAATCTGGGGCAATCAGAATCACCTGCAAGGCTGAGATCTGATTTTGACTAGTACTTTGAATAGGAGAGGAAGGGGAAAGCATAGAGGAACTTCCCCTCCCAATCCAGAAGAAGGGCATCCAGGGGAACTGAGCCCAGCACTGGAGGCCTGCAACAGAACAGAGGAAGTCTGTGACTGTCTGGGGCTGCAAAAAGATCTATCTGAGGGATGCTCCACTTGGCAAAAACTATCCCCAGCACTTGGGGATCCAAGGACCATTCGTGATGGCCCTGGGAAATCCTGCTGAGAGCATCCGCTAGGACATTGTCCTTCCCTGGAAGATGAACTGCTATGAGGGAAGTGTTCAGGGAATAGGCCAGAGACCACAACTTCATTGACTCTGTGCACAAGGTCAAGACCGAGTGCCCTGCTTGTTGATTTACCACATTGTTGTGGTGTTGTCTGTCTGACTTGTATCACCTTGTCGTGGACAGATGCAGAAAAGCTTGAAGAGCTAAAAGACAGCTCTGAGTTCCAGCAAATTGATGTGAGCAGAGATTCCTGGGGGACCAAACTCCCTGAGTGGAAAGGTCGCCATGTGGGCTCCCAACCCAGAAGGGAAGCATCTGTAGTGAGAGTCAAGTCGTGAGAAGGGAAATGAAGGGACCCCTGTCTTAATTGGTCTGATCCTGCCACCACTGGAGAGCTAGGATCAAGGTTCGAGTCACTGGGACCAACTTGGAAAGGGGTCTCTTCTCTGAGACCAAAAGGTTCTCAAGTGAAACTGAATGACTCATCTGAAATCTGGCTCCCTGCACAACAGCTGTGGATGCAGCCATGTGCCCCAGGAGCTGCAGAAAGTGTCTTGCTGGTCGAGAGACCTGCAGAGTGAAGGAAGAGGCCAGAGCCACTAAATTCCTACCCTTTCTGGGGAAGAGGCTCTGGCTAGCTTTGTGTCCAATTCTGCCCCTATAAAGGTGAGTACCTGGACTGGTTCCAGAACAGACTTTGGTAGGTTTAGCAGAAAACCCAGGGAGGTGAGAAGCTGGTGGGTGACCTGCAAGTGAGATTTTACCTGTTCTGGGGACTGGCCTACAATGAGCCAGTCATCTAGATAGGGAAAAACAGCAATCCTCTGCCTCCTTAAGTGGGCCACTGCCACTGCTAGACACTTTGTGAATACCCTTGGAGCAGAGGTAAGGTCAAGGGCATTGCTCTGAACTGGTAATGACCTGAGGGCAGTTCGAATCTGAGGTACTTTCGATGGGATCTTCTGATTAGGACATGGAAATAGGCATCCTTGAGGTCCAGGGAGGCTAGCCAGTCCCTGGCCTTAGGGAAGGTAAAATCATTGCCAGAGTTACCATTTTGAACTTTGGTTTCAAAAGATGCTTGTTCAGATATCCGAGATCTAAAATGGGCCGCCACTCTCCTGTCTTTTATGGGGTAAGGAAGTATCTGGAATACAGACCCCTGCCCTGATGCAGGGGAGGAACCCTTTCTACTGCTCTGAGAGCTAACAGGGATGAGACCTGTTTCCAGAGCGAGGGTCTCTGAAGCACTTGCAGGTAGAAAAAGTCTGCTTCTCAACTTGGGAAACTTTTTAAGCTGAGAACCAGACCCTGGCTTACTACTTCAGAACCCACTTGTCTGAGGTTAAAGAAGCCCAATTCTGACTGAGTAAGCCAGCCTGCCCCCACTGGTACAGGAGAATCGGCCCTGGGCACCCCATCAAGGTGCCTGTTTTTAGGAGCTTTAGGCTGGGGGTGGGAGCAGGTCTGCCCACCCCTCGCCTGCCCCTGCCTCTGAAGAAGCCCCTCTGAGCATAGGCAGAGGAGGCCTGAGTCTGGTAGAAAGGCTGTGAAAGGCCTACCCCTACCCCTGGGGCATGCCTTTGAGGAGTGGCTTGCCGCCTCCTTAGCCTGGGCACTCTTGTAAGTAGTCCTATATTCATCCATCTCTTTCATGTAGTTCTCTGTCTGCTCCCCAAACAGAGAATTTCCACCACAGGAAAATCCATAGCCTTAGTCTGGGTATCCTGTGACAAGCTAGTACACCTGAGCCAGGCCAACCACTGAAAAGCTAAAGATGTGGCCATGACCCTAGAGGAAACATCATTAACATCCACAGCAGCATGAAACTGAACCTTAGAGCTTCAATGCCATCAGCAGCCACCTGTTCTAGTTCACTAGCCAGGTGGCCATGGGCCTGCTTGGCCAACTGCATAACAGTACCCCATCTAGATTTCTGATACCTAGCTACATAAGCCATATAATTTGCTTGCCTGAGTCCCAGAGAGGCTGCCATATACTGTTTTTTGCCATGGCATCAATCTTCCTGGAATCCTTGTCAGGAGGATGTGAAGCCAAGGGAATATTAGCTTTATCACAGGCAGCAGCCTGAACTACCCCAACATGACTGCATTGCTGAGAAAGGAATTCTGTATCAGGGCCTGACAATGTATACCTTCTGTCCATCTTTTTATCTACAGGAGGCAAAGAATTAGGAGCTTTTAAATTTTTAATTGTTTGTTTCCTAAAATACTTATGTAAAGGAAAAGACGCATCTCCTAGACTCTGAATATCCATCATTTCTACAAAATCAGGCTCCTCTTGCTCATCCACAGCCTCTTCTAAAGGAAGCTGGAGGGTTTCAGCAACTTTTATAAAACATTAAATGAGATGGGGACTCAGACAGCATAGGGGAGATTCAAAGGTCCGTTCAGGAGATGTCCATTCAATGGGCACACCCAGACCTTCCCAGCCACATTCATACTGTTCATAATCTTCCTCCCCTCCCTCTGGTTCATAAAATTCCTCAATATCATAATCCTGAACCACTGGGACCGGACGAACCGACCTTTTACCAGATAGTGGTGGTTGGACGGACCCTAAGACAGTGACTGGACAATTTGTATGGCTTTGCTATCTCTGCAGCAGTTGGAGAAGGAATTTTGGACTCCAGACCTGCTGATTTTCTTGTTTTCTTTACTGAAATTGGTTCCTCAGAACCAGCTTTTCTTTGCCGAGGAAGTCTGGCCTGGTCAGAGGGCACTCCCTCTGGTTCGGCCTGGCACTGAACCGGCTGGCCATCCGGTCAGCGGACTTTTTGGCTCTCGCCCCTGAGCCTGCCCAATCTTTTTCCAGGGTGGCTGCAGGAATTCTTTACATACCTGGCAGTCTGACTGAGGTGGTCAAACCCCAGACAATAAACAATGTGGTGTGGGGTCAGCCTTGGCAAAGACTTCCCACAAACATCACAGTGTTGAAACCCATGGGCCGCGTTTTTCTTTTGGGTTTCTCAGACATAATGCCAGCCTAACCAAAACTTGCCTTTTAATCGGCAGTGCCAGAAGACCCCTTATCTAGGTTCCCAACCATGTTCACGTGGTATTGGAAAAACGTAATAAATCTGTTTTTTTAGAACCGATAAGAACCGGGAACCGCACTCTAAAACAGTAACTTTTAGTTTTAAACCCACTGATCGTTCAAACCGAACCGATAACTTACAAGTTCCACACAGACAAAACCTTCATTTACTTATGGTTACCACAGATAGAGCTTGAACCGAACGGTTTGCAGTTAAATAAAACTCATGGACTTCGGTGGCGCCATCGACCTGATGGCAGCGTAACCAAGGAGGCTACCCGAGTGATCCTAACAAACCCTCAAACCAGTGCTATCCAACGACATCAAGTCATACAAGTCAGCTGGAGGGACTCCACCAAATGTCACGAAGAAGGGGACAACCAATTTGCAGTCCTGGCCGCCATGATGAAGAGCGATCGCAGGATGAGGGCTCCAGAGCGAAGAGATTCGAGGGCCTCGCCCCGTCAGCGCCATGGCAGCACCGCAGCCGCAGCAGGCCCCCACACAATCCTACAAAGACAGATGGCGCAAATGCTGGCGGAATTCGACAGAGTTCCGCGGAAATGAAATCGACGGTGTCAGCTCTCCGCTCGGATGTCGGAAGCTAGAGCAGAGACAAGAACATAGCGAGGCCCGAATTTCATCTGCGTGGAGGATAAGCTGAGGAACCGACCGCATGATCACTCAGCTACAGGAAGTCAAGGCCCTGAGGGCTGGGGCTGAAGATGCAGAATGCCGCAATAGAAGAAGCAATATCCGATTTCAGGCATCCCAGAGGGCACGGAAGGACCGGACATGATCAAATACATCCAACACCTTCTTAGGGAGCTACTAAATATACCAGAGGAGGTCACTTTGGAAATAGAGCGGGCACACCGCGCGCTGGGGTCGAGGCCTCCACCAGGGTCTCGCCCACGCACGGTGCTGGTAAAATTCCTAAGATTTCAAGACAAGGAGGCAGTTTTGAGAGCAGCCTGGAGGAAGGGGACTGTGCTCCTGGGATCTCAGCATCTGTATTTTGACAACGATTACGCACCTGAGATAATGGCGCGAAGGCGCGCCTATGCTACGACCATGAAAGCTTTGAAATTGGCCGGAATTAAATCCCGTACACCGTAGCCGGCTAAGATGGTGATCCAGTTTCCCGAGGGTGCTAAGACGGTCGAGTCGGCAGAGGAGGCTATGGGGCGAACTCCAAGGAGGAAGCAGATTAATATCCCACAGCCCAGAATCACCGAGAGGCCCAACTGTAGCATCGAAATTGGCCCAAAAGCTATGGAATACAGAACAGAAGGAAGTAAGGCGCAGGCAAGGTGCGGAGACTATAAGGGAAATAACTGGGACACTACAAGCGAGCAACCTTGCCGTAAGACCGACAGAGGACTGGAGCTAACGTGGGACATAGAAATGTAAAGTACCTAGCTAATTCCTTGAAAGGATAGAGGGGGGGGAATTAAGATGGGGAAGGAACGAAAAAGGTAGAAGGTGGGGAACGGTCAGCAGAGTGGTCGACAGAAGATAAAAAGGGAGGATCTATGTGGGGGGCGGACGGTGGGAAAGGAACTTAATCAGCCGTAAGAGGGGTTGGGGGGGAGCCCCTTCTCTGGTATTGGAACCAGGCCATGGTAAGGGTTTAATCGATCGCACAAGGGACACGACTAAGCAGCGGTCAGTAAAAGGGGGATGGGGAACTGGAAGTACGGATAGGGAGACTTGGGAGGGGCTGGCTCAGCACTGAGTGCTAACCGAGGAAGGTGGGGAACGGGATCTAAGGAAGAGAGACAGGAGGAGGGAGGAAAGAAAATGCTGGGCAAAGCGGGAATAAGTAAGGCGTGAGCCATGCGATGATCCGGATCCATATGGGGGCACTGAGCTGGAGTGTATGGACAGTCGGTAGGGTGAATTCAGTGAACAGCAGGACCAGCTTTTAAGGTCTCCCAAGGTTAGTCTATAGGGATATTGGGTTTGTAGGGAAGGGCCTAGTTTAACTGACCGGGATTCGAAGGGGGCTGAGGGAGTTTCCACTAGGGTGAGGCAAGAGACCGGAGGGATGGAGGATGGGAGGAGGGGGTGACCTGGGTTTCGCTTATGGATGGATTATGGGATGGGGGGGGGGGCCTGGCTAAAGCTGGTGCATGCCATGAGGGTGGCGGAAAACCTTAGAATGGCTGGGAGGGATGAGGCCACTCAGGCCCCCCTCACCCAACCAGCCGAGATAGTCGGAGGGGGAAGATTAAAATGGATTCACTCTTGGGTTGGGGCCTTGGGGAAGTGGGGGTTTGGCACTCTTTCGTAGCCAAGCCGGGCTGCCCGGCTGCAATATAGAATAAGTAATGGGCCCAAAGGGCAGAGGGGCCCTCTTTCTTTTTCCTTTTCCTGCTAGATATATCCCCCAAAACCCAACAATTTAAGGATCATAGGGAGGGCAGAAGAAGCTGCACGTAATTGTCACCTAACCCATACCCATTCCCGAACAGCACGAAGTGCGACAGCCCAGAGTTGCTGGGGCAATGGCAAATTTCTTTTGCCTTGAGGTCAGATTATCTGGCCCGTGGAAGTACCAGTTGCTGATGTTGAATGTTAGTCTGTTCAAATACAATACTATTGTAAGTGTAGTGATGTTAGAGTTAATCTAAACTGTTGTTGTAATGTTTTTCAGAGTGTCCTAGTAGCCAACCACAGACAACCAATCTCGGTGAGGTGCCCCCTGGGGACGGTGGACCTGGGGACCAACCAGGAGGGGTGGTGGAATGGAAAATAAACACGTAGAACAAATGGGTACAGCTAAAATTAAACTCCTTTCCTAAATATTAATGGCCTTGCTTCTCCAATTAAAAGGTCGAAGGTCCTGACCTTTATCAGACGGCTCAAAAGCAGATCCGACATTCCTACAGGAAGACGACATGAATAGTAGAGAGCACTTAATTAGCCAAACTTAGCAGGGGTCAGATGTTCTACCCTCTGCCAGATCGGGCAGACGAGGGGTGGCCATTATGAACCCAGCAGGAACCCCCGACAGTAAACGACTAGTGGACTGGACCCAGAGGTCGCATGATCCTGGTACAGGGGTTCTGGTGGCAAGCAGGTAACCCTGGTGAACTTATATATCCCCCGGAATGGCTGTGACGCTTAGCTTAGGCCTTTACTAGACAAAATTATACAAAACCAAGGGAGTGCTAATGATGGCAGGTGACTAATTTTGTTATGGACCCCAGTGTGGACTCCACCAATGTTAGGCCCTCTAGGTATCAGCCACCCAGAGGTTCTTTAAAAGATTTGTGAATGAGGCAGGATGGTGCGATGCGTGGAGGAAAATCCACCCTCATTCAAGGAACTATACTTTTATTCGGCAGTACAACACATACACCTGCATTGACCAGGTGTATACACAGGTGGAGAATCTCGGACATGATGTCCAAATTGGAGACATCGCCATTTCGGACCATGCCCCCAAACATCCATATGGGATTTTGGCCTCCAGCCAAGAAGGACGATGTGGAGGCTTAACCCTCCATTTGTGCTCCAAGAAATTCGTGACTTTCTCAAAGGAGGATACAGGAGATTAAGGAAGATAACCCGGTTTCAGACTCTACCCCACTATACATTGGGACACGATTAAGACAGTGCTTAGGGGTCACTAATAAAATCTACAGCAGAACAGGAAAGACAGCGCAAGGCACGAAGGCTGGAGCTGGAGGATACACTACACTCCTCCAGATGGCACACAAGCAGGGGACGGTGGTCCCTCCCTCAATTGCAGCAGACCAGGCATGAACTGGATCTACTGATACAGCAGCAGAACCGAGATGGCACTTACATTTTCTGACAAAGATACTACGAGGTTGGGCCCAGGGGCCACGCGGATGTTGGCGTGATCAGGCCCGGAGCCAGAGGAAGCTGGCCACGGTCACTTCAATAATACACCCTAATGGATAATATACGACACTAAAACTCAGGACATTGCGAGCTTTTACCACATACTATCAGTCCCTGTATACCCCAGGAGAAACAAGTACCTTACATGACGTACAAGAATTCTACGATCAATCACCTTACCACGACTCACGGAGGCCCGGGGAGGCTTTGGTCGCCTGATCACGGACACGGAGCTGACATCAGTCATACGGAATACTAAACGCCAAAGCCCCTGGCCCAGACGGATACTGGTGGAATTCTACAAGGCATTTAAGGCCCAAATCCTTCCGAGCCTCCGCCGGTTTTAATGAAGTCCTGGAAGGGGGCCTCTCCCCATCCTGGGCCTATGCCACAGTGTCTGTTATCCCCAAGCAGGGTAAAACCCACAATTGTGTGCCTCAGACAGGCCTCATATCTGTGCTTAATCAGGACTATAAACTTTTTATGTCAATTCTGTCCCATAGGGTGGACCGGATCCTCCTCACTGGTTCATAAGGATCAAACGGGGTTTGTCCGAACCCATACCACCACGGATAACATAAGATGAACCCTCTATGTAGTGCATCAAATGCACAAGGAGGGAATCCCATCCCTGTTGGTCAGTCTGGATGCCGAGAAGGCATTAGACAGAGTTTCCTGGCAGTTTCTTTATGAAACTTTACTCACATTCGGTTTCCTCCCGTATTAGTGAATGTCCTAAAGAACATATACCCGGCACCATACGCCTGTGTAAGGTGAATGGACATCACTAAAGTATTCCCTATACAGAGGAACGAGACAGGGCTGTCCCTCTCACCTCTCTTGTTATGACATCATAGAACCCCTAGCACAGAAGATCAGGAAACACAAAACATAACTGGAGTAATCCGGGGTGGGGGGGTGGAGCATCAATGCCCTTATCATGGATGACATATTGCTGTATCTCGTGAACCGAACAGTCCCTTTGGCAGCCAAACAAATCTTGAGGCCTTTGGTGGGGTGTCAGGTATAAATTAAACCTAACAAAACCGAGATGCTCCCTTTCATTACTCCTACCCAGAGTACAAGGCTTTGGTCCCAGGAAATGCGAACTCGGAAAATTGAAATACCTAAGGATACACATACCCAGATCCGATCAGGAGTTTTATAACTGTAATTGCGCCTTAATAACATACAGCTTAAAGTTGATCTGGCGGTTTAGCGACACTCCCCTCAGACTGGCACGAGGATTGACCTCATTAAGATGGTCACCCTGCCCAGAGCGCTGTATATGTTTCAGAATATACCGCTTGGATCCCAACACAAACATTCAAGGAAATAAACAAGCATATCACTAAATTTGTCTGGCTAACAAAGGCCCGTGTAGGGTTTGGGATCCTGACCTCCTAGAGATGAGGGGGGCATGGGTCTCCCGGATCTTCGACTTTATCAGCAGGCGGTGAATGTGATACATGTAATGTCCAGGCAAGGTAGAACTGACAGCCCACACTGGCTGGACATGAAACCACACTTATAGATGACACTGATTTCTGCAGAATTTTATATCAGGCCGGGAGAACTGGCCTGTATTTCCAGGGGACACCCTTGGATCGAGGACACGCAAGTTAAAGGCTGGAGGACTATCCGGAGGACCACCAGCTGACCAGGTTTCTTCCACTCCTGTCCGATCCCCTCTAGAGGCTTTCCTCCGAACATTACTGATGGTGGCTTTCATAGGTGGGAGAGGGAGGACAGATATCTGAGCCAAATAATGAGGCAGGGTATTATGTGGTCCTTCACAGGAGATCAAGGATTTTAATGTTCGAGAAGGAAGATTTCTTCCGCTACCTACAGCTCAGACATTACATGAACCATCTCCCAGGGAGATCTGGGATCGGACCGGGTCCCGGCCACCGGTACAGACCCCTGAAGCGATGTTCAGGACTAGAAAACAAACCGCCTGATCCAGATGTGCTATAGCTCCTTGAGAACCCCGAACCGGTCCTGCATAGATAGCATCCGGAACAGATGGAGCTGGGAATACGCCATGAGGTGACTCCAGAAGACTAAAGAGCTGAGCCTCGAGTGAACCCAGCCAAATAACCAGCTCGCATGTCTGGGCGGAATTTGCATGGAAGTGCTTAATTCGCTACTCAGAACCCAGTAATTACTGCTCATTATAAGGCTGGGCAGGGAGCGGGATGTTGGCATGTCTAGCGCGCTGAAAGGGCCGACCATACCCATGTAATGTGAGCTGTCCTTCCCGAGACCTTTGATGACCTCCTTGCAGCAACACCTTCAGGAGATTTTGACCCCCAGTTCCAGCTGACAATGGAGCTGGTCCTGCTGCTGGTCCTCCCCGGGATATGCGAGGAGCCCATAACTAGGCACATTCTCCTTGTGTTGCTCACGGCAGCCAAAAAGCCATAACGCGACATTGGCCGACACTCGAAGTACCCACCATATAAGAATAGCTGAGTTATTTCTAAACAAATTTACACCATGGAAAAATAACAGTCTAAATAATCAGGTAGAAAAATTTAATACCAGATGGGCCAAATGGCAGATATACTACATGCTGAGGGACCCGTGTTCGTCTCCTTAGGGTGGGGGGCGGAGGGCAACCCTGGGGCCCCTCCTCCCCTCGCCCCTCTCGACACTGCGGGGGTGGGCCTGGGGCTCGGGGAGCCAGGGGCTGGGATGGGTGCCCTCACGCGAATGCTACACTGCAGGGACCAGACAGGAGTTTCTATGTCAGTATAAATGACATCTAATGCCGAGCTCTCCCAGGAGATAGCGTAACTTTCCCCCTGTGTAGGAGAGAACTACTTAACGTGATGGGCTGGGATGCCCAGGAGAGAGGCCAAAGTGAGGAGATGGAAGGCCAAGGAACCGAAATATGGGCAGTGTGGGGCCTGTCGAGAGGGGTGGGAGAAGGCTATGGTCGGCAGTGTGGGGCCTGTCGAGAGGGGTGGGAGAAGGCTATGGTCGGCAGTGTGGGGCCTGTCGAGAGGGGTGGGAGAAGGCTATGGTCGGCAGTGTGGGGCCTGTCGAGAGGGGTGGGAGAAGGCTATGGTCGGCAGTGTGGGGCCTGTCGAGAGGGGTGGGAGAAGGCTATGGTCGGCAGTGTGGGGACTGTCGAGAGGGGGTGGGAGAAGGCTATGGTCGGCAGTGTGGGGCCTGTCGAGAGGGTGGGAGAAGGCTATGGTCGGCAGTGGGGCCTGTCGAGAGGGGTGGGAGAAGGCTATGGTCGGCAGTGTGGGGCCTGTCGAGAGGGGTGGGAGAAGGCTATGGTCGGCAGTGTGGGGACTGTCAAGAGGGGGTGGGAGAAGGCTATGGTCGGCAGTGTGGGACTGTCGAGAGGGGTGGGAGAAGGCTATGGTCAGCAGTGTGGGGCCTGTCGAGAGGGGTGAGAAGGCTATGGTCGGCAGTGTGGGGCCTGTCGAGAGGGGTGGGAGAAGGCTATGGTCGGCAGTGTGGGACCTGTCGAGAGGGGTGGGAGAAGGCTATGGTCGGCAGTGTGGGGCCTGTCGAAAGGGGTGGGAGAAGGCTATGGTCGGCAGTGTGGGGCCTGTCGAGAGGGGTGGGAGAAGGCTATGGTCGGCAGTGTGGGGCCTGTCGAGAGGGGTGGAGAAGGCTATGGTCGGCAGTGTGGGGCCTGTCGAGAGGGGTGGGAGAAGGCTATGGTCGGCAGTGTGGGGACTGTCAAGAGGGGTGGGAGAAGGCTATGGTCAGCAGTGTGGGGACTGTCGAGAGGGGTGGGAGAAGGCTATGGTCGGCAGTGTGGGGCCTGTCGAGAGGGGTGGGAGAAGGCTATGGTCGGCAGTGTGGGGCCTGTCGAGAGGGGTGGGAGAAGGCTATGGTCGGCAGTGTGGGGACTGTCGAGAGGGTGGGAGAAGGCTATGGTCGGCAGTGTGGGGCCTGTCGAGAGGGGTGGGAGAAGGCTATGGTCGGCAGTGTGGGCCTGTCGAGAGGGGTGGGAGAAGGCTATGGTCGGCAGTGTGGGGCCTGTCGAGAGGGGTGGGAGAAGGCTATGGTCGGCAGTGTGGGGCCTGTCGAGAGGGGTGGGAGAAGGCTATGGTCGGCAGTGTGGGGCCTGTCGAGAGGGGTGGGAGAAGGCTATGGTCGGCAGTGTGGGGCCTGTCGAGAGGGGTGGGAGAAGGCTATGGTCGGCAGTGTGGGGCCTGTCGAGGAGGTGGGAGAAGGCTATGGTCGGCAGTGTGGGGCCTGTCGAGAGGGTGGGAGAAGGCTATGGTCAGCAGTGTGGGGACTGTCGAGAGGGGTGGGAGAAGGCTATGGTCAGCAGTGTGGGGCCTGTCGAGAGGGGTGGGAGAAGGCTATGGTCAGCAGTGTGGGGCCTGTCGAGAGGGGTGGGAGAAGGCTATGGTCGGCAGTGTGGGGACTGTCGAGAGGGGGTGGGAGAAGGCTATGGTCGGCAGTGTGGGGCCTGTCGAGAGGGGTGGGAGAAGGCTATGGTCGGCAGTGTGGGGCCTGTCGAGAGGGTGGGAGAAGGCTATGGTCGGCAGTGTGGGGACCTGTCGAGAGGGGTGGGAGAAGGCTATGGTCGGCAGTGTGGGGACTGTCGAGAGGGGTGGGAGAAGGCTATGGTCGGCAGTGTGGGGCCTGTCGAGAGGGGTGGGAGAAGGCTATGGTCGGCAGTGTGGGGACTGTCGAGAGGGGTGGGAGAAGGCTATGGTCGGCAGTGTGGGGACTGTCGAGAGGGGTGGGAGAAGGCTATGGTCGGCAGTGTGGGGCCTGTCGAGAGGGGTGGGAGAAGGCTATGGTCAGCAGTGTGGGGCCTGTCGAGAGGGGTGGGAGAAGGCTATGGTCAGCAGTGTGGGGCCTGTCGAGGGGGGGTGGGAGAAGGCTATGGTCGGCAGTGTGGGGCCTGTCGAGAGGGGTGGGAGAAGGCTATGGTCGGCAGTGTGGGGCCTGTCGAGAGGGGTGGGAGAAGGCTATGGTCGGCAGTGTGGGGCCTGTCGAGAGGGGTGGGAAGGCTATGGTCGGCAGTGTGGGGCCTGTCGAGAGGGGTGGGAGAAGGCTATGGTCGGCAGTGGGGCCTGTCGAGAGGGGTGGGAGAAGGCTATGGTCGGCAGTGTGGGGACTGTCGAGAGGGGTGGGAGAAGGCTATGGTCGGCAGTGTGGGGCCTGTCGAGAGGGGTGGGAGAAGGCTATGGTCAGCAGTGTGGGGACCTGTCGAGAGGGGTGGGAGAAGGCTATGGTCGGCAGTGTGGGGCCTGTCGAGAGGGGTGGGAGAAGGCTATGGTCGGCAGTGTGGGGCCTGTCGAGAGGGGTGGAGAAGGCTATGGTCGGCAGTGTGGGGCCTGTCGAGAGGGGTGGGAGAAGGCTATGGTCGGCAGTGTGGGGCCTGTCGAGAGGGGTGGGAGAAGGCTATGGTCGGCAGTGTGGGGCCTGTCGAGAGGGGGGGAGAAGGCTATGGTCGGCAGTGTGGGGCCTGTCGAGAGGGGTGGGAGAAGGCTATGGTCGCAGTGTGGGGCCTGTCGAGAGGGGTGGGAGAAGGCTATGGTCGGCAGTGTGGGGCCTGTCGAGAGGGGTGGGAGAAGGCTATGGTCGGCAGTGTGGGGACTGTCGAGAGGGGTGGGAGAAGGCTATGGTCGGCAGTGTGGGGCCTGTCGAGAGGGGTGGGAGAAGGCTATGGTCGGCAGTGTGGGGCCTGTCGAGAGGGGTGGGAGAAGGCTATGGTCAGCAGTGTGGGGCCTGTCGAGAGGGTGGGAGAAGGCTATGGTCGGCAGTGTGGGACTGTCGAGAGGGGTGGGAGAAGGCTATGGTCGGCAGTGTGGGGCCTGTCGAGAGGGGTGGGAGAAGGCTATGGTCAGGCAGTGTGGGGCCTGTCGAGAGGGTGGGAGAAGGCTATGGTCAGCAGTGTGGGGCCTGTCGAGAGGGGTGGGAGAAGGCTATGGTCGGCAGTGTGGGACTGTCAAGAGGGGTGGGAGAAGGCTATGGTCGGCAGTGTGGGGCCTGTCGAGAGGGGTGGGAGAAGGCTATGGTCGGCAGTGTGGGGCCTGTCGAGAGGTGGGAGAAGGCTATGGTCGGCAGTGTGGGGCCTGTCAGAGGGGTGGGAGAAGGCTATGGTCGGCAGTGGGGCCTGTCGAGAGGGGTGGGAGAAGGCTATGGTCGGCAGTGTGGGGCCTGTCGAGAGGGGTGGGAGAAGGCTATGGTCAGCAGTGTGGGGACTGTCAAGAGGGGTGGGAGAAGGCTATGGTCGGCAGTGTGGGGCCTGTCGAGAGGGGGTGGGAGAAGGCTATAGTCGGCAGTGTGGGCCTGTCAGAGAGGTGGGAGAAGGCTATGGTCGGCAGTGTGGGGCCTGTCGAGAGGGGTGGGAGAAGGCTATGGTCAGCAGTGTGGGCCTGTCGAGAGGGTGGGAGAAGGCTATGGTCGGCAGTGTGGGGCCTGTCGAGAGGGGGTGGGAGAAGGCTATGGTCAGCAGTGTGGGGACTGTCGAGAGGGGTGGGAGAAGGCTATGGTCGGCAGTGTGGGGCCTGTCGAGAGGGGTGGGAGAAGGCTATGGTCGGCAGTGTGGGGCCTGTCGAGAGGGGGGGAGAAGGCTATGGTCGGCAGTGTGGGGACTGTCGAGAGGGGTGGAGAAGGCTATGGTCGGCAGTGTGGGGCCTGTCGAGAGGGGTGGGAGAAGGCTATGGTCGGCAGTGTGGGGCCTGTCGAGAGGGGTGGGAGAAGGCTATGGTCGGCAGTGTGGGGCCTGTCGAGAGGGGTGGAGAAGGCTATGGTCAGCAGTGTGGGGACTGTCGAGAGGGTGGGAGAAGGCTATGGTCGGCAGTGTGGGGCCTGTCGAGAGGGGTGGGAGAAGGCTATGGTCGGCAGTGTGGGGTCTGTCGAGAGGGGTGGGAGAAGGCTATGGTCAGCAGTGTGGGGACTGTTCGAGAGGGGTGGGAGAAGGCTATGGTCGGCAGTGTGGGGACTGTCGAGAGGGGTGGGAGAAGGCTATGGTCAGCAGTGTGGGGCCTGTCGAGAGGGGTGGGAGAAGGCTATGGTCGGCAGTGTGGGCCTGTCGAGAGGGGTGGGAGAAGGCTATGGTCGGCAGTGTGGGGCCTGTCGAGAGGGGTGGGAGAAGGCTATGGTCAGCAGTGTGGGGACTGTCGAGAGGGGTGGGAGAAGGCTATGGTCGGCAGTGTGGGGCCTGTCGAGAGGGGTGGGAGAAGGCTATGGTCGCAGGTGGGGGCTGTCGAGGAGGGGTGGGAGGAGGCTATGGTCGGCAGTGTGGGGCCTGTCGAGAGGGGTGGAGAAGGCTATGAGTCGGCAGTGTGGGGCCTGTCAGAGGAGGGGTGGGAGAAGGCTATGGTCGGCACTGTGGGGCCTGGCGAGAGGGGTGGAGGAAGGCTATGGTCGGCAGTGTGGGGCCTGTTGAGAGGGGTGGAGGAAGGCTATGGTCGGCAGTGTGGGGCCTGGCGAGAGGGGTGGGAGAAGGCCATGGTCGGCAGTGTGGGCCTGTCAAGAGGGGTGGGAGAAGGCTATGGTCGCAGCTGTGGGGCCTGTCAAGAGGTGGGAGAAGGCTATGTCGGCACTGTGGAGGCCTGGCGAGAGGGGTGGAGGAAGGCTATGGTCGGCAGTGTGGGGCCTGTTGAGAGGGGTGGAGAGGCTATGGTCGGCACTGTGGGGCCTGGCCGAGAGGGTGGAGGAAGGCTATAAGTCGTGAGTGGGGCCTGTCGAGAGGGTGGAGGAAGGCTGTAGTCGGCACTGTGGGGCCTGGCGAGAGGGGTGGAGGAAGGCTATGGTCGGCAGTGTGGGGCTTGTCGAGAGGGGTTGATCTCCTCCTGCGTTAGCTGGTGCTTCATACCCCCCCCCGTGGATGCCGAGGAGCACTCCTGTCATGCATGCATCCGTTAGTGCATGCACATCAGAGCCTTTGGTGGCCTTCCCCAATTCCATGAGCCCTTGCACTGCCACCTGGGGGCTCCCAGGTGGCAGTAGACAGCGGAGTCTGCCCCCCCAGGTGGCAGTAGCACAGCGGAGTCTATCCCCCTAGGTGGCAGTAGCACAGTGGAGTCTGCCCCCCCCCAGGTGGCAGTAGCACAGCGGAGTCTGCCCCCCCCAGGTGGCAGTAGCACAGCGGAGTCTGCCCCCCCCAGGTGGCAGTAGCACAGCAGAGTCTGTCCCTCTAGGTGGCAGTAATACAGTGGAGTTTGTCCCCCCAACCTTCCCCCCAAGGAGGAGAGCATCCTCTGGGGTGCTCAGCTCACTTACCCCGGCTGGTCCTCTGATGAGTGGGGCTCATTCCCGAACCCAGGTCGTCGGCACTATGAGCTGGTTGCCGGACAGATGGGGCAGTTTTGAGAACCCTATTTTGGATACAGATGGGGCAGTTTTGAGAGCCATACTTTGGATACAATTGGGGTAGTTTTGAGAGCCCTGCTTTGGAAACAGATGGGACAATTTTCAGAATCTTACAGTCCCTTGGGGGTAGATAGGCATTTCTGTTTTTTTCATAAAAGTCTACTAGACCAGATCTCCAGTACTCATTCTGGGAGGCAGTCAGGCAGCTGAAAATTGCCAGCCATATTTTTTCCAGTACATTAGTGTCAAAACTCCCCAGAGAAATCTGCTGGTTAAACTGAAACCATGAAAACAGAATAAACCTGCTACACACACACACACACACACACACACACATTTACAGTAGCAGGATAGTTCATTTGCATACATACTCTGGCAAGGCCCCTCTCTGAGGCAGTTCTTCCAAGGTTAATGTGACAAAAAGCTTGTCTGTGATGAAAGGGAGAGGGTTAGTAAATCAATAAAATCCTGCCTCTGGTAAATATTTAAATCGACTGACATTCCTCTGCATAATTAGATCGTTTTAGACATGGAAACACACCTCCCATCTCCCCAGCCCTACCTCCATAGACAGAGGCTCTGACATCTACCAGAAAAACATAATTAGCATCAACCCAGCTCCCTTACACAGCACCCCCCCAGTTTAAATTTCAAACCTATGCCATTCTTTATCACTGAGAATATCTGTATGACCCCAGTCCCTCTGTCCCTTGGAGTTTTTCTCTCCTGGTAATTATTTCCTAGCTGAGGTAGTCATCCTAATCCCTTGCTTCTGATTTTACAATCTGTTGCTACAGAAACAATTGTGATGTCACAAATAGGGGATCCAAACCTCAACCTGAGAGCAATCTGGATGAGGTGGCCTCTAAAGAACAAGTATCCAGATTCCATACAAGACTTTAGTAATAAAGAACCGGATGGTTTAAAAGGCAGTGTACTGAAGGCAAGGCAAGTTTATTATGTGCTGATCCCAAATGGCTCTGGGTGCCTGTGATGGAGTGCATGCTCATTACTCTCCTTTAACCCATAAACTGCTTCACAGACCTGAAGCACAGATAAGCCATGTTTGGACAGGAGCTGTGGAGAGATTTGTACCAAACCCCTTTTGTTGTATTGCTTGCACGCATGTGCAAGAAACACATTGCGTCAGTCAGCAGTTAGGGAGCAGGCCACAATGCATCAAGAAATTCAGCCACATCACCATGCAATCAGCTGTTTCGGTGCATTGCAAGCTACCAAAACAGCTGATTGCGTTGTGTCACCATGGTGACGGCTTCTCCCTCGGCCTCTCACAGTCCCCAGGACGCCGACGGAAAGCCGCCGCTTGCCGCTCAGTTTGCCTTCCTGGTGAAACATTTCAATAAATAATAATACAAAAAAAAAAAGCCAACGGGTGCCCAATCCGGGCGTGAATGCACCCCCCATGGCTCATGCATCCCCCAGCACATCAAGTGGCCGCGGGTGTGCCCAATCCCCGCCAGCTCCATTGCCCCCCCAAACAACTTCCATCTGCCACACTGGGAGCCCACCCCAGCGTGGCAAAAGTTCCTGTCGTCTTTAAAAAAAAAAAGACTAGGAAAAGAAAACAGTCCCTCGTTGATTCTCTTGCCCCTCTCCCCAACCCACGCCACCCTCTGCATACCCTAACTTCCCATACCCCTACTCACCCCATACTTACCTCGCAATGATCTTCAGTGGACCAGGAGCACATCTGCACTCTTCAAAGCAGACTGCGAACTGAAGAAATGCCAGTAAGCTGTATAATGGCATAAATGTTTTTTTTTCAAGTTTGGTGCATATTTAGGCCATTTTTTTGAAATTTGTTCACCAAATTTTCAACATGGCGTTCTTGGGACCCCACCTCATGAACTCGGTCACTGTCATTTTGTTATTAAATCCTGAAAGGTGATTTCGAGGTCACTGCGTGGAACCACCTTTTGGGACTGATTAACAAAATGACAGTGTCACAGTTCATGAGGTATGCCCCCAAAAACCCTATGTTGAAAATGTGGTGAAAAAATTCCCCCAAATGACTGTTTTATGAGCATGCATTGCGCAGTTCCTACGCACGCTCGTAACTTTGAACATTTTTAAAATTTTCACTCCAGATTTTCAGCACTGACATTTTACCACACTTCTTTAAGAACAGTACAGCTGTCATTTTTCACATCTCACCTGAAATGTGTTTTCGCATATGTAGTGCACAGTGGCATGGTCGGTGTGTGAAATCAATGTTCAGGACAGAGTAAGAAAATCACAGTGACACTGTTTATGAGCAGAGGTCTTAAACTGGCTATGTTGAAAATTTGGTGACCAAAGTCCATAAAATTACTGTGTTAAGAGCGTGCATTGTGCAGTTTCCACACACCCTCGTAAGTTCATGAATTCGTAATCTTTCCAGTCCAGATTATCAACATTGGCATTTTTCCACACCTCCTTATGAACAGTACAGCTGTCATTTTTCACACTCTGGCCAAAATGTGTTTTCACACTTCCAGCACAGAATAGCACGGTTGCTGTGGGAAATCAGTGTTCGGGATAGATTAAGAAAATCACAGTGACACTGTCCATGAGCGGAGGTCCCAAAATGCCTATGTTGAAAATCTGCTGTAAAAAATCCCAAAACTAATTACATTATGGGTGTGCTTTCCGCAGTTTCTACGCATGCTCATGACTTCACCAGTTTTTTATATTTTCACTCCAGATTTCATCCTTGCCATTTTTACAGCTCTCATGAACAGTACAGCTGTCATTTTCCATCCTGTTTGAAATGTGTTTTTGTACCTGTGGTAAGTGGCGCTAAATGGCACAGTCACTGTGCAAAATCACCTTTCGGCTTATGAACTGATAGTGTCACTGTTCATGTGGTGGGATCACAAAAAGCCCATATTGAAAACTTGGAGTAAAAATACCAAGAAACGCCCAGCGTTTTAGGGTTTTCGATCATAATGCCCTACCCTGTAGGGACTGACAGGCGTCAGGGGTGTGACTTGGGATTGTTGACAGTAATGCTCATGCCATTCCACCCCCACCCTGCAGCCAGTGGCAGGCATTGAGGTGTGCCTTGGACCCTTTGACCCCAGAGTTCACCCCATTCTCCTATACTGCATTCATTTCAGCGTATTTCCTTACGGAATGAGGTGAGTGTAAAGCCCGAACACTTCAAAGCACACCTCAACACTTGTAAGTGTCTGCAGGGTAGGGTGAAGTGAAATGTTGTGACCGTTATGGCCAGTGACCCAAAGGAACACCCCAATGCCTGTCCATCTCTGCAGGGTGGGGGTGGAGTTGGCGTCAGTTCAATACTTCACTGCCATTCCTATACTGCATCTGTCTAACTCCTGCACTTCCACTGCTAATGACAGCAAGCAACACTTGGAATTGACAAATGCTTGCTTTAAAGTTGCCCCTTTAAGGCCTCACTGCACTGGGTGCTCAACCTGTTGGCTATCTTGGGGGGTGGGGGGAGGAGTGTGTTAACAAGCAACTCCTGAGCCCAAGGTGAAAAAGCAGAAGAGTTAAGTGGAGACAGCAAGAGACTGAACTGCAAGAAGTTTTGTTAAGCTGATTAAAAGCTGTTTGTTTCTTTTTCCTGTTAATGAAAGTAAAGCAAATTTCATTTCATTTAAACTGGTGTCCAGAGTGTTCTTTTTGAGAGTGTTTCCCAGAAGCTGTCTGGTTTGCTACCCTGTCATACATGTTTGACTTTCGTGGTGGGAACAAACTTCTTCTTGTCTAAACAGGGGTAAGATGGACTCGGACAAACTACTGAAATGGCTGGCAGAAAGGCAAGCACAACAGGCCCAGATGCAAAGGGACTGGATGGCCCAGCAAGTGCAACAGCAGACTGAGAGAGACCAACAGCTGGTACAACAGCAGGCTGAGAGAGAGACCAACAGCTGGCACAACAGCAGGCTGAGAGAGAGACCAACAGCTGGCACAACAGTAGGCTGAGAGAGACCAACAGCTGGCACAACAGTAGGCTGAGCGAGACCAACAGCTGGCACAACATCAGGCTGAGCGAGACCAACAGCTGGCACAACAGCAGGCTGAGCGAGACCAACAGCTGGCACAACAGCAGGCTGAGAGAGACCAACAGCTGGCACAACAGCAGGCTGAGCGAGACCAACAGCTGGCACAACAGCAGGCTGAGCGAGACCAACAGCTGGCACAACAGCAGGCTGAGAGAGACCAACAGCTGGCACAACAGCAGGCTGAGAGAGACCAACAGCTGGCACAACAGCAGGCTCAGAGAGACCAACAGCTGGTGCAACAGCAGGCTCAGAGAGACCAACAGCTGGCAGAACAGCAGGCTCAGAGAGACCAACGTCTGGTACAAAATCAGGTTCGGAGAGACCAACAGCAGGCGCGGTAGGTCCTGATGTAAAGAGATGGGATGGCCCAGCAAGCGCAGTAACAGGTGCAGAGAGATCAATAGCAGCAGGAGTTTATGAAGCAGGTGTTGCAAAAACAGAAAGAAACTGTCCCAGCTTCAGGCCACAGGGAATCCAGTCGCTGTAGAACCCCACCCCCATCCTAACAAAAATGGGTCCTGAGGATGACCCCAAGGCCTACCTTATGACCTTTGAGAGAGTTGCCAGTACCATTGCCTGGCCATGAGAAAGTTGGGCTACTCACATTGCACCGTACCAGACTGGAGATGCCCAAGCTGCATACAGAAGCCTAAGTGATGACGTCAGAGACTATGATCAGGTAAAGGCAGCTATCTTAGTCCGGGTCAGAATAATCGAAAAAAGTTACTGATGAACTTTCGCACCCTGTGTTTCAAGGTTGGAACACGACCTTGAGTGCTGGCACAAAAATTACAAGACTTGGCTACTCGGTGGCTAAAACCAAAGGTATGCACTAAAGAGGAGATTATGGATTTGATTATACTGAAGCAGTACCAGAACATTTTACCGGACTGAGTCCATGATTGGGAAAGCAGATATGAACAGACTAGTCTGGCTGCAGCAGTGAAAATTACAAAACGTTGTCTGGAAGCTGAAAGACCAGGGTATGGCAAATTCGGCACAGGAAACAAACGGCTGGAAATTTGGTCACACATTTCACTGGAGTGGTGATCCATGACGGCATGGTGTGGTAACAGTAAATCTAAATTTAAACCTGAAATTTCACTGGAGTGGTGATCTGTGGCGGTGTGGACCAGATTGCCAGATGTTCAGTTTTCCTCTGGTAAACTTTCCTGTGTCATATCTTCCTACACACGGAAGACCAGAAGTCGCTGAGCTAGATGGATCCCACAATGAATCTGGAATGGCGACCCAAGGAGAATATCCTGCAGAAGGGGAGAAAAGACATTGGTGGGGGATGGGAACAAACATGCTGGTATTGGTAAGTAGTCAAGTGGTGAAATATCACTTACCCCTCCACTTCAAAAAGGTACAATCCCTGGGCCTGGTGTAATTGTCCCAGTCCCAAACCCCTGCTCTCTGGTGACCCAAATGGGGGGGGCATGCAGGTTATAGACCTGATAGTACTATTGTTTTTGTTGTGGTAAAAAGTAACATGGACTGTGATTTTGTGGAATGCATAACTAACACACACACATGCACATACATGCAGACACGTACAAAAACCTGTATAAAATAGCAGTGCAAGTAGGAATAAAACAGTTACAGCCCTAGTGCGTTCAGGCTGTGGGCTGACATTGGCTGAAGAATCTGTGGTAGGATCCAGCTTAGGTCAGTGGGGAGAGCCATAAATATTGCCAATCCCTCCCTTGTGAGCGCTGCTGTAATTTAGCAAATGGGACAATGCGGGGGATCAGGACTGACTAATGCTGTAAAACAGAACTCCATGAACACCACAGAAAGGTTTATTCCCTGCACTCTAAGTGCCTGACCTTAGCACTACTAACAAGAGCTGCACATATTATGCACAAGCTTCCTTAACTATGTTAAGCAGCATAAGCTGCCAGTCACCAGACATCTTTGTGCTTTCTTTCATAAAATCCTTTTATTCATAAATGAGAACTGCAGTTTAAAAATACAGACGACTTCCTGGCAACATTTCAAAGATTCATTAACAAAGTAGGTATGCTACATATAAGGTAAAGGCTCCTTGGTTAAAGTTCATATCACAGACTGTGCAAACAGCGCTGGCCTAGTCAGCTGTGAATGGCACAGCAATTCATATGAACTCTGGGTTAGGAACTGGTTGAGTGACAGAAGACAGAGGGTTGTGGTAAATGGTGCTCAACCTGAGGAAAGGAGGGTGACCAGTGGGGTGCCACAGAGATCTGTCCTGGGCCCAGTCCTGTTTAATGTCTTCATAAGTGACATTGCGGAGGGGCTGGAGGGGAAAGTGTGCCTCTTTGCGGATGACAGTAAGATCTGCAACAGGGTGAACACTCCAGGAGGGGTGGAAAAATGAGGAGGGACCTAGGTAAACTGGAGGAATGATCCAGAATGCCGCAGCTGAGATGTAATGCAAAAAAGTGCAAAATCATGCATTTGGGATTACATGATGGTGGGGTGGCAGAAACTGATGGTCACCAAACAGGAAAGGGATTTGGGGTAATCATATCTGATGACCTAAAGGTGGCCAAACAATGTGCCAAGGCTGCAGGGAGAGTCAGTGGGATGCTGGGATGCAGAGGGAGAGGTATCACCAGCAGAAGGAAGGAGGTGGTGATGCCACTGTGCAGATCATTGGTGAGGCCTCATTTGGAATATGGTGCCCAGTTCTGGAATCCGCATCTCTGTAAGGATGTAGACAGGGTGGAGACAGTTCAAAGAAGGGGAACAAAGATGGTGCAGGGCCTGCACAAAAAGTCACATGAGGAGAGACTGGGAGACCTCAGTATGTATACCCTGGAGGAGAGGAGAGACAGAGGAGATATGATAGAAACATACAAGTGTCTAAAAGGCATAAATAGGGTACCAGTAGGTAACATCTTTCAGAAAAGGAGATGTCCAGGATCGAGGGGGCCATGATATGAGGTTGGAAGGGGGTAGACTAAGGGGTAGCGTGAGAAAGTATTTCTTCACAGAAAGGGTGGTGGACACATGGAATAGACTCCCTGTGGAGGTGGTGGGGGCAAACACAGTGGGGGAATTCAAACATGCATTGGACAGGCATAGGGGAACCCTAGAAATAGGAACGAGGAGGTAAAGCCGGAGATCAAGTAGGGGCTGCGGCTTTTATCGTAGGCAGGGAAAATGGGCATAATAGATGGGCCTAGTGGTCCTTATCTGCCATCAATTTCTATGTTTTATTTTTGAAACTTTATGTTGATTGATTTACGCAAATAAACACACAGTTACAGGTTCCATATGCCAGACATCACAAAAGAGTACAGGAGTCATCTAATGGAACAGAATACCAAAATCTCAGCACAAAAGTTACGGATATGGGGGGAAACCATGAAATAGCATAAGATCCAACATGCAATTATGAATGGCTGCACCCTACAACAAGAGGTGGTCAGTCCAGATCAGTCTGTATAAGAAAATGTAGAATTTAACAACCAGTGCTGATATGACCCTATTCCAAACATGTTTAAATTCTCAAAATGTTTAGTGCTCTCACATAAACTATGACATCTATATGTCAATATAGAGCCAAAAAATCACCATTAACATCTTAATAAAGTGAACAGTATGAAAAACAAAACTGAATATGACAACTGTCCTTTGAAAGTAAATTAAGTCCCATCCAAGGGTGATATACAGACCATAATAAAAGGTTACATTCGCCACATAATACAAGTGATATGGTGGTATATAACCAAAGTTCAAAAACCAGGCCTTGAGAACACCGCTTTAAGCAAAAACTCAAATTTGAAGGCTGCCAAGATCCACAGCTTACCAGACTTAAGTGTTCTCATTGTCTGAGCTTTGACCCAGCGTAGAGCGGTCTTGAGAAGCCTTGAATTCTTTCTAAGTCTGTTCCACCCTCTTGCCAGCTTCCACAGGGTCCATAAATTAGAATGTATGCCCTCCATAATAGATCCTCAGGCATGCCGGCATCTGCAAAGAGTGCACCACACCTAAACTCCACAGCTTGGCCCGGACATCATCAAACGTCTTATGCCGGGCCCTGGTAGCATAGAAAAGATCCCAGGAAAAGGTGTAGGGTGTGCCCATCATAATTCATCTGTTCTGTGTTGCGGGCCACCTGCAGTACTTTTTCCTTGGCCGCAACGCCATCTGTTACCAACAGGACCATTTGAGTGCGATCCCGTTGTGCCTCCGCTGTTCATGGCAAAATCCAGTAAGCCCTGAGAAAGTGTAGACCAAATTCAGGTTCCAAATGTAGGGCAGTGGGAACCAATTTTTCAAAAAAAGTTAGGCAATCTGGATCCTCGGACCCCTCTGGTAGTCCAGCCAGCCTGACATTAGGGGCACTGTTAGCATTCTCCAGCGTTTTGAGATGATACCGCAACGGTCCATTCTCTTGTGCTAACTTTGCTGTGGCCGACAAAGCTTTGATGACTTGACTTCTAGCTGAGTTGGCAGCTTTTGTAGCACTCTCAGTTTTTATGTCCTGTTCACCAAGCCTCTATAAAATGGTCTCCACTTTCACATCGATGGCTTGCATGGATGCAATAATACACCTGGGTAGAGGGAACCCTGGGGAAAGCTACAGGTTGCGGGGGCTGACTGTCACCAAAGAGGAAAGGGACCCAGGGGTTATCATCTCAGATGACCTTAAGGCATCAAAGCAGTGCACAAAGGCAGCAGTGAGAGCCAGTGGCATGCTGGGGTGCAGAGGCAGGAGTATCACTACCAGAAGGTGGGAGATGGTGATGCCATTGTATAAAACATTGGTAAGGCCTCATCTGGAGTACTGCATGCAGTTCTGGAGGCCACACCTGTGCAAGGACATAAACAAGGTGGAGACTATCCAAAGAAAGGTAACAAAGATGGCGCAGAGCTTGCATCACATAACATATGAGGAGAGACTAAGGGACCTCAATATGTACTCACTGGAGGAGAGGAGAGAGCAGGGGGACATGATAGAAACTTTCAAGTACCTCAAGGGCATAAACAAGGTGCAGGTGGGGGACCTTTTCCAATGTAGAAAAAGAACTAGAACAAGGGGGCACGATATGAAATTGGATGGGGGGGGTAGATAAAGAGGTAATGTGAGGACGTTTTTCTACACAGAAAAGGTAGTCAATACTTGGAATAGTTTGCCACAAGAGGTAGTGGGGGCTAGCACAGTGGAGGGGTTTAAACATGCCTGGGACAGGCACAAGGGAACCTTGAAAGGGGAGGGAGTGATGAAAAGCCTTTGATCACATAGGGTTAGTGGCTGCATATAATGTATAGGGTCCATGGGCAGACTGCATGGGCCTAGTGGTCCTTATCTGGGCACAGGGTCATAATGTCACGGACTAAACTGCGCACATCAAGACCGTGCATGAACAACAGCATGCAGTAACACACGATGGCACATAATGCCAACCGCAACATGATTGCTGCACACCCAAAAGGTCTTTTTTTTCTTTTGTGGTCGGCTTCACCCACTGCACCCCCCACATCCCCTGAAACTATTATAATCAACTCAGAGGGGGTGTGGACACAGGGGCAAGGGGAAATCCATATCTGCACTTATCCGCAACATGGGAAAAATTGCAAAATAAAAAGATTCCCTAGCAGAGAATCAAACCCTGATCTTCCCAACCCACCCACTACAGGGTCAGGTACTGTAGCCATTCCACCACAGGAGTGGCTCAACTGAGCACCTGACTGGCAGTGGTTACATCCACTTCCTCTTCCATGGAGAGCATCAGGGGTAGCGATACTTTTGTATCGCTGATATTCCCAGGTCGCTCTAAACCCGTACGCCCTACTGACGGTGCTGTTCTTCATGCATGGTTTAGTCCATGAGATTATAACCAGGTACCCTTATCTGCCGACAGTTTCTATGTTTCTATGGAGATTTGCAAGGCCTTCCAAGGTGGCTCCATATTACTTTCGGCGGACATAGAAGTAATGGCCTGTTGCTCTGCCGGTGGCTGAGATTTTGAGCCACTTGGACCTCCTGTGCTTGAATGCCCTATGATAGTATTTGGCACCAAACTACTCAGGCTGAAACAAAGAATCCAACAGTGGTACGAATCTGGCTCCATGTCACTTTCAATTCAAATAATAAAATATCAACTCTCGATAGATGCAGAGCTATGGAGAAACAGGTCTACTCTGTAGGTGTGCTCAACAGTCCCCCCAATGTTTACGTTTCTATGTTTCTGTGTTAAAATAAAAACAGTGCAAAGATAAGTTACCAACAGTGGCACAAGTGGGGGATGTGAGGTCCAAAGCACTGGGGCATTTGGACACGGGACACTCGTGCCAGTTTTGGTGATTCATCTGAGCTGTTTGCCCATTCACTTGACCGATATGCCATTTGTACCAGATGAGGCCAGCACTGTTTGCACAGTTTGTGGTATGAACTTTAGCCAAGGAACCTTTGCCTTACATGTAGCATACCTACTTTGTTAATAATTTTTGAACTGTTGCAAGGAAGTCATCTGTATTTTTTTTATTCATTCTTTATTGCAGTTTTCAAAGTCAAGACAACCTTGAGATAGTACCATTCTCAGTCAAAGAATGAGAGAGATATAACACAGAATAGTTGAGAATTCCACACAGACAATACACACACTCGATAAGTAACTCTCACCTAGATGTACAGTCTACAAAAAAGAAGAAAGTTGATACGTGCAGTAAGCCAGCCTAGAAGGAGTTGGGGGAATGGTTGGGAAGCTTTCCCAAAAATAACAATAAACATTAACGTAGATGTTGATGGCTTACATATGTAATCATCTGATGTTTGACCCAGGTACTCCTTATTTCAAAACTGGTGAGTTAGCTGGAAAAGGACACTATAAAACACTCTTTCTAACCACAAACATATGTAAAAATACTCTTATACTTAACTATTTTGTAACCACATTAACACTCAAAGTTAAAGCAGACAGTAAAGGGGGGAATAAACATTTTGGTATATTTAGAGACCTGCTCAAAAGGATGAATGTTAACAAATTTATTCCCCTCTAAACTGGACCAAACCAATGAATTAACTAGCCAGCAATAATATAAATTGAGATCAACATTGGAATGAAGACATGTTACTTAGATCGCTCCCAAAAGAATCTTTTACCACAGTCACGTAAAAATAGCAACCTAGAATCTAGGTCTATAAGTCCATTCAAGAAACACTAGGCTGTTCATCCAGAGGCATGTTCACCCTGTGGTAGAAGACTGTCCAAAAATCAGGCAACCGCATCGGCCTCAGTGAAAACATAAGGTTTACCTTTATAAGTAAAGTGAAGTTGGGGTAGGAAAAAATAAATTGTCCGAAATGCCATACTCTTCCAAACGCTACCGCAGTTGTAGGAGTTCTTTTCTTCTAGATTGAGTCCGTGATGCCACATCCAGAAAAATAGAGATCTTCTGGCCCAGATAACATAACTCCTGTTTCTCCCGGGCTGCTGCTAAGACAAGTAGGCACTCCTCCATGGAATCCACTGTAACGAGCACAGTCGACGACTGCGCTGCTCCCTCCACAGGTCTCCAGCGATTAGGCAGTCGAAAGATTCATCTTATATGAACAGAGTCCTCACCAAGGGACTAGTAAGTAAAGCCTGCAACTCCACTTTCAAGTCCGTAACAGCAATGGTAAGGGGGGAAGGCCCACAATGCTGATATTTGCCATCGCCAAAGCCAAGCCAGTGGTGCCCCTCTCGTGATACTGCCTAGCACACTAAACCCCATTGAGCAGGCTTCCTCCTACAAGTATCTGAGCATTACTTTTGATTCGGCACTCTCCTTCCATTCCCATATCAATGCCCTTTCTGCTGCCACCAATGTCAAGATTGGACTGTTATACCGCCATAGGGAATGCCTACCACAAGAGGCCCTTAGATTGGCAATCACCTCCTCTGTCCTGTCGCTAATCGACTATGGGCTGCCCATCTATGCTGCAGCCGACAACACTGCATTTGCAAGAATCCAGCTCTCTATAAACAAGGCCTGCAGGCTAATGCTGGGAGCCCCTAGGCACACCCATACGTGCCTGCTGTACTCCACCACCAACTTGCTCAACCCTGAAGAAAGACGTCGCTTCCAAACCTGCCTTCTTGTAAAAAATACCCTGCTAGGGCTCTTCCCCCCCCTCCCCAGGCACGTCACCTCCCTGCAGCATGCCTCCCCCTCAGTCTCCACCTGCAGCACTGTCAAAACCTCCCTTATTGTCCCCAGGGTAAGGACCTCTATGGCCCCGAGATCCTTTTGCTATCAGGCTCCCTCCTGGTTCAATTCCCTCCCAGCCAATATAGCTGACTCCACTAAGCTTGGTCCTTTCAAGGTCTCCCTCAGAAGCCATCCGACAAGCACTCGCTGCTGCAACTGCACATAATCCCCCACCTGCCCCTTACCTTCACCCCTAGGCTGGGTCTACCCTGTCTACTTTTGCTGTATATACCTGGGGTCTCATACAACATCTGCTGACTAATGTAATAAAATATCTCTGGTTACTACCTGACGTGGTACTCGTGTACCTATATTAAGACTACTGTGATATACCTATTACCAAGTGTGTATCACCAGTGAATGCCTGTAACACTGGTTGCTTTTTTAATCTAAGCGTTATGTACTGTACTGTTTTGCTTGCTGTGATGTATTGCTCTCTTGACGAGGTGCCTTTGTAAATGAGTCTATGACTCAAAGGTCTGTAAACCGATGATCTAATAAATAAATAAATAAATAAAATTTGCAGCCCCTAAGCTGATTTTCCAAAGTTTCAACCTTATTGAGCAAGAATTTAGAGGCCTGGGCATGGACCACAGTATAACTCTCCTGCCGATTAGCCAGTTCCTCCACCACCTTAGAGCTCTCTTCTCTCGCCCCCCTCAAGTTTGAAGACCTACTGATCTATCACTAATAAAAGAATGATTTGTCTGATTGACCTTCTCTTCAATTTACTGCAATATAGTAAAAATCCTTTCTGTAGTTGGGTCCTTCTACGTTAGTGTCGGCGCCATTGGAGAGGTGCTTGGTTTAGGGAGCATGTACTCCTCAACCGATTTAGAGTGAGGAGCTGCATGTTTATCTACTTATTTAGGTCCCGTCTCATTCAGATTGATTAGTTTAGTGGCACCAAGAGATTATCCCCAGAAAGGAGAGGAAGACTGATCAAATAAAATTGAAAAGACAGCAATCAAACCAGGAGCTGATCTGAACACGTCTAATTCAGCTTGCTGGCTAACTCCACCCCCTGCAAAGTTGTCTGTATTTTTAAACTGCAGTTCTCATTTATGAATAAAAGGATTTTATGAAAGAAAGCACAAGGATGTCTGGTGACTGGCAGCTTGTGCTGCTTAACATAGTTAAGGAAGCTTCAAGTTCAAGTTTATTTACAGGAAAGCTCCATTGAACATGCTCGTTTACAAGGAGGAGCTGTCAAGGATGGTGTGAAACAGCAGGTACAATACAATGATACAGAAACAACACAAGATTCAAACAAATTATGAGCATAATAAAGAGGTTACACTTATTTGCAGTTGGCTACAGGGTAAGGCTATGACATATACATAGCAATTTTAATAAGCAGACCTGATATAATAAATTCACAATGAGTAGCTAAGCTTGCGAATAATGGGCTGGATATTCAAACTGCGGCATTCAAAGGCGCAAGTCCTTGCACTGCGCAAAATAGATGCGCAGGAGCGTGTCCCGTGCGATATTCAAAGGAGTTGCGCTATTGAGCAACTCCTTTGAATATCGCTCCCCAGCCATAGCCACTGTGCATAGCGCGGTGGAACTGCGCAAAGGCCAAGTTGACAAAGTGGAGCAGTCAACTCTGCGGTGGCGCATAAATACCATTGCGCCTTGCGCAAAATCAATGATATTCATGGTGACATGCAAATGGGGCCATAATACATGCAAGAGGGGGGCCATTTGCATGTCATTATAGCCCCATTTGCATGCCATTAGCATGTAGGTGCGCCGATCCCCGAGGACTTGCGCCTGGCGCCCTGCCAGGCAGCAGCCATTGGGGACCGACGCACCCTGCAGCCCGATCTCGGGCAGCAATGTGGCTCCCCCACCTCCTCCCGTACATCTCCCTGGTGGTCCAGTGGACCGAAATGCCCGATCGCGGGCAGAAAGTATACAGAACCCCCATCCCATGTGCCCGATCGCGGGCAGAAAGTATACAGACCCCCCATCCCATGTGCCCGATCGCGGGCAGTAACTAAATTGCCCCCAAAACATCTCCCTGGTGTCTAGTGTGGCCCCACCCCACCCACCCATGAAGCCCCACCACCCCCCCCCCGCAGCTGGCGGGCGGCAGCATCCCACCCGCCTGCGCCGCCGCCACCGACTGACTGCGGCGGCACGCTTATGCGTAGAGCTAGAGCCAATGGGCGCAGCCCATATTGTACATGACAGTCCAGATTTGTGAATGAAGTCATTCACAAATCTGGACTGTCATGTACGGTATGGGCTGCACGCCCATTGGCTCTAGCTCTGCACCACTGGGCGGCAGCCCTATCGCCAGTCAGTCGGGCGGGCGGCAGGCGGTGATGCTGCGCCGTCCGCTGCCGGGGAGCGGGTGGTGGGGCTTCGTGGGTGGGTGGGTGGGGCTACACTAGACACCAGGGAGATGTTTTGGGGGCATTATTTACTGCTCCATGATCGGCACATGGGATGTGGGGGTCTGTATCTTTCTGCCCACGATCAGGCACATGGGATGTGGGGTCTGTATACTTTCTGCCCGCAATCGGGCACATGGGATGTGGGGGTCTGTATACTTTCTGCCCACGATCGGGCACATGGGATGTGGGTGGGGGGTTCTGTATACTTTCTGCCCGCATCGGGCATTTCGTCCACTGGACCACCAGGGATGTGAATGGGAGGAGGGGGAGCCACATTGATGCCCGCGATCGGGCTGGGGGGGCACAGGGACTGGGTTGGGGGCAGCCACAGGTGGCAGCTGCTGTGTTGCGCCCTGCAATGCAGCAGCTCACCTGTGGGTGGCCCTCAACTTAAGCCTTTTTTGGCTCAAAGTTGTGCAGGCGCAGGTTGGGGGTTGCGCCACAACTCTGCACAGCCCGACTGAATATCGGGCTGTGCAGTTTATGCATGGTTCCTCCCTCCTGTTGAGCATGCATTCATTTGCATTGTGCTGTTGCTCAGCCTGTTTTCAGTTGCGCAACTGCCTCCTGCTGGGCTCGTTAGAATGGCGCAATGTAGGACTTGAGCATCGCACACTGTTGCGCGCCGTATACTGCCTACCCTTTTGAATATCCCACCCAATATGTGCAACTGTTGTTAATAGTGCTAAGGTCAGGCATAGAAACATAGACTTTGACGGCAGATAAGGACCGCTTGGCCCACCTAGTCTGCCCATTTCCCTACCTATTGGATAAACGCAGATCCTAGTTAATCAACAGCCTACTTCTTCCTACCCCCACCAGAATTGCCTTATGTCTGTCCCATGCATTCTTGAATTCCCCACTGTTTTTGACCCACGACCTCCCTCAGGAAGGTTGTTCCATGCGCCCACCACCCTCTCTGTGAAAAATACTCTCACATTGCCCCTGAGCCATCCCCCTCTATCTTCAAATTGTGTCCCTTGTTCTTGCACATCACTTTTCCTGAAAGATGCTACCTCCTGGACTTTGTTGATTCCCTTGAGATACTTGAAAGTTTCTATCATGTCCCCCCTCTCCCTCTCCCTCTCTTCCTCAAGGGTATACATATTAAGCTCCTTTAGTCTTTCTTTGTATGGCTTCTATTGCAGACCCTGCACCATTTTAGTTGTCCTCCTCTGGACTGCCTCCATTCTGTCTATGTCCTTGCGGAGATGAGGTCCTCAGAACTGCACGCAGTTCTTCAGATGGGGTCTCACCCAACTGTCGGTATAAAGGGATAACAACTTCTTGTTTTCTGCTGGTGATGCCTCTCCCTATACATCCCAGTATCCCCCCAGCTATCCTTACTGCCTTCTCACATTGTTTGCTTACCTTTAGGTCATTTTATTTATTTATTGAAATGCTTCACCAAGAAGGCACACTGAACAACAAATTGCTCGTCTCCTGGTGTGAGCGGGGGGGGGGGGTGTACAATTGGATGAAGAATTCGACATACAGTTTAACATTTAACATATCCGAGAAATTAAGCATTCAATTACATTTGTAACAAGACATACAGTTGAAAAAAATGTAATCATACAATCGCATTTGTGATGTAACATACAGTTAAATACATCATACCTGTGGAATATGCATTTAATTACAAGTGGCATATCTGAGGAACGTAGTACAGAAATTAATGTAGCCTTGGAGCCAACTCCTTACAGGAATGGATCACAGTTAAGAGACACATTATTTAGCAATTATTGAATGAAGGAGGTGCAGTGAGGGGACATCATGGACGGTAGAGGGGTAGACTGGGGAAACCAGCTGGGAGAAGGAGAGGATAAAGATGGGGGGAACATTACTGGAGCAAAGCAAGTAAAAAAATCAGTTGCAAGGGGCAAGTCAACACAAGGTTACTGCAATCTGGGAGCACCTCAGATGGAACTAAAAGTGCAAGTTATTAGCTCAAGTAAACTAATTCCTTTGTTTAAGTGCAAGGGGGTAAAGAGGGGGTCAGCAGAGAGTGGGGGTAATGGATCGGTTGGGAAGGACGAGTCATACCTGGAACTGGCCCCTTCAGAGTGCGGAGATCGCTGCCAGTGGCGGAATGAGGCCAGGACATAGAATAAGGGGTAGGAGTAGGCAAGGACAATTTGGGTAGAGATAGCAGGAGGGATGCTAAAGGGAAGGAGGAGGAGGGGTGAGAGAAACTTGCCTATGACTAAGCCTCTTCAGGATGCTGAGAATCCTGCCAGAGAGCGGAGTCAGGCAAGGATGAGTTAGGTAGAAAGGATTGAGGGAAAAGGGGAGGGAAAGAAGAATCATTTCCTAGTGCTAGACCCCTCCAGGATGCTGAGAACCCTGCCAGGGGGCAGAATTAGGTGAGGACAAGTTGGGAAGAGAGAAAAGAAAGGATGATGGGAAAGGAGGGAAGAGGAGGGAAAGAAGAAGCTTGCCTAAGACTAGGCCACTCCAGGATGCTGAGAACCCTGCCAGAGCACAGAATCAGGCGAGGACAAGTTGGGTAGAAAGGATAGAGGGGGATGAGGAGTGAAGGAAGAGTAATTGTCCAGTGCTGGGATCCTCCAGGATGCAGAGAAACCCGCCAGGGGATATAATTAGGTGAGGACAAGCTGGGCAGAGGGACTGGGGGGGATAGAAGAGGAATGGAAAAAAGGAGGGAAGAAAGAAAGAAACTTACCTGAGAGTAGACATCGCCAGGGTGCTAAGAATCCCGACAAAGGGCAGATTTAGGTGAGGACAAGTTGGGTAGAAAGGAGGGGGGGAGGGGAAGGGAACTTGCCAAACAATAGATCATTAAGAGGCTCCAGCAGCAGGCCACACCCATGAAACCATCAATGTCAGGCACCAGGACCACCCGGAAACTTGTCAAGCCAGCTATCTATCAGGTCATCTGATATGACTACCCCCAGGACCCTTTCCATTTTTGTTGTTGTTAATACCCCCCCCCCATTGTGTACTCTTCCCCTTGGTTTTTGTTTCCGAGGTGCATTACTTTGCACTTCTCTGCATTGAATCTAAACTGCCATACTTTTGATAATTCTTCCAGCCTTGCCAAGTCCCTTCTCATCCTTTCCACCCTCCTTGTGTATCAACCCTGTTGCAGATCTCTGTGTCATCTGCAAAGAGGCATACCTTTCCTTCCAGTCCCTCTGCAATGTCACTTATAAAGACATTAAAAAGGATTGGACCCAGTACTGAACCCTGCGTTACCCCACTAGTAACCCCCCCTTTCTTCGGAGTGGACTCCGCTTACTATTACCCTCTGTGTCCTGTTGTCCAGCCAATTTTTTACCCAGTCTACCACCCTGGGACCCACTTCCAGGCTGGCTAATTTGTTTATTAATCTTTTGTGTGGAACTGTGTCCAATGCCTTGCAAAAGTCCAGATAGGCCATGTCCACAGCCCCTCCGTGGTCTACTACTTTGGTTACCTAGTAAAAAAATCTATCAGATTCATCTGACATGACCTTCCCACTGTGAATCCATGCTGCCTTGGGTCCTGTGCCTTGCAGGCCTCTAGGTGTGCAACAATTCTTTCTTTCAGAAGCAATTCCGTAATTTTCCCCACCACTGAAATCACGTTAACAGGTCTGTAGTTTCCTGCCTCTGCTTTGCTCCTACTTATGTGAATGGGAATCACATCCACCCTCCACCAGTCCTTAGGTACCCAATCATTCTCCCATGATTTGTTGGAAAGGGTAGTCAGTGGTGTCACTAGTTCTCCCCTTAGATGTTCTAGAATTCTGGGGTGAATTCCATCAGGTCCCATTGCTTTGTCCACCTTCAGTTTTAGGAGTTCTTTCAGATCTCTTTCTTCTGTGAAAGGACTGGTATCGACCCCCCCCCCCCATCCAGAGTGCTTCTATTGATTGGATTAGGTACCTCCCCCTCCTCTTCTTTTGTGAATACTGAGCAGAAGTATTCATCAGAATCCTTGTTTTTCACTGTCCTCTCTACCCACCCACCCTCCCTCCACTTTATTAAGTCTCATTATCCCTCCTTGGTCTTTCTTTGCTCCCTAATGTACCTATAAAAGGTTTTATCCCCCTTCTTAACCAAGTTGGCTGTCTTTTCCTCGGTTTGGGCTTTTGCTATTCTGACTGCCTTCCGTGCTTCCTTTTGCTTTAACTGGTACCGTTCTCTGTCCTGCTCCTTCTGTGTATCCTTATACTTCCTGAATGCTATCTTTTTCTCCTTAACCTTCCCCGCCATCTCTTGAGAATCATAGTGGTTTTTTCTTTCATTTTGATTTGTTTATTTGCATCACACAAAGGCTTGTTGCCTCTGTGATTGCAGTTTTTTATGTTTCCCTATTGTTCCTCCACCCCTCCTTCTTGCTTCTTTGCTAGTGCTTTTCTGAGGCACTCTCTCATTTTGACAAAGTCAGCCCTCCTAAAGTCCAGTACCCTCACTTTTGTATGGCTTGACTCTGTGGCTGTGTTTATCGTGAACCACACTGTTTGGTGGTCACTTGTTCCCACTTAGAAACTTAGAGTGCAGGGAATAAACTTTTCTGTGGAGTTGATGGAGTCCCTTAAATATTGCCTGCATGCGGGGGGATACCTGTAAATACCCTACAGCCCCAATATGTTTATAAATAGGTAACTGGGCAGAGATAACAAAGGTGGGAATTTCTACAACCATACCCTGGTCAGTAGTCTTGGGCCAAGACTGGGAACGGATTCATACCCTCCTGCACAGCAGTACTGAACATTCATGCCCACAGGAGGTCAAACAGACAGACAGATTAGAACATGCATTTAACTTTACTGACTGTGAACTATTTGGCCCAGAAAGGAAGTCTAAGAAGTCCCAGGGTCAGAAATGAAGGGAGGAAAAGGAAAGGACCCGTCTGTCTGAGGTTGCAGTAGTTGGGCATCACAAGGAGGTTCAAGGAAGGTCCAGGGTGATTCAGATGATGACATGGCATTTACATCTACAGGAGGTCACGAGATCCTTCCAGAGGTCAGACCAGACCTTTTTCAAAACCCAGCCAACGTAATTTCTGAACAAACGGGTGATGAGATTCTCAGGAATGCCTACCAGAACGCAGCTGTGGTAAATGGTAAAGTGATAGACGAACAAAAAGCCCAATGTTTTCCAAGATTTGAGCTGAAAGCTGGTATTTTGTACTTGGTAGAACCTGAGAAACAAACTGGAACTTTACGTTACCAGTTAGTGGTTCCCAGGTCTGCAAAAAGGGAGGTACTGAGGCTGACCCATACTATACCTATTGCTGGTCATTTGGGTAGGGAGAAAACTGAGGCATGCATACTTGTCCAGTTTGTCTGGTCAGGTATATGGAAGGAAATAGCAGACTTTTGTGCTTCCTGCACTGAGTGTCAGTTGGTAGCCCCCAGAAGTGTCAAAAGGGCCCGTTTGATCTCTATGCCCATAATAGACACCCTGTTTAAAAGAACTGCTGTTGATATTGTGGGACCCTTGATAAAAAGGACATCTGGGTATCAGTATATATTGGTTATATAAGGGATATTCCATGCCCCAATTAGAAATATCTGTGATATTTCTCCAAGTATAGTTTGACCTTATGACATCATGAGTAATGGAGCCACGAGTAATGTCAAAGGTCAAACTACAAGAGGGAGAAATGCACAACTATTTCTAATGGGGGCATGGCATGTTTTATTTATCCAGTACTTGTTGCCATTTGTGGCTGTTTTCTTTTAAGCTACCTTTGTGTTTTCCAGTTATTTATTGTTGTGCAGTTTGAGCACTTTTCAGAACGACCGAGTGGTTGTTTCCCTGTACTGATGCACACAATGTTATTGCATGCCATCAGTGCATCAGCTTGCGAGTTGTCAATGCATGTTATAGAGAGAGAGAGAGAGAGAGAGAGAGACAGAGAGAGTGGGCCATCAGCACTGTTTAAATGAGTGGTGCAGGCTAACTTCATGCTGGCTTCTGGAGACTCATTTCTGGTGAAGACTTCAACCGAGTGTCAGTGTTTGAGATGGGGATTCACGGTCGGGGGAGGGAGGGCGGTAAGTTGCAGGGGAAATTATGTTTTGGGCAAAGGGTTCAGTGAGGTGACTTGCTGGCAACATGATTGGGGGAGAAAGTGCTTCTTTTTTTTTTAAATAAGGATGATTTTATGTGGTTTCTACAGTAAGGCTGGAAGGAGTACTCCTTGGCCCATTACTTGGCCTGGACACTGCATTCACACTGGTTATTTGTTTATTAGGTGATTATATGGGTCATTTGATTGGCAACCAAAAGCACCAGATGGCCCTCATCTCTGCATGTGCATAAAAAGTTATACGGTACTACTGGTTAGACAGTAATATACCTTCATATCAGGAATGGCACAAAAAATTACTCTTTGCTTTAAAAGCCAATAAGTCTATTGCTAGCTTGCATAATAGACACGTGTGAAAAATTGGGAAGCTGTTTTGATGACAATGAATTGAAATCCTCTCTTGGGTTTGAAAGCTACACTGGGCTTCCTGTGTTGTTTAGCGGGCAAGGGTTCCGTGTGCATATGACACTCTGTCCAGGTGTACACATCTTATTTTTTTTTTTTTTTACTTTGTATTTCTCTTACGCCTTACTACCCCTTCCCTCCACTCTTTCAGACTTCCCATACACACACCTCGCCACTGTCAGAGTCTGCCTCTAGAGTACCTGGTCACACTGCCCTGGACCCGTGATGCCCGGTTAACCCCCCGGTGGGGTGAGAAGGAACTCTCTCCCTAGACCCTCCCCAGCAACTGTTCTGCAGTGGACCTTGCACAACGGAGTCTGCCCTGACCAACCGAGAGTGTGTGCAGTGAGGAGTCATCACCTAGGAGTGACAGGGGTTGTTTCCTTTGTTCATCCCCTGACGTCAACGTGCAATGAGGGGCTAGGAGCGAGGAGACACGCTGAGACGCGCCTCCTACTCCGCCCCTCTGCCGACATCTACCCGTCACCTTCTACTGCTATCTCCACATACCGCACCTTCCACCCGAGCACCCCCAGGTGGCGGTATCACAGTGGGAGTTTGCAGGTGGCCTCCCCAGAGAAGGAGAGCAGCCGTTGGGCACTCCATCCTTCTCCTCCCTGGCCGACCCCTGGCAATCCGTGCTGGTTCCCGAACATGGGTCGCCGGTGTGGTATGAGGTAAGGCTTCCAGCGCCTCAGCCTTCAGCCCCACCGGGCTGGCTACATTTTGTTATTTGACCTCACTAATCTACTCACTGCTTAAGATATGTATGATTGTGCTCAGGGAGGGAGGGGTTGTTTTGTTAGTTTTTGTCTGTTAGCACCTGCTTGTTGTGTTTGTGTATCTGTTTTTTTTTTTTTTTTTTTCAAAAAATCAATACTATGTTAAATACTCCTTGGGAGCCAGCAATGACCTGAAACTAGGAGTTCCAGTTTTTGAGCAGCGGAGCTTGTGCTTCTGAGAGGGGCCAGTCAGGAGCTACAGTGAGGATAGTTTTGCACCTGGGGATCAACAGTGAGAATAGTATGATATTCTCACTGTAGGTCTAGAAAGAGCAAAAATATCACTGGTGCCTGCCAAAAAGTATCCTCACAAGCATTGGATAAATTGGATTAAACCACCTGTTATCCTGAGGGTATTCCACTACGTTCCACTACAGTGTGGCAAAAGAATTCATAAAAGTGTTTTCCCGAGTCGGGCTGCTGAAGGAGATCCTAACTGATTAAGGCACCAACTTTATGTCAAAACTTATGATGGAGATGTGTGTTTTACTGAACGTTAAGTCCATCTAGACATCAATGTATCACCCACAGACCGATGGCTTAGTGGAATGCTTTAATAAATTATTAAAAGGTATGCTGTCTAAATTCTTGTCAGCTGAGATAAAGAACTGGGATGAATTGATACCCTATTTAATGGTTGCCATTCAGGAGGTGCCGCAGTCGTCCACTGGGTTCTCGCCCTTTGAATTGTTGTAAGGGCGACAACCCCACAGGATGTTGGATCTTGTAAAAGAGATGTGGGATGAACAGGTACATAGGCAACCTAATGTGCTGTAATATACTTAGGGTTATACTTTGGTCTTAGGACAACAGAAGGCCTAGACCTATAAATGTTGTCCCCACTGCTCAGTGGTGGTAACCAATGTTACCATCCCTAATGAAATTGTCCAGTTTTGCCTTAAACATGGACAAGTTTGGTGCAAGAACTAAATCCCCTGGTAACTGATTTCATAACTTTGTGGCTCTTGGTATTTAAGCGTATTTCCTGAATATAGTTTTTGGTACAGTATCAGTCAGTTCTACCCCCATGTATTCTTCTATATTCCTAACTTTCTGCAGTCTGCCTCCTAAGTAGAACTGCCCAAAGCAAATGGTACTTTATGCAAATGATGGAACCATTATTGGCTTGTGCCACTTATTCAAACTGCTGCCCTCATCTGCTGCAGCATTCCATCAACGTCTCAGATTTCTTACTCTGCCTGACAAGTCAAGACGCCCAGGAGACTCCCCTTAGGTCGTTTGTTGGCTAATTGCGAAGTATAAGTTTCTTATACTGATTTATTCTTACTGCTGCCTTTGTTTATTGTTTAATTCTTTCATATGTTAATTTAGTTTAGTTATTTAGACTGAACTGTTTTATTTTCTCGGTCCCTCACAGTTCGGGATAACTGCTGAGGAACCGGGTAGTTTTTCATAGTTTGAGGAGCTTTTCCGCTATTTAGAATATAATTTAAGTCTTTTAGAAACTGTTTTAAATATTATTTTGAAACTGCTGAACCGGTTTCTTTCAACCGCTAACCCGGTTGCTGTGAACCGCTAACCCGGTTCTGAGTTTAAAACTCTTGGTTCATTTTCGGAACCTGATAGGTTCCTGAACTGACTGGAAAAAAAAAACCTTTATTGTTTGTGGTTGTGGTTTTTTCTCCTGGAAATGGAGTTGTCACCCTGAGTAGGGTGATTCAGGCACCTTACAAAAGGTGAGTGGGCCGGCTGACTCCCCAGTCCCCTCCAAGAAAACCAAAAAGACAAAGCACATCGAACCCCAGGGAAAAAACAAAAGGGGTTTCTTCTGTGCCTCACAGCCTGCCAACTGCAGAGATTGGCCAGGCCATTCAGACAATACAGGGTTTCATACCTTCTCCCACCCTCCCTCCTCCAAGGGTTCAGGAGCATACTCCTTCCTCTGAATTCCTCTCCCAGGATATGGATTATGGGGATTATGATTTGCCAGAGGCTGATGATGGTAAGCTCATTGAACTGGAGATCTCACCAGAGCAGGAATCTGGCTCTCCTCCTAGACCAGAAGATTTTTCTTCACATTTCTCCTTTGTAAGGAAAATAGTGGATGCTATTGACCTAACTACTACTGAGGTCATAGAGGATGAAGAGGAGGTGGAGTATATGGAGATGATGGGGTTAACACCCACTAAGAAAATTCTTCTCTCTATAAATACATTTGTAACCCCCCTGCAAATGGGGGTTCCCAAAAGACTTCCAGGAGCTTGCTTGAATGCTCCAAGCCTGAATGGTGTTTGGCATTTAAGCCATTTATCAGTGAGTGTTTTTAGAGCCTCTGGTACTGTCTCTTTAAGAGCTGTCTGCTTGCAGACATAATTAGTTTGTATGGGGGGACTGTGTGCTTCTCTGAGTACCACTCGAGCTGCTGCCAATTCACTTCATTTTGCAGTCACTAGGAGTGCAAAGGAACCTATCTGAAAGATGTAACTGTTTGCCAGAAATTATTTAGAGTAATAATGAAATTACAGTTTGTCTAACCTGCTTTCTTTGCAGTCAGAACTGTGTCTGCTAGTTCTCCATTCTAGTTTTGAACTGCTGAACTGGACCAATCAGTGTGGGTAAGCTAGCTCTAAAATGGTGCCTTGGACGAATCAGAACTTGGACTCATAATCTGAGCCAGCCACAAGAGGATTGTATGGGCAGTGACTCTGGGAGATGTAGTTTAGACTTCAGTGCCTTTTGGACCAACAGCAGCAGTCTATTGTGAGTGACAGCCAATCCAGTCAAGAACTGGGAGGAACTCAAAGGAAGTGCCCGTTTTGTCGGTTGGAGTTTCAGTTGAGCTTTGGCAGTGAAGAAGGAAGGAGCCCTGTGCTTTTCAGTGTGCAGTTTTAGTCAAAAACGTGTAAGGCCCAGAGTTCCGTCTGCAGCTTGTGTAACAGTTTGTTAGGACTGAATCCGTCCTGTGAAAAGAATCAAAGGATCTCTGAAGAGTAGAAACCAGGCTCACCCTGTAGAAGACTGGAAGAATTGCTGAAAATTGCATCGGTCTGTCAGGAACTGAATCTGCTGTGTGTTCTCCCGGTATTGTGCAGTAATTACATCGATACAGATGCAGCCTTGCCTGGTATAGTGCTTTCTTTTATATGGATGTGTGAAGAGATTTGTGTACCTCAAGTGAGCCCTGCTGACATTGAAGGACCCTATCTTATTTGGAGGTCGTGAGTACTAATTCAGGGTTGCTCCTGTTGAATTGCCACATTAAATCCAAATGGAATTACTGTACTGCTGACTGTTTAATTCTCCTTTCTCTGTGTGAAAGGGCCCCTACCAGCTGCCACGGTTTGACTAGCCACTAGGGCTTGGGTACCCAGGGACAGTAACTGATAGGGATAGGCTGTGCACAGAGCCATAGGTAGATTATTAAAGTGATAAGCTAATTAACCTGATTTCCCTGTCCTTGTTATATCCCCTAAATAAATCAGAGCTGCTTGTTTCAGCAAAGTTATACTGCCTGAGGTATTTGTCTATGTTAAAGTACTGTACTGTGATTGTTGCACTGTATCTCATTTCACAGGAGGTCCCAGTGCCGGAACCAGACCTGGGGTAAGTGTATACTGTGAAGGTAATTCTGATATATTGTGTGGGCCACTAGTGGGAAGAAAGGGGGGTTGCAGTGTCCCAGAGGGCTGTGACCAAGTTAGTTTAACTATTGCAAACCCTGACCTCTGGGTGGAGGCACCCGCCATTGGATCCAGGCCCCTCAACCTGTTAGTGGCAAATCAGGCAGGGGTAGTAGCCCCTGGGATAGCGCCATCTAGGGGTTACACATTCTTTAAAAAATATTTATTTACTATCCTGCTGAACCCAAATTCTGTCCCGCCTCTGGATAAAAAAGGCGGATAAGAAATATCAGCTGGACAGGCAAGGGGCTGAATTCCTCTATTCCCACCTCTATTCCCACCCTGACTATCAGGGTATAGTCCAGCAGGCAGCCTGTGAAAAGGCGAGGGTTCCTCTATCCTCTCATCCACCTGAGAAGTATTCTAGGAAGATTGAAAGTATGTCAAAAAAAGGTTATTTAGCTGCCTCCCTGGGGGTCAGACAAGCTAATTAACAGGCCTATGCTGCACAGTTTCATAAAACACTGTGGCACTCAGTTTTAGCAATGTCAGAAAAGGTTCCCTCCCCCCTCTCTGATGACCTAGCAGAAACAGCAAGGTTTGGACTGGAAGCATCCAAATACCAGTTCCAAATGGCAGCAGATGCCAGTGATAATGCTGCTCGGTGGATGGCTCTAACTATAGCCCTGAGAAGGCTGGCATGGCTGAAGACTACTAATTTTATACAGGATACCCAGACTAAGGCCATGGATGTTCCTGTTCAAGATCATTCTCTCTTTGGTAAACATACCGAAGAGTACATGAAAAAGGTGGATGAGTAAAAAGCCACCTATAAGAGTAACTCTTCCAAAGAAAGGCCTTCTCCCTCATACAGGCCTTATGGAAGGGGAGGCAGAGGAAGGACACCATATGGCAGGTCCTGCTATCAAGCACAAGCCGTTGCACAGCTGCAGCTTTACCCACAACAGACTGGGTACTATAGGGCCAGAGGTAGGAGGGGCTCCAGAAGAGGTTCCCACTCCATCTAGGCTCAAGCACATCCAAAACAAAATCCCTGACTCCATTGTCAAGGCTGCCTCCCTGGTACCAGTAGGGGCAGACTGATTCACTTTTTCCAGGCCTGGCAGGCCATCACCACAGACAAGTGAGTTTTGGAATTAGTGAGTCAGGGACTGTCCCTGAGCTTCAAGTCTCTTCCTCCTCTGAAATCAAGGCTGTTCAAACCAGCTTCTCTTCAGGAGAGACAGCTTCTGGAAAAAAAGGTTCAAACCTTGCTCCACATAAAAGCAGTGGAGCCTGTACCAAAGCTTCAGCGAGGAAGAGGTTTTTATTCTTGGTACTTCCTTCTCAAAAAGAAGAATGGGGAGTGGCGGCCTATTCTTGACCTCAGACATTTGAACAGGTATCTTGTAAAACCAAGATTCAAAATGGTTACGCTGTCTCTGATCTTGCCAGTCATTCAAAAAGGAGACTGGCTGGCATCTCTGGATTTAAAGGATGCCTATTTCCACATCCCTGTAAGGGAGTCTCACAGAAAGTACCTCAGATTCAGACTTCCTTCGGGGCACTACCAGTTTTCAGCCCTGCCCTTCGGCCTCACCTCAGTGCCCAGGGTGTTCACAAAACATCTGGTAGTGGTAGTGGCATACCTAAGAAGGTTGGGAATTTCAGTTTTTCTATCCCCAGGAATCCACTAATATTATTACTCTTGCAGTGCTCCCTGGTTAGTTGTGGGAAAGTCATCACAACAGGTGGAAGATCACCTGGCAATAACAAAACATCTGTTATAGTCTCTGGGATTCCTGATAAACCACGAAAAGTCCATTCTCAATCCAGTACAAGTCCTGCACTTCATTGGAGTAGAACTGGACACTGTAAAGGGGAGAGCCTTTCTTCCAAAGGACAGGGTCCAGAGCATCCTTCAACTGATTACCTCATTCAAGTGTGGGAAATCCAAGTCCAGCAAGGCAATATTTGCAGATTTTGGGACATATGGCTGCAGCAACAGGAGTTGTCTTGGGAGCAAGATATCGAATGAGGGATATCCAGCTTCCTCTCAGGGCACACTGGTGCCCAAGAAAAGACAAAATGTCAAAATTGATCCCAGTAATAAAACCTGTGCTCCAGTCTCTACAGTGGTGGATGGATGCACACAATCTAAAAGCAGGAGTTCCCTTTCAGAGGGAAAATCCATCAGTCATCCTTACAACAGATGACTCTCTGTTAGGATGGGGTGCTCACTTAGGAGAGCACACTACCCATGGCACTTGGTCAAGTATGGAGTCACTTCTTCACATAAATTTGTTGGAGCTCTGAGCAGTATTTCTGGCTTTAAAAAGTTTCTCTCACTTGGTACAGGGCAAAGTGGTTTAGGTCAGAACAGACACCACCACCACAATGCACTACATAAACAAACAAGGGGGAACAGGGTCATATCCCTTGTGCACAGAGGCCATGAAAATATGGGAATTGACCTACTCACTAAAAGCTTCCCTGCAGGCCATTCATGTCCCAGAAAAGGACAATACCCTGGCAGATGCTCTAAGCAGAATCAACCAGGCACATCACGAATGGTCTCTAAACAGACAGGTACTGTACTCAGTGTTCAGAAGATGGAGCACCCCAGAGGTGGATCTCTTCGCCATTCATGAGAATCACCTTCTTCCCCCTATTCTGTTGCAGACCTCCAGCCAAGGATACAATCCCACCGGATGCCCTGGCTCTGGACTGGTCAGGAAGGCAATTGTATGCCTTCCCTACTTTTCCTCTCATCTTCAGAGTACTGATCAAGCTCAGGTCACAACCTGCATCCATGATCTGATAGCACCAGATTGGGCCAGACAACCATGGTACTCCCTACTGTTGTCCATGTCAGTGTACAAACCAATACATCTTCCCAGGAGGCACAATCTCTTAATCTCCTACCAGGGGAAAATCCTGTCTCCGAATCGCAAGTCTCTCAGGCTCAAGGCCTGGTTCTTGAGGACTTAGAATTCTCAAATTTAAATCTTTCTCAGGCTATTCTGGATATCCTGAAAGGTTACAGAAAGTCTTCCACTAAGAAAACCTACTCTGCAAAGTGGAAAAGGTTTTCAATTTGTTGTGATGCCAAGCAGATTTCTCCACTCTGGCAGAAATCCCAGTCACGCTGGAATACTTCACATATCTGCACTCCTGAGGGTTGAAGCACACATCTGTAAAAGTACATCTGGGATCAATTTCAGCTTACATTTCTGCTGTGAAAAATGTTTCCATTGCAGCTAATCCAATTTTCAAAAAGTTTCTTCAAAGGTTTGTGCCAGTTGCACCCTCCTGTTAAGGAACCAGTCCCTGTGTGGGATCTGAACATTTGCATTGCTCAGCTCATGAAACCTCCTTTTGAGTCTATGTCTTCTGCTCATATACAATGCCACATGGAAAACTGTGTTTTTGATTGCAATCACTTCTGCCAGAAGGATAAGTGAACTGCAAGCACTATGTGTGGAGAAGGACTATCTTTCTTTTCATAATGACAAGGTAGTGCTTCGGACAAACAGGAGGTTTCTTCCCAAGGTGGTTACTGATTTCCACTTAAACCAGTCCATAACACTGCCAGTGTTCTTTACAGAACATGCCAGTTCAGGTGAGCGCAGACTCTATAGTCTGGATGTAAAAAGGGCATTAAGTTACTATTTGACCCACACCAAGGATCATAGAGGTGACAAACATCAGCTTTTTCTCACTTATGGGGATGTGAGAAAAGGCACCCCAGCTTCCAAGAGATCAATCTGTCACTGGATAGTTCAATGCATTCAGTTTTGCTATTCAAAATCTGGAATACATACCCCAGCAGGTCTCATGACCCATTCGACTAGAGGCACAACTGCTTCTATAGCAGCATCAAGACATATTCCCTTAGTGGAAATCTGTAAAGCAGCTACCTGGAGAACAGTACACACTTTTACTAAACATTACAGTTTGGACATACAGTCCAGAAGTGATGCCAGGTTTGGCACAGCAGTCCTGCAGAGTCTCTCTCCTAAATAGGTTCTCTGCCCACCTCCAAAGGTACTGCTTTGAAGTCTGCAGAGAGTTAGGAATATAGAAGAATACATGGGGTTAGAAGAAAAAATTACTCACCTTAGTAACATTGCTTCTTCCAATGTATTCTTCTATATTCATAACTCTCCCTCCCTGCCCCCCCCTTCCAGAACCAGAGCCTCTGTATTGCTATATGAGTCTTTCTGGTTGCTCGTCCCAAACACAGGCATACATATTTTAATCCTGGTGGGATTTAAATTGTCCTTTCTTTTTCCAGGTGATTCTGGCACTTCAGAAAGGAGTTTTTGCTATCATTATTATTATTGATATTATCAGCATTAGTGTGCTAATATATAGTTTATGCTGTCTTAAAGCAGCTATAGTAGCTTTATTACATAAAGTGTAGTTAAGTAGTGTAGTATAGATTGCCTTGTAGGCTTCTTAGAAATCTGAGTCGTTGATGGAATGTTGCAGCAGATGAGGGCAGTAGTTTAAATAAGTGGCACGAGCCAATGATGGTTCCATAATTTGCATAAAGTTCCATTTTCTCCAGGTAGTTCTACTTAGGAGGCAGACTGCAGAGAGTTATGAATATAGAAGAATACATTGGAAGAAACAATATTAATAAGGTGAGCAATTTTTTCTTGGTGCTTCTGCCCTTTCCGGTCATAGTTAAAGATCAAATGCACACCTCTTTTATAAAAAGCTTGAATTCACTTGAATACATGTCCCTGTGTCATGATTACTGAATACATGTCCGTGTCATGATTATTGTTTCCTGAAAATACCATGCTGTTTGGTTTTGTGGTTTTCTTTAAATTAGCACCTGTTAATGTGCTCTGCAGTAACTAAAACAGTGAAGAAACTGAAGATGTTTCTGTCCCTGTCAGTGAGCAATGACATCATACCTGCCCTGCCTGCTGCTTCTGCAATTAAGTCACTGATTGCTAAATAAACTGTTGCAGTCCCTAGTTAGAGAAGTCTGTAGAGCTAATTGTTTTAACTCAGAGTTTGTTACTAACCCATGTGGTTTATGTTTAGAGAGATATGCTTAAAATCTTTCTTTTCTCATAAAAAGTTGATCATTTGGGGGTTCAGTGCTGAATTGAAGTGGTATGAATGAATCTGTGAGAAACAACATTTTCTGTATCACAGCTCTCAGTTCTCTGTCATCACAACTCTGCATTCTATTCTGGCTATATAACCAGGGTTGTTTAATGGATGTAAAATAAAGTAGATTCCATTAGTTTATAGAAGCAGCATGTATTTAATGTAGCCTCAATAAAAATGTTCATGTTCATGTAATAAAAAGTTTGTTTCCATGTCAGATTGACAAACCCGTGTCTGCCACACTCTGCTGTTTCAGAAACATGTACTGTATGATCTCATAAAATTCAGTTGTGTGGAAATACATCATGTGTATGTATAACTATAAATACTATGTGGCATCCTGATGCCCCTGTCTTCTGCCTCTCAGTTGAGGCTGCTGCACCCTGCTTCCCTCTGTCCCCCACCCCCACAGTCAGGGCCAATGCACTCTGTTGCCCCCTTTTCCTGTCTTCACAGACAGGGCTGATATGCTCTGCTAAGCCCTAGAGTCCCAGGACCTGTGCCTCCACAGTTTGGGCTGCTGCACCATGCTGCCCATTGCCACCAAACATTGGGCTTTTGCTGCACCCTGATACCCACTTCCATTGCCCCAAATGGGCAGGGCCGCTGCACCATGTGCACCCTGGCACACAGGGCTGCTGTACCCTGATGGCCCATGGCGTCCTGCACCACAGTCAAGGCTTCTGCATCATGCTGTCCTCTGTCCCCTGACACCACTGTGCCCTGTTGCACCATAGAGCCTCTTGCCTCCACAGTTAGAGTTGTTGCACCATGCTGTTCCCTGCCACCAGTGTCAGATCCTTTGGTACACTGCCCAAACTACTGGAAAGAAAAAACAAAAAATACTTTCATCTTGTGTTATAGGGTGGGGGAAATAGGGTAGCAGGGTGCAGCAGCCTCAACTGTTTGTGCAGAAGGCAGCAGGGTGCAGCAGCCCTGACTGTGAGGAGAAGACATTGGGCAATGGGTTGCATCAGCCTCAAATGGGGGCAGGAGACAGGGGGCCTTTGGGGCAGGGGAAAGGGGGAAACAGAGAGCTACTGCCTAAACTGTTGGGCAGGAGACAGGGGCTTCAGGATGCCATATAGTATTTCTAGTTATGCACATACCTGATGTATTTTCATACAGAAACCCTCTAAGAACTGAATTTTATGACTTCATACAGTACATGTTCCTGAAATAGCAGTGTGGCAGACACACATTTGTCAATCTGACATTAAAGCAAAATTATCACATGAACCTATTCATTGAGGCTACATGAAGTGCATGCGGTTTCTATGAATTAATGGAATGCAGCTTATGTTATATCCATTATACAGCCAGAATAGATTGCAGAGTTTTGATGACAGAGTCAGAGAACTGAGAGCTGTGATACAGAAACTGTTATTTCTCACAGATTCATTCATACCACTTCAATTCAGCACTGAACCCCAAGTGAGCAACTTTTTATGAGGACAGAAATATAGATTTTAAGCATATCTCTTTAAACACAAACCAGATGGGTTAGCAACAAACTCTGAGTTAAAACAATTAGCTGTGCAGACTGTTATAACTAGGGCCTGCAACTGCTTATTTAGTCAATCAGTGACTTCATTGCAGAAGCAGCAGGCAGGACAGGTATGATGTCATTGCTCATTGACAGGGACAGAAACATCTTCACTGTTTCTTCACTGTTTTCACTTACTGCAGAGCACATTAACAGATGCTGATTTAAAGAAAACCACAAAACCAAACTGCATTATATTTTCAGGAAACACTAATCATGACATAGGAATGTGTATTCAAGGAGATTCAAGCTTTTTATGGAATATGTGCATTTGATATTTATTTATTTATTTATTGAAATGTTTCACCAGGAGGGCACACTGAACAACACGTTGCTCGTCTCACGGTGTGACCTGGGGGGAAGGGTTACATAGGGTTGTGAAGGATGATCAGTTACAATAGTATGTGGGCAGTACAAACAACACAACATTGTAAGATTGTGCAACAGTTGGAACACAAGGTATTGTACAATAAACAGTAGTGGAACATTGGGTAAATTACAATACATGTCCAAAATCATACAAAAGAACATATGAACGTACAAAACAGTAATAATGCGATAGAACCATTTATACTGCATGAGTGTACCAGGAGCAGACTTGAGGTAGTACGCAAGTGCTGTTGGAGTAAAAAGGATGGGGTTAGGTTGTGCACACTGGTGACCCAGAAGGGCAGGTGGAGGGGGGGAGAGGCAAGAACTGAATATGAGGAGAAGGGGTAGCCATTTCCTGATTTCCCCCTTCAGGATGTTGAGAACCCTGCCGGGGGTCATGGTAGGAAGGCAGAAACTGGGGATAGGTATTAAGCTGGGTTAAAGCAGGAACAGCTGAGGGAAAGGTAATTGTGTAAGGCAGAGGTAAGGGAGTAGTTGGAGGAGGAGTGTTGTATTTCAGGGGGAGGAAATTCCAGATTTTAGGAAAACGATGGGCGAAACCAGTCTAACCGATGAGGGTGGAGTGGCAAGGGACCGTCAAGGTGCGGGCGTCATTTGATCTGAGAGAGTGGGTGGGAGGAGGTGGAGTGGAGGGAGAGGATGAGAGCTAGGAGGGGAGCCCCCAAACCAGAATTTGGAGGTTGGTTTGGCACAGTGAGAGATGCGTCTGTGAGATAGCGGAAGGAAGGTTAGAGAGCAATAGAGTTCACAGTGGTCGGAGCGGGAAGGGGATTCGATAGCAAAGTGGCAGAAGGAGTTAAAGAGAGTGTCCAACTTGGTCAGGGAAGATTTGGGAGCAGCACCATAGACTACATCACAGTAGTCAAAGATGGGGTGTATCATCTTCTGGACAATTTCGCACCTCGCAGTCAGCGGGATGCAACTACGATTCCTGCACAGAGCACCAAGCTTGAGGCACAGTTTCTTCAGAATAGCATCGATATGCACAGAGAAGTTGAGGTGCTGGTCCAGCCAAACTCCCAGATATCTAAATGAGGAGGTGCCCTCCAAGATGGTCCCATCAAGGGTGTGGAAGGTGGGTAGGGCCGGGAGCCTAGAGAGTCGCTGCCTGGTGCCAAAGGTCATTGAGACTGTCTTCTTGGTATTTAGAAAAAGCTGGTGAGAAGCAAACCAGAGCTGAACTTGGTTAAAGTCATGCTGTAAGCTTTAAGTTCCTTATAGTTCCTTATAGCCTAAACTCCATTCTCTCTTTAATGTTGGATCATCCAGTATCTTATAAAGGAGCAACATATCACCCCTAGTTCTTCTAAGGGTTAAGGGCCAGTGGCCTAAGTCCTCCAGCTTACACAGTCCAGATATGTGAATGGATCCATTCACATATCTGACTGGCGAGCGGCACGGGTCTGCACGCCCATTGGCTCACGCCAGGACCAATGGGTGTACAGCCTCACCGCGACAGTGTCAGTCGGGAAGCGGGCGGGGTGGCAGGCGGGTGGGTGCTGCTGCCCGCCACTGACTGGTGGGGGGAGCGGGGCAGTGGGGCTCAGTGGGCGGGTGAGGAGGGGGGTACCGCTGGACCACCAGGGATATTGGACCTCTCCATTTTATTACATATGTCCATGATCGGGCTGCGAGCGGTCCACTGGCCCACCAGGGATATTAGACGTGTTTATTTTCTACATATGCCTGCAATCAGGCTGCAAGCGGTCCACTGGACCACCAGGGATATTGGATGTGTTTATTTTCTACATATGCCCATGATTGGGCTGCAAGTGGCACACTGGACCACCAGGGATATTGGACGTTTATTTACTTCTACATATGCCTGCGATCGGGTATGAGGGGGCGCCGCCACAAAGATGCAGCCGGAGCTCGGGTGGCCAGCCACAGGTGGCAGCTGCCATGTTGCGCCCTGCAATATGGCAGCTCACCTGTGGGTGGCCAGCTGTTGTTCCTTTTATTTTTGGCTCACCTGTGTGCAGCGCAGGTAGGGGTTGCTCATGCATGGGCTCAGCACATCCCGGGCTGAATATCGGGATGTGCGGAGTATGTATGGGCACGCCCCCCCCTACCTGAGCTGCATACACATTGATGCATCGCGATCGGGATTTGTGCCAGCTCAATCCCTCGCTGAATATCGTGTCAAGATCAGTAAGTCAGAGGAGAATAACAGTGTTATGCTATGCACAGCCCTTCTGAATATCCGGGCAAATATATATTTATTTATTTTACATAGCTTGCAACATAGTCCATAACCAGAGAAAAGGAGCAGCAGTTAAGTACAGAAAGTACAGAAGAGGGAGATACGCTGAGGTAAAGACACACCAGGGGAAGGGGAGTTGGAGATAGGAGAGCTAGGGAGATGATACACAGGGACAGTGAGGCAAGGGAGAGTATGATGCATATGGCAACTGTAGGTTCAATCCAATCAATCAATCAATAAACTTTATTTAACCAGGCAATTACATCATTGAGCAAGCTCATTTTCAAGATGGTCCTGGACACAGAGGACACTTTTGCTTACAGTAAACAACACTTCATACAAAAGTAGACATCGGTACAGGCAGTTACAACATACAAAGTCAGTAATCCGTTCGGAATTGCACTTGCATGACTCACTGAAGAACTCTTTAAATAAGGTTTTAAATGTGGAAAGTTTTACAGGGAAGGCTAATTTCAGTGTTTTTTAAAGTTGGTTCCACAGGGAAGGCAGAGCAAAACTAATGGATAATCTACCAAACCTGGTTCTAACTTTGGGGATGGTAAGTGTTATATATGATAAGCTTCTTAAGGCATAATTACCAGGCACGCTGATAGGCATACAGTCGGAGACATATTGAGGGAGCAATTTGGTGATGGCTTTGAAAAGTCCAGGTTGCTGCATTTCTTTGCCACCTGAATGACAGAGATGTTCATCCAACCAGAGAGTAGAGAGAACAGTGGTGCACAGAGTAGGGAGCACCAGTAATGAATCTTAAGGTGCAGCGTTATAGGGTGTCAAGCTTGGAAAGGGCGGTGCTAGTTCCCTGTCCATACAAGATGTCTGAGTAGTCTAGGAGCAGGAGGTAGGTGGCTTGGACTAGTCTAGTTTTTGCTTCTTTGGTGAGTAAGTGCTTAATCCTGAAAAATAGGCCGCGTCTGTCTTAATTTTTTTGTAAGAGCCTCAATATGATCCGAGAAGGTTAACATTCTGTCAACCCACACCCCCAAGTATTGGAATTTGGCCACTGCTTCTAGTGGCTTGCCTAGAAGCGTAGTAACTTTTGGTAAAGTGTCCAGGGGTGGAGTATGGGCTGCTTTTACCGATGGCGAAAAGAACATAACCTTTGTTTTTTTTTGCATTTAGTAATAGTTTAAGGTGTAGTAAATTTGTCTGGAGTCTGTCAAAATCTAGTTGGAAGTCTCTACAGGCCAATTCAGGGGAAGGCCTATCAATATACAATACGGAGTCATCCGCAAAAAGGTGGATGTTAGCATAGTTTATGCCGGCGTTGATGTTATTGATGTAGATAGCGAACAGGAGTGGGCCCAGAATGGAACCTTGTGAGACACCTCTTGACAGGGTATTTAAAGAGGAGAATTCGCCACCAGCTTTTATCTGCTGGTAGTGACCATCAAGGTAGTTGTAGAACCATTTAGTGGCCGTCAAGTCCAGCCCAGTATTCCAAAGGATGTCCAGTAGTAATGAATGGTCTACTGTGTCGAATACCTTGCTTAGGCCAAGGAACAGGGCACACACATGTCGCTTACCATCAAGCGCTTTCAGCCAGTTGTTGGACACTTTTGCCAATGCTGAGGTAGTACTATGACATGGTCTAAAGCCAGACTGGGCAGGTATAAGGAGATTATGTAACTCTAGGTACTTTCTTAACTGTGAATTAACTATCTTTTTGAGGAGTTTTGACAGGGTAGTGAGCAGGGAGATAGGCCTGTAATTGTTTAGGTTGGCAGGGTCTCCAGATTTTAAAAGTGGTATGGCATGTGCTGTTTTTCTTATAGTGGGGAGAGCACCTTGGGCAAGTGACAGGTTGAAAAGGTGTGTTAAAGTGATAGCCAGTACATGATATCCTAATTTCAGAAAGCAAGGATCAATGAGGTCGGCACCGGCACTCTTTTTTGTGTCCAGTTGCAGTAGGGGTTCTTCCACTTCCTTAAGGGCAAAGGCAGGGGTCAACCTTAACTTTTTTTTTTGCACTAGCCAGCAGGGCAAGTTGATTCAGAATTGCACTAGCCCACAGATGATTGCACTAGCCCTTAATTATTATGGTACATTTTGATCAATTATGCAGGAAACAATGCAAGCAAAGCCAAGAAATACTCTGATTATTGCACATTTGTCCTGCTCCCACATTGCTTCCAGCTCCCCAGCAGAAAAAAAAGACTGCAGTGCCATTGCAGTGAGCCCCCCCAATGTTTTGTACCATAGCCTCCTCTCTTCCTCTTTCTGCCCCCCACACCAAACAGAGAGAGGATATCACAGCAGCAAATGCTCAACTAAGCAGTCCTAGCTCTGCGCACGCAATAGCTGACATCATCATGTACCTCACCACACTGTCACCACCACCCACAGGGCAATAAACAGAGTCAGGCAGAGAAAGACACTCTTGGCCCCCACCTTATAGTCAGCTGGAGACCTGCACTTTTGAAAGTTTTTGTACAGTCTCAAGTGAGCCAGGAGCACATCTAAGATTTCTTTGGGGCTGGAGCTAAACAAACCTAAGGGGCTTGGGAAATAGAAAACTATGAGATTTTTATTTGTAAATGCATTGATTTTAATATGCTCTGCCCCAACAATAACAGATTTTTCTTAAACATTATCCTTTCATCAGCCCAGGGGAAACAGTACACAGGCATAACACTATACCACCTTCCACCTTGTTCTTTCCTCACCCTCCCTCTTTCCCGCTCAACCCTTCTCTTATTCCTCCCATCCCCCCCTTCCCTCCTTTCTTTCTCTCTATATTTGACCTTGTACTGGGAATTACTATGTACTTGTCAGCCAGTTCCAGTACAAATTTGTTAGCACTTGTTTTATTTTTCATCACGGTACTGTTTATATTTTTCTGATATTATCTTACTCTGTTTCGGCCAATTGTCAATTGTTTGTATTGCACTAAATTCCATTGTGTTATCTCTTCCTTGTGCTGTGTCACATTGTACAGTTTGTGTATTTTTTGTTCTTACTTGTATTCTCCCGGGTTGTGCCTGAAAATAGGCATCTCTATGTCTAGTGCACTCACCCAGTTACCAAAAACAAATAAATAAATATACTATTTCTGTTTCTGTATAGGATGATCTATGCACCCCAGGAATACCTATTTCAAGGTTTCAAATTATGTATTTTATCAAGGTTTTTTTGTACCATACATGATCCAAAGCTTTGTTTTTAGGTTAAAAGGACATGCAGAGTGGGATAAGGGTGGAACTGTATGGATGGTGATGGCTGACATGGTCCATTTAGAAGAGCTATGGACCCCCTACACTTGCCAGTAATGGCAGCTATGGATGGTCACTTCAGAGTCTGGTCTGCAGTGGTGTCCAGGGAAAGAATAGAGTTAAGAGATTTGGAAGGGAGAGGGAAGTTATGGTGAGGCTGAGATAAAACCTTCCACCTGCAGGGCTGATCCTGTATACCTCTTTGCATTTTGTCACTGAAATGTTGGATACAAACACTCAAAATGTAGAGAGATGAGGGGCACTGGTCTTAATAATATTGGGCAAATTGTTAGACATAGACACATTCAGAAAACTGGAACCTAGTGACTTACCTTTGATCACACCCTGAATGCTAGCTGAAAATCTTAACAGTGGAGTGATAATGATTCACATTGAGTCTTTTGTGGGATCCCTCTCTTGAACTGCCAGATAATTGCAGCTCTTAATGAGCTGTTAATCACACCTGGCCATCTGGAACACAGAGAGATTAGCATGAAGACTACAGAATGCTGAAGTAGAGACATTTTTAACTTCACTAACAACCATGAAAATCTGCACTAGTCAAGGCGGGCTAGTAGAGAGTTAGCTGCACTAGCCCTGGTCAATTTGCACTAGTGTTTGGGCTAGTAAAACAATATTAAGATCGACCCCTGGGCAAAGGGAGTAAAGGAGAAGCTTGAGTCTGGCCTAGGCGGGGAGGGGGTAGAAAATGTAGGATCTTGACCACAGAGTTGATCTCGAAGTTTGCTAGCAGGCGACAAGTCAAAGGCCAGCCCTGCAGTAGCAAAGCGGGTGTTAGGTAGCTCCATTTTTGTCTGTTTGTCAGTATAGGTTTTATTATCAGATATAATTTGGCAGGGAGAGAGTTAGTAGCTCTATGTCCCTCAATGTCTTTGATGGTCTACCATAGTTTTGCAGAGCAGTTAGATGATGTGTCTAGTTTATTACTATAGTACTTGGCTTTCGTAGCTCTTATGAGTTTGGTACAGCTGTTTCTGGCAGCTCTGAATGCAGTCCAGTCAGCAGGGAGTTTTGATCTATGCGTTTTCTTCCAGAGGGCATCTCTATGAAGAAAAGTGGACTTGAGACTCGGATTAAATCATGGGCAAGATCTTTTTTTTGGTCCATATTTTGGTCATAGTGGTGTGCTGATGGATGACATTTAGGACAATGCTGTGGAACTTTTCATAGGCTTTGTTCACTGTAGTTGCCAGGTAAAAGTCCTGCCAGCAGGAGTGCTGCAGTTCAGAGATAAAGGCACGCTGCTCTAGATCACGGCAACATCTCTTGAATGTATATCTAGATGCTGACATACATTTAGGAGCAGACCTTACACGAGCAATCATACAAAGATTGCTAAGATCTTTAAAAAACACCCCATAGTGGGTGAAAAGATGAGGTTTATTTACTAAGATGATGTCAAGTAGGTTACTTTGTTCTGAGGTTTTCGTATTAGGTGGGTGGCTTCCATGATTAGCTGCAAGAGCCTGAATGAGTCGCAGAATTCCTTTAACAGTTCTGAGCAGGAAGAGAACCAGTTGAGATTAAGATCTCCCATTATAATGAACTCATAGTCAGATAGCCACTCCCCCTCTTGTTAGTCTGTCTGTTCTAAATATATTATATGAAGGAATGCTTATCTCTTGATCAAGAGTAGAGGGTTTAAGCCATGATTCAGATACCACCAAAATGTCAGTAGTAGCATGGCTAATCCAGGCTTGAATGGAGTCAAATTTCCTTAACAGGTACAGGCGTTTACATGTACAAGGCTCATTCCCTTCAGCTGAGTTAGCTGACAAGGTGCCTGGATAGGTGCAGGTGGACCAGGGTTCAAGTTGACATTCCCTGAGCAGAGTAATAGTCATATCAGTAGCTTTATGAAGGCTTGTATAATCAGCCTGAGGACATGGATCCAACACCTCTTTTCCTTGTAAGTAGAGGGAGAGGAAGAGTAATTTCTTCAGCAGCTGGAAGGATTTAGCACAGCAAAGAGAAGCACCCTGGCCTCGAGTATCACAGATGTTGCAAGCATAGGATAAGACAACACGGCAGAACTTAGTTTCCAATGGGAGTGTGTATGAGAACCATGGTGGGGGCGGAGAGAGATTTAGGCAAGAGAACGAGAGATTTAGGTGAATATAGTAAGGTGCATTTAGGGAGCAGGTATTAGTTTTTATTGCATCCATAGAGTTAACGTTGGATACTACTTCAGGGTTTAATATGGTGGAGATCATGATGACAGTACAGCACAGGGATATGAATAGTGTCTTCATTTTGACCCATCTTGTCTGTCAAATTTAAATTGAGAGGGAGTTCCAATTAAGAACTAATTTTGAAATGGACACTATATACTTAGAAGTTCAGGAGTGTTTCTTTAAGCCTCTATTGTCTCTTGCATATCACTAAGGTAAAATAGAAAAATATTAGATCAAAAATAATAGTTCAGATCACAGCTGCCAGGAGACCGGCTGAATGCTATGACCAGTCCTTAGTGCTTGATGAGCCAATCAGCATTGGTGCAGTTTCAGTGTTACAACAGGCCAATGGGGGTGATTGGGTGGGGCAAGTGGAGTATTTAATAGAGGCTGGGCTTGGGGAGGTCGGGTGGGACAAAATATATACTGGCAATATACAGCCCCAGAGGACAGTGAGGAGAAAAGCCGTAGAAGGCACCGAAGCTGTTGAAAGCAAGCTTGGAGCTCTGTGTCCAATCCCTGAGGGAGCCACAAGGCAGCAACCAATCAGAAGCAAGCTGGAAATGCTCTGGCTAATCAGAGCCCCAAGATGTGCTCCCGGCTCAACATGCAGGCTTACCCAGAGAAGGAGCGCTTTCGGAGGGGTGAGGATGGAGCGCAGCCAGCTGGCTTTTCCAGCCACAGTTACTGGAGGAACAATGAGCTGTCCGCCTTGTTGACCAAGAAGATCCTAAAGGGACCCTAGGTTTGGTGATGGACAAGGACATTGGTAACGGAACTTTTGACTTAAGACCTAAACTTGTAGAGGAACCAAATGTCGTCCAAGTGGATGGCCATCTTAACCAGACCCAAAGGAAGAAGTCCAGAGGATGGTACAGAATGTTGGGGATCTATTCTCCCTGAAACCGAGATTAAGCCATGTGATCTGCACCACATAGATCTAGAGCCAGGTGTCTGGATCTGCCAACAACTGTACAAACTACCGGGAAGAATCTGATAGACAGTATGGGAGGAAATCCAGTCTGCTTTGGAGTTGGGAGTCATTGAGGAATCCCCCAGTGTAAATAGTCTGTCCCTGTTGTGCTAGTCCCAAAACCAGATGGGACCACGCAGTTTTGTATAGACATCCGGAAAGTTAATGCTGCATCCAAGTTTGACGCATACCTTATGCCAAGGGAAGACAAACTTTTGGACCAACTGGGGAATGCTTGTTACATTAGTACCCTAGACCTGACCAAGGGATATTGGTAAATCCTGTTAACTTCCTAGTCCCATGAGAAAATGGCCTTTACTGTCTTATTTGGTCTATGTTAAAGAGCAGCTAACTCCTTCAGAAGAACTTTAGCATAACATAATAACGACACAGTTCAGCTTGTAATTAACACTGGTTCTGTATTTCTTCTTCCCATTATTTATTTCTGATGTTATTTGCATGAAAACAGGATATTTGCTGCTCAAGAATTCATCGAGCTATGTTGCTTTCTCCCTACCTGAAGTCATAATGCACTGCTTGTGACATCCCAGGTATTCCATGGCAGCAGATTGTGACGTCACAACAGAGGATTATGACTTGAAGAAGGGAGCAAGCTACAGAGGCAGATGAAAATATAATGTATTCTTGTAAATTTCCTCAGTAACTAATAATGGCAAGGAGAAATCTATAGAATATATACAGAATGCAAGCTGAATTGTACATAAGTATTACGTTTTTCAAAGTTTTCTTTAAGGTGTCGGCAGCTCTTTAATTTAGCGTGCTTCCCTTCAGATTACATGGAGCCCTGGCCACATTCCAGAGAATGATGGACTGTATCCTCTGTCCCCACAGACTGTATGCAACAACGTACGTGGATGATGTTGTGATATTTAGCCCTGACTGGGACAGCCACCTGCAGGATGTGGCCACAGTAATTCAGTCGCTCAGGGAGGCAGGTCTCATGGCCAATGCCTTGAAATTTATTTTATTTATTTATTTGAGTTTTAGTAACTGAGTGAGCCCACTGAGACAGTACAGTCCCTTTTTAAGGGACAACCTGGGAAATGCAGTACAATGACAATGAAATGGCAGGTACAATGATTACATTTACATTTACATCATTTACACATTACATATACATAGGAGGGTCAGACAGTGTGAATACTGATACAAGATGTTTGGAAATGCAGAGTCATGAGTCAACAGAAGATGGACCACAGTGAAGAGGCAGAGAGGTGGAGTAATAGGGAGGATTGGAATTGAGGGAGGGAGGAGCAGGACAAAGCAGAATGTGGCGGAGAGTTGTAGCAAGACACTGCTGAGAAAGCAAATGATCTCCTGCCCACAATTAACCTGGGTTTGGGTGCAACGAGAAGTGGGAGGGAAGGAGGCAGACCTCAGAGCACACGGGGGTGCTGGAATTGAATAAGTTCACCAAGGAGAGGGGAAGGGTGTAACGATGGACCAGTTTGAACACTAGACTCAAGGTGGCATACTGGAGTTTTGACTCGTACGCTAGCCAGCCCAAGGAAGACAGGACATCACAGTGATGGCAATGGGCATTGGTCCCTAAGACAAACCTTCCCACCCTATGATAAGCCTGTTTGAGCGAGAGAGGATGATTGAGTTGGTAGTGAGTAGTGGGGGGGGTGCCATAAGTAAGGAGGGGGAGGAGGGTGGCAGCAGTGATCTTATGGTAAGAAGCTGAACAGAGGAAGGAGTGGAGGCGATAAAGCAGGCCCAGCTTCTGGTTTAGTGCCTTAGTTAGGAGGGTGACATGGGTGTCCAGGGTAAGAGAGGTGTCTAAGGTGATGCCCAGATATTTAAAGGATTGGACGGATTCAAGAGCATCATTGTTATGGGAGAGTATCACAAGGGAAGGGTAGGGATGATGTGTGGAGGAGGGGTTGGAGAATAGTATGCATTTGTTTTTTTTTGGTGTTGAGGACTACTTGATTTTCTAGGAACCAGCCCTTAAGAGTTCAGAAGTCTAATGTGAGCATACTATTGAGTCAGCCAATGTATGATGAGGATCTGTAAACAACAGTATTACTGTTCTCTTTACTTAATGTGCCCTAGGGTGGCATGGGGTATAAGGTTGGGAATGGCTACATATACCCAGTTATTGACAAAGTAAAGAGCAGTGGTTGCCCTGTGCTACTACCTGTTGGACAGAAGTTCACCCTTGTCACTGACCCCCCCCCCAAAGTGGTTACATGCTATGCAGGATACCAATGCCCCTGTCACCAGATGGAATTTGGAACTGTAGTCTTGCTCATTTGATGTGTGCCACCGGGCAGGTATGCAGCAGGGTAATGCAGATTTTTTCTCTTGGGAGGATGGCTCTCTGATGCCCCATACTGAGCATGCCATGGGCACGACTCTGAGTGGGAGGGTATATGACTGAGGGTACATCCGTCACTCTCCTTTCACCTGTAAACCACTTCACAAACCTGCAACACAGGTTTTGACAGGTGCTGTGGTGAGATGTGCACCAAACCTCTTTTATTTTAAAGTTTCCCCTTTAAGGCCTCACTGCACTGGGTATTCAATCAATAAATCAATCTTTATTTAGCCAGGTGAAACATCATTGAGAAGAACTCATTTGCAAGATGGACCTGGGCGTAGTTACAGTGTTAACAACAGTAGAACATAGGGATGAATAGGGTACACATCGTAATAAGATACAAAGTTTTCAAGTGTAAAATAGCATAACATTTGGCAAGGTATACAGGTCTGTTCATGCAGCATAAAACAGTATAACATTTTGAATAGTATACAGTGTGGTTCATACAGTGGTAGGTACATTCAAAAACAAAACATTAACATTAGGCAACATGGTATGACAAGGCATCTGCCAGGATAGAAAGGTAGACAATGCTGTAACAGATAAAAATCAGATGATAACAGTATACACCTAGGGCAGAGTTTAGACCGAAGGAGCTCGAACATAGGGAGAGATGACAGAATGAATCAAGGGGAGGGAGACAGTTGTAAGGGGAAAGGGAATAGAAGGGAAGGAAAGGAGGCTGGCAGTATTGTCTTAGGTCACACAGTTGCAAATTTCCGTGGCAGTCCTGGCAACCAAAGTTTTGAAGGTAGACAATTTAAGTGTAACAGATATTTGGAGAGTTTTTTGTAACTTGTTCCACAAGGAGGGAAGGGAATAGCTTATGAATAATTTGCCGAACCGAGTTCTAACTTTGGGAATAACTAGGAAGATGCAGGATAAGCTTCTTAGCGCATAGGTGCCAGGAAAGCAAACAGGAAGGCAGTCAGAAATATATAGGGGCAGTTTCTTAATAACAGCATGTTCAATTTGCTGCATTTCTGTAGTGTCTAAGGCTGAGGGAAGTCCAGCCAATTAGGGCATATAAGGAACAGTGATGAGTAGAGTAGGGTGCTCCAGTAATGAATCTTAGGGCACAATGATATAGTATGTCAAGCTTTTTTAAGGCTGTGTTAGTCCCTTGACCGTAAAGAACATCCCCGTAGTCAAGTAGGGGGAGGAAGGTTGACTGTGTCACAAACTCGCTCAGCCGGTCAGCCCTCTTTATTTATTTATTTATTTGTATTTCGGATGACACCTTTTAGCCGAGGGCTCTTTTACAAAGGTTCCACGTCAAGGCAATAAGGACAATAAGGTACAAAACATAACATGATCATTACAATGGAATTTACAAAAAAAAAGACAAATAAGGTTACAATAATAGCAGCCAAAGGCATTGTCAAGGAATTGTGTTGCGAGTTAATTCTATAATTACAAGACATAGGTGGCTTTAGTGGAGCTTTGTTAGGGAGGGCTGAGGAAAAAGAGAAAGAAGAGTGGTGGTGGGAGGGGGTGGTGGGGAGAGAGAGAGAGAGGAGAAATGGGAGGGCATTGCGTTGGGTATGTGGTAGATAGGAAACAGCAAGAGAAGGAAAGGGGGATGAAAAGAAAAGGAGACAGATTCATCCTATACTCAGTAATGGGGTAGGAGAGGAGGAGGAGCTGAGGCAGTGAGGAGGGATGCTTGAGGGTAGTATGCCTGGAGGGGATTATAAGAAGCAATCACAGAAGGCAATAGCCACGAGGTGTTGACACAGTTTACACTTAAAAGCACCAGTCGTGGCAATGTTGGAGATTTCTGTAGGTAGCAAGTTGAACCAGGTGGAGGCTCTGACAAGGTAAGAACGCTGAGCTTGAGAGGTCCGACAGCGAGGTATTGTAAAGGTTAGACTGTCCAATCTTCTAGTTAGGTGGCAGACACGCTGTGGGGTCATTATTGATTTGGACTCAGGGGCATAAGGCCCAGTGATGTCTTCTTAGCTAGGATGCAGGTCTGGTACTTTAGCCTGCCAGATAGCTGGAGCCAGTTAGCCTGCTTGTAAATGTCATATGTGAGAAAGGCGGCAGCTGAAATAAGGAGTCTACATGCCTTATTATGGCTACAGCTATGCACCGAGTGCAGTATCGGTGGCGGATCCATAGATAACAAGCCCGTAGTCAATAGTTGAGATAACAGAGCTCTGGATAGTGAGATTCAAGGCTTCCGCCATTAGGCAATGTTTATGCTTGTATAGTAGCCCTATACGGGAGTTCACAGTTTTAGCGATACTGTCAATGTGTTTGGTATACGAGAGGGAGCAGTCAAGGGTCAGGCCCAGATATTTAAACATATCCACCTGCTCAAGAGTGACACCTTCGTGGTTGTTAATTATGAGCTCATGGTCCTTGTACTTGTTGTGGGTTCCATGGAACAAGATTGTTTTCGTTTTTTTTGTGGTTAAGGATGAGTTTTTGTGAGCAAAGCCAGTCTTCCACTTCTGTGAAACTTTTCTGTAGTTGAGACTGAAGGGAGATGGGGTCGGTGTGGCAAGTGAAGATTACTGCATCATCTGCATACAGTAACATTCTGTCATGGCAGGAGGTAGGGAGATTGTTCAGGAATAAGCTGAATAAAAAGGGACCCAGGATAGAACCTTGGGGTACTCCAGAGTGGATTGGTAGGGATGACAAGAGGAATTCACCAATCCTGACCTGTTGGGTCCGGTTACTGAGGTAGCTTTGAAACCAGAGGGTAGTTTCACTTGAAAGACCAAGGAGGGATAATTGTTTGAGGAGAATGGAGTGGAGTGATTGACAGTGTCAAATGCCTTAGTCAGGTCAATAAAAGAGGCGCTGACCAACTGGCCCTGATCAAGTGCATGATGGATATGTGTGGTGAATTCGAGGAGTGCCGTGGTAGTGCTGTGCCCTTTGTGGAAGCCATGCTGCTGGGAACATTGCAGGCTGTATTTTACAAGGTACTCCATGAGCTGATCAGCCACTATCTGTTCCAGTGCTTTGATAGAGGAGGGAGGATGGATATAGGCCTGTAGTTGTTCATGAGAGTCTTGTCACCACTTTTATGGACTGGAGTCACCGCTGCCTGTTTCCACTTTTGGGGGAACTGTGGAGAGCATGAGGGAACAGTTAAGGATTTTGGCTAGTGGGAGCAGGACTTCGTCAATGGTGAGGGCGAGAAGTTTCATATCCAGTGAATCGCCACTGACCCTAGAATTTCCAAGCACTTTAAGAATGTGTTTTTAGCTAGGCTTTCCGGGATTGCTTTGGAATGGAAAGGAGGGTGTCCTGGTGGCAAACCTGAACTAACAAGAGCTGGGTTGACTGTGGTGGGATCAAAAAAGTTAGGGGGTAGCACACGACTAAGGTCAGCAAAAGTGGTGTTAAATGCGTTGGCAGTGATTACATGGTCAAGAGTGATGGTACCATCTATGTTCAACATTGTGGGTGTTGTTTTGGGATCCTTTCCAGTCACTTCAGCAAGGTTACACCAGAATTTACTCCTGTCATTCCAGGTGCTGGCTAAGGCGTTCCTGTAATAGTTAACCTTCTCATGGCGGATTGCTCTGGTACATGCATTCCTTGCTTTTTTGTAGGCCTGGATATCAGTCCGGGTGCCAGTAGGCTTTGCACAATACCGGAGCTGGTCTCGAGATTTCATTCGTGAAAGGAGGCCTAGTGTCATCCATGGGTTATTGACACTCTTGATCTTACACTTCTTGAACGGAGCATGAACATCACAGGCTGAGCTGAAACAGGTGATAAAGTATTCAAGTGCTGTGTCTACGTCGGGGGCTATATCAATTGGTAACCAGTCATGTTCACGAAGGAGTGTTTTAAGTGACTCAAGATGACTGGGGGTCAGCATTCTCCTGTTAATAGTTTTGGGGGGGGGGAGTTTGGTGTATTTGTTGGTTCAGATACACAAGATAGGGGAATGATCACTTAAAGAGTCTGGGAGGACTGTTGCTTCGGAGATGTGCTCTGGATGATTAGTTAGCACCCAGTCTAGAAGTGTACAGGTCCCTGCTCTGTAGTTTACTCTAGTAGGTGATTTGACCATTTGTGAGAAGTTAGCAGCAGCTAGGGCATCCTTATAACTATTCAAGCTGGAGGCCAGCCAGTTGATGTTGAAATCACCAAGTAGGATAACTTCTGTATTCTGATCCAGGGAGTTGATACAGTCAAGGAGGAAGTGAAAGCCCAGATTGCTCAACTTGGGTGGTATATAGACAGAGACAACAGTCAGGATCTTGTTATGAGTTCCGAGAAGTACTTTCGCAGCAAGGATTTGGATGTCATTTCCGGGGATGGGCATGGGCATAACATGACCCATGAGGGACTCTTTAAGGTAGAGGGTACAGCCTCCTCCTCTCTTGATAAGTCTGTCCTGTCTGAAAACTACATATCCGGGAATTGCTATTGCGGAGTCAGGTATCTTCAGAGACGGCCATGTTTCCAGCACTGATAGGATGTCTGGATTGTGCTGGGAAACCCAGGCAGGGAGGGTATCAAGTTTGGAGAGGAGGCTGTAGATGTTGATGCTTGCCAAGGAGAGTGACCCTGCACTGCTGGTAACCTTGTGGCGAAGATGTGGTGGGCCGGGGTTAGGGTGAATGTTGCCTGAGAGGAGCAACAGTAGCAGTATTAGATGTTTTAAAAGGGGTTTAAAGTTGCTTCTGTGGGGCAGCAGGGCCCCTTTTTAACAGGTTCCTTTCCATAAGGATGATGCATGAGGTAGTGACCAGTTAGTAATAGCAAGGAGCTGTAAGGGCACAGTTGCAGTGGTTTTGAGAACAGGCCAAAAGTTTCATTTGTTCTTCAAAATGGTTGTTGGATAGATAGCCCTTAGAGACAAGTACATAAAGAGTTGATTTCAATTGAAAATGTTGATACCTGGTGGTTAAGTCAAAAACTAAAAGAAATGATCAACAGCTGAGATCCACAGTCACAGAATGTGTTAGAATTCCTGAAAGGGATGAATTGTGCCTGCGCATATGCAGGATGTGAAATCCTTTAGTCTGTATGTGTCTTTGTCATTCAAAGAGGTCTTGAAAATCCAAAACAGATTATGGGGCAGGGCAGATGAAAATGTGGATTCAAGCAGGACCCAGAGTTACTGAGTTTGTCAGACTTTGTTGCTTCACTTCTGTTTTGCTCGGGATACCTTCTAACAAGTTGATTTTAAAATAAAAAAATACAGATACCTAGTGATGATGCTTTGTAGAAATCCAGTCCAAGAGACTTTCACGGATTTAGTGAGCAAGAATGGTGTAGTTACTCCAAGCAGAAAACCATGTAAATCCACAAAAACTAAGCTACAGACACAGACGAACACAAGCAGCCACCACACAGACCGAGGAGGCTGAGTGTAAGATTTGCGTACAGTGAACAGAACAAGGTAGCCCTCTTGTCTGTTTTGTGGGTTCAAATCCCCTTAGTCTCAAGCTCTGGAGGGATTCAAACTGATAACCTCTTGTTAGCATACCCAATTATCAGGCTCAGATAATTCTGTCTTCGGGGGGCCAGATATCTTTGCCTACAGGCACCCAACCAGGGCTTTCAAATGAACCCTTAGAACTCTCTGCAAGACTTTAGAGAACTCTATCCACTTCCCAGTTTGGTATACAATAAGCCCATACACAGTGTTACTTATAACCTTTAAAAGCTCCACTTAAATAAAAAGAAATGTCAAGACACTCCAGACAGTTCCATTGTAAAAATATCTCTTTACTTTAAAAATATCAAAACAGAACAATAATTACAGAACAAAATATATATCCCAACACATACAGCCTTAAAACAAACAGGAAAAAGTACAGTTTCTACAATACATACATTTAGACTGGTCTAATCTAATGTTTACTTTCTTTCAGTGCTTTGAGAGTATCTCTTCTCTCAGTCAGAAATATTGTCTTGTTTGTCTCTAAGGCTTGCTCAGTTGGATAAAAAGAGTTCTGAGCCAGCCTCCTCTCTGAGATCACTAAACTCCGCCTTGATGTATTAAAAGTTATATGTTACCACACAGGATGTCCCAAACAGATTTAAAAAAAATGAAAAGTGACATACTCAATTTCCTCTCCTCAATGTAACTGGTCAGAACTGGTTTTTGTTCTGCCACACACACACACATAAACAGGTTATGTGATGTCCTTCCAAGGCTTCCTAGGGTTCACCAGCTACCTAACCAATAGGTTACAACAAGTCAAAGCCATAGGAGATCTGTCTCCACAAAAATCCTTGTTACGAGGGAGTCCCACAAGGCTCCATCCTGGGCCCTATCCTCTTTGCAATACACATCAATAATCCGGACTTGCAGCTGGGCACAGCAAATGTGCAATTATTCGCAGATGATACTGTACTCTATACCACAAATTCATCCTTGGATCTGGCCCATGAGTACTTACAGAAAGACTTCGTCACCCTCCAATACAATCTTCTCACTCATAAGCTCCTCCTCAATGCCAAAAAGACTAAAGCAATGATTCTCTCACCAAAGTCTACTTCCGGATGTCCACATATCACACGGATCCGAACACTCTTAGATGAACCCCTTGAAGTAGTTGATACCTTTAAATACCTAGGGTTCTGGCTGGATAACAAGCTCAACTTTCTGTGCCACTTAAATGAAACCTCGAAGAAACTAAGACAGCGATTAGGTTTATTCTATTGCATTTAACACCTACTCACGTTAGAAGCCAGAATGAGACTAGTACAAACTACATTCCTACCTATACTGGACTACGCTGACTTCCTCTACAGTCATTGCCCATCAACGATGCTAAACAAACTGGACACCCTTTGCCACCGGGCTTTAAGATTTATCTTAAGTCTATCCCGTAGTACACATCACTGTCGTCTATGCCAGGTTTTGGGATGTACCTCACTCTCAACTAGAAGAAAAAGGAATGCTCTCCTCTGTTTTTTTTAGAGCATCATCTGATAACCTCCCTGCATACATCTTGAACATCTTCAAATGGGCTAAAGGTTCTATGACCGAGATGCTTCTCCTTAATCTGCTTCCAGATCCCTAGGTAAAAGCTACATGGCTCAGCAATCAACTCTCACTTCCATCACTTTGGGACACTATACAAGACTCATTAAAATTATCCTTCACTAGCATTTTCACATTCAAAGCTCTATTAGGATTATCTGGAAGGAATCATGCAACTGTTTCAGATGCGATGACCCCTAAGCCCGGGTGCCTCTCTGAATCCTACGCCTAAATATCTCATCACCTCACATTTCTAACAACAGAAACCTAGGACCTACAAGCCTAGTTCCCTAATCCAAGATGGTCCTGCCTATTCTCTACTTTTTACCTATTCTAGCCTCCCTTTGGCTGCCTACTCTTTCACCCCAATTTCTACCCTATTCCTTAATACCTCCTTATTTCTTTATCATTTAGGTATGAGCTCTTACTTAGCAGAGACTATATGGGATTGTTGTCTCTTCTCATTTCAGTAAAGCTTATCATTATGTACCTTTGCATGTTAATTATGTTGACCGGTATGTATAGGCCCATATTGACCGGCACCTTCACAATATTTTTTCTTTTTTTTTTTTTGCAATGTTGTCCACCGTAATTGTAATCTTATGAAGTGTACTGTATTGTATTAATGGCCAGGGCCACCTTGAAAATGAGCTTGCTCAATGGTGTTTATGTCTGGTTAAATAAAGTGATTGATTTGATTGGACGTGTATTTGACCTTCCAAATTTGTATAGATCCTCCCTGGCTCAGACATCAAACCTCTTCAATGTCCATTCTGGCCTCTCTCCAACACCCCTTCCCATAAGTCCTTCCTGGCAACTATGCAAATCAGAGGATCTCCCTGAGGGCATTATAAATGGCTAATCTTATTTCCTGGGATGAAAGCAAATTGACAAGGTAATTGCCCCCAGATCTCTGCAGTTTAAAATATCTCCTGTCCTTTGAACTTATCCCTGGGGGTTTTGATGTGTCAGTTCAGTAAGACAGTAGTTTCCTCAAACTGACCTTCCCATCATATATTTTATATGTAATAAAAAAATTAATACAGCACTCGGAGCACTCCAAGTTGGCTGTCTCGTCACACTCTGCTCCCTAGGCTGAATTTGGGATCCATCCCCTACATGGATAAACTTCACAATTCAGTTCACTCCTCATAGACCCTAGACAGTCCATCTGAGTTCTTATTTTTGGCTCCAGCCCTATGTACGATTTTCAAATCATACCCTTGTAAAGCAAGACTCCATCTGAGCAGTCTGCCATTGTTTTTCCCAATCTGTGACAACCAAACCAGGGGTTGTGGTCAGTCTGCACCACAAAAGGCTGCCCATACAAGTATGGCTCCAATTTCTTTAGGGTCCACACTAGGGCAAGACGCTCCTTTTCCACTATGGAGTAAGCTTGTTCCCTGGGGAGCAGCTTTCGGCTCAGGTACACAACTGGGTGGTCTGTCCCTTCGCTGGATGTCTGGCTTAGTACTTCCCCCAATAACCACGTCTGAGGTGTCCATCTGAACTACAAACGTTTTGCTATAGTCCGGACTTGTCAAAACAGGAGCACTGCACAGGGCCTCCTTCAGTTTGGGAAAGGCTTCCTCACAGGCTGTACCCCAGGTGATTTTCCTTGGCATTTTTTTCTTTGTCAGGTCAGATGGGGAGCAGCCAGGGCACTGTAATTAGGTACAAACTTTCTGTAGTACCCCGCTGTCCGAGAAAACTCCTGACCTGCTTCTGTGTTTCGGGTCTGGGCCACGCCTGTATTACCTCTATCTTGATTTGGTTAGGACAGAGCTGTCCCCAGCCTACCACATGCCCAAGGTATGCCACTTCCCCCATGGCCACCTGGGACTTCTCATCTTTTACAGTGAGCCCGGCCTTCTGCATTCTGCCCAGCACTTCCCTATGGTGTGACAGGTGTTCCTCCCAGCTGGTACTGAAGATGGCAGTGTCATCCAGGTATGCCACGGTGTACTCCTCAGCACTGTTTAACATCTGGTTCACCAACCTTTGGAAAGTGTCCAGGGCATTCTTCATTCCAAAAGGCATTTCTGTGAACTCAAATAAGCCTATCGGAGTGATTAAGGCTGCCCTCGCCCTAGCTCTGTCCGTCAACTCTACTGGCCAATACCACTTTGTCAGGTCAGTGGTCGTAAAGTAGGTCACCCTCCCCAACTTATCCAGGAGTTCGTCCATCCAGGGCATCGGGTGGGCATCTGACTTTGTGACTGCATTCAGTCCACGATAGTCTACACAGAAATAAGTTGAGCCATCTGGCTTGGGTACAAGGACTATGGGTGAGGCCCAGGGACTGTGGGATCTCTGGATTACCCCTAAATCTGGCATCTCCTCCACTTCCCTCCTAATGTCCTTTTGGACAGCCTGACACCCGATATGCTGTCTGCCGTATGGGCGTCTGTGTCCCTGTCTCCACATTGTGTGTTGCTAAGGGGGTTAGTCCAGGCTTGGTGTTAAACAAGGGGGCAAAGTCTGCTAAAACCTCCCTCGCTTTCTGGATCTGGTCCGGGGTAAGCTGGGGAGACAATTTTACTGCCTCCACAGAGGACTCCCGCTTACTCTCTTCCAGCAAGTCCAGAAGGGGGTCTCCTTCGTCCATCCTCGCCCCATGACTACACACTGTGAACACCATGTCAGCCCTATTTGCATATGGCTTCATCATGTTGACATGGTACATCCTTTCTATCTGTCTACGGTCAGGTAACTCCACAAAGTAGTTTGCATCATTTACCTTCCTGACCACTTTGTATGGTCCTGCCCACTCAGCTTGCAGCTTGTCTTTCTGGACTGGAATAAGGACCATGACTTCCTGACCCACCATGTACGGGCGAGCTCTGGCTCTGTGGTCATACCATACCTTTTGTTTCTGTTGAGCAGCTGCCAGGTTGCTCTGGGCTGTCCTCATAAGCTCCTTCAGACTTTTCCTAAATCTTAGGACGTAATCCACAATGGGAGTTCCACAGGTGGTGTGCTTGACTTCCCAGTCCTCCCGGATCAAGTCTAGGGGCCCACGTACCTGGCGTCCATACAAGAGTTCGAAGGGGGAAAATCCTGTCTACTCTTGGGGCACTTCCCTGTATGCGAACAACAGGTGGGGAAGGTATTTCTCCCAGTCCCTCCCATGCTGTTCAGCAAACGCCTGGAGCATTGACTTTAGGGTACTATTGAAGCGTTCCACAAGTCCATTGGCTTGTGGGTGATATAGTGTTGTGCATCTCTGCCACCCACACTTCTTCCATAGACACTTCATTGGGTCCAACATAAAGGAACCCCTCGATGGTGACTACCTCCTCACGGAAACCCAACACGGGAGAAAATCCCAAGCAAGGCATCTGCCACTTTGTCCGTCCTCAAGTGAGGATAGGGCGATTGCCTCTGGGTACCGGGTGGCATAATCCACCACAGTCAGGATGAATATCTTCCCTGAGGAGCTGGGGGTATTTAAAGGTCCCCAATATCCATTCCCACCCTCTGGAATGGCTCCTTCACTATGGGCAAGGGGATCAGGGCAGCTTAGGTTTTCTGGCCTGCCTTCCCTATTTCTTGGCACCGGTGACAAGACCTGCAATACTCCTTCACCTGCTGGGTGAAGTTAGGCCACTAGAAATTCTGGGCCAACTGCTGCATAGTTCATGCGATTCCCAGATGACCAGATAAGGGAATATTGTGGGCAACCTTGAGCAACTGCTTATGATGTCCCTGGGGAACGACAAGCTGCCTGCCTAGCATCCCTCCCTCCCTCTGTTTGTACTGCCTGTGTATACATAAGTCCATTTTCACAATAAACCTTATGTCTGCCATCACCTCCCTGTGCACCATCCGAGTCTGCCCAAGCCCTCAGCTTCTGTAAACTAGGGTCACTTCTCTGAGCAGCTGCAAACCCCTCACTCCTTCCCAAGGCATGGGACAGGTCCCCTTCAGTCACTAAACTAGGGTCCCTAGCACTAGCGTCAGGGCCCTCAGGATCACTGTCAATCCCTACCATCTGACAAGGGGTCACCCCTCCCTCTTTGGAGTAACCCTCTGTAGCTATGGGGTTATTTGCTACTGGGGAAATTTCTACCCTATTTTTATCAGTCTCCCCCTCTGGAGACACAGGCTGGGGAACCAGCCTCTCAGTATCTTCCCCAATGGCTTCTGGGGGGCTCAGGGAACTACAATTTTCACTGGCCACTTGGCTACGGGTAACTGCACATACCACCCCTGCTGGAGATTGTTACCCAGGATCATATCCACTGCTAATGTGTTAGCTACAGCCACCTGTTGCACAGTTCCCCCTGTTTCACCCCAGTCCAGGAGAACACTGGCCAGGGGCAATGTTTTCACTTCACCCACAAAGTCCTGTACAGTCATGTATTTATTGGGTACAAGCTGACCAGGCTGTGCCAGATCCCCTTTTATGAATGTCAGGGATGCCCCTGTGTCCCTTAACCCCTGTGTCTGCATGCCATTTACCATGACTGGGTGCATGTGTTCCCTCATGTTCACTGGCATGCTTCCAGATACACACAAACAACCCACTTCCTTTCTGGTACTACTTTGCGTAGTATTGCTTGCCCTTCTTGGACACTGTCTGGCAATGTGCCTAGTTTCTTTGCATAACCAACAAACATTTCTTACTTCAGAGAAATCTTTTCTTTTAAACCTGGAGCTAACTGGTTTCTGTGGAGGCAGTGAGGGTTTTAGCTTCTCTGAAGGCGCGCTTTTCCCTTTCTGCGCTGCCACACTCGCCCCATTCGCTCTCAGAGCAGGTCTGCTCTTGGCATAGAGATCCGAGAGTTCAGCACATCTTGCACTGTTTTGGATCTCGGTCCTCTAGCCAGGTTTTTAACTCTGCTGGGCATGCCCAATAAAACTGTTCTAATAAAATCACATTTTCAATTTTATCAACAGTGTTTGCCTCAATTCCTTCCCACCAACGTTTTAAAAACTGATGCTGTTTCATGGCTAGCTCCTCATAGCTCATATCAGGGCTTCTCCTGAGCTTACGGAATTTAGCTCTGTATGATTCAGCAGTTAATTCAAACTTTTTTAGTAGTGCAGCTTTTAACTTGCTGTAATTATCACTGTCTTTAGTGACCCAATGCATCCCGAGCTTTTCCGGTAAGTAGTGGGGATAGCTGGAAGCTCCAAGACTCTCTAGAAATTTTAGCCTGAATACAAACTTTTTCAAAAGAATTTAAAAAGGCATCCATGTCCTCCCCATCCTTAAACTCAGCTATTAATTTAGAGTTCAATTTTTAACCCAGTCCTGCAGTCCCAGTTAAACCCAAGCCACTTACCTGCCCTGGTGCCACTGGTTGGAGTCGTAGCTTCTCCAGTTCGTGTTGCCACTGGTGCTCTTCTCTCCTCTCCTCTGCAGCTCTGCATTCTCACTCTCTCTTCTCCTCTGCCTCTCGCTGGCGCTCACGTTCCTCACGGTCTGCCTCCCTCTGTTGTCGCTCTGTCTCCAGTTCTATCCTCCGCAACTCAATTTGTAGCTTGAGTACCTCCAGATTCAGGATACTGGTGACCTTCTCCTGCTGCTGTGGCCCTTCACTGACAGTGGCCCTGTTGTCCACCTCATCGGCTCAGGACTCCTCACTAGCCACTAGTTTTGCCACACTCGAGGTCTGGTCCCTTTCAGTCATGGTTGGTGACTCACTGCTCTGGGTATCTGTTACCATCAGGGCCTCTATGAGGATCTGCTTACTGGCTTTCAGCCCAAACAGGACTCCCCTGTTACTGCACAACTGCTTTAAGAAATCTACAGTGTGCTTACTGTAGTCGGAAGCCATTTTCTTCTTCCCTCACTACTAATACTATTCTGACTGGCACTTCAGAGAAAAAAAATAAAATGGGTGGGAACTTAACTGTAAGTCAAGGGATATAGTTCTGTTTCCTTTTGAAATAAAACACTGCCTTTCTTTTTTTTTCAAGTGAGCTAAACAGTCTCAAGCTGACACAATGAACAATGAAGCTTATACCACCAAGCTTTTATGCACCACCACTGCCAACCAATCGGTCACAAACTCGCTCAGACGGTCAGCCCTCTACTCCCAAAGTGCCAACCTCTGAGCGTATGATTTGTGTACAGTGAACAGAACAAAGTAGCTCTCTTGTCTGTTTTGTGGGTTCAAGTCCCCTTAGTCTCAAGCTCTGGCAGGATTCAAATTGATAACCTCTTGTTAGTGTACCCAATTATCAGGCTCAGATAATTCTGTCTTTGGGGGGCAGATATTTTTGCCTATGGGCACCCAACCAGGTCTTTCAAATGAACCCTTAGAACTTGATGCAAGACTTTAGAGAACTCTATCCATTTCCCAGTTTGGTATACAATAAGCCCGTACACGGTGTTACTTATAACCTTTAAAAGCTCCATTTAAATAAAAAGAAATGTCAAGGCACTCCAGACAGTTCCGTTGTAAAAATATTTCTTTACTTTAAAAATTTCAAAACAGAACAATAATTACAGAACAAAATATATATCCCAACACATACAGCCTTAAAACAAACAGGAAAAAGTACAATTTCTACAACACATACATTTAGACTGGTCTAATCTAATGTTTACTTTCTTTCAGTGCTTTGAGAGTATCTCTTCTCTCAGTCAGAAATATTGTCTTGTGTGTCTCTAAGGCTTGCTCAGTTGGATAAAAGAGTTCTGAGCTGGCTTCCTCTCTGAGATCATTAAACTCCACCTCGGTGTATTAAAAGTTATATGTTACCCACACAGGATGTCCCAACAAGATTTAAAAAAAATGATAAGTGACATACTCAATTTCCTCTACTCAGGGTAACTGGTCAGAACTGGTTTTTGTTCTGACACACACACACATAAACAGGTTCTGAGATGTCCTCCCCAGGCTTCCTGTTGAATGTGTATTTGACCTTCCAAACTCATCTGGATCCTCCCTGGCTCAGACATCAAACCTCTTCTATGTCCATTCTGGCCTCTCTCCGACACCCCTCCCCCACAAGTCCTTCCTGGCAACTATGCAAGTCAGAGGATCTCCCTCAGGGCATGATGAATGACTAATCTTATTTCCTGGGATGAAAGAAAATTGACAAGGTAATTGCACCCCAGATCTCTGCAGTTTAAAATACCTCCTGTCCTTTGAACTTATCCCTTGGGGGTTTTGATGTGTCAGTTTCAGTAAGACAGTAGTTTCCTCAAACTGACCTTCCCATCATATATTTTATATGTAGTAAAAAAAATAATACAGCACTCGAGCGCTCAGAGCTGGCTGTCTATGTCACAGACTTCTCAGAAGGAACTAGAAGCGAAAGGATCAGATTTGTTACAGTACAGTAGCTTCTTGTTGTTTTTACATTGTTTCTTGTGGATTTTACTTGGTAGAAGGTTATTTCTTTTCTTCCTTACTACTTCTAAGGGGCTAGCAGGGTATTGTTTTGGGGCTGTTGGAATTTTGAAAACTGTTTTGGTGGCTATATGTGGGCTCATTTGTTTGATGTTTCACTGTGTAGCAGGCTGCATTTGTAGAGGCCTATTTCTTCTGATTTAAAACCTATGTGGTGTAATTTAACTGGGTCTGTTTCTTTAAATCAGAGACATATATCTTCTAATTTCAAGCCTATTTTGATGTGTTGTTGGTGAAGCTGTTTGAACTGGAGACCTGTTTCTTTTGGTAGCAAACCTATTTTTGGGGCTTTGAGTAGAATTGTGATTAATTTTTTGCTGGCTTTACTAGCTGCAAAGGTGAGTGCATAGTGGGGAAGGGTGTTAATGGTCTGACCAGGGGCCTCAGCTACCTGATTGTTTCTGGAAGACTTGGGTTGGTCCCAACCCCTCACACCACCCGGCCCTGATCCATGATTTCCTTTATACCAGGGGTTCTGACATCACTTCCTCAAACGGGCAAAGGGTATGCACCTGTCATAGCAGAAGCAGACATCCAGGAAAGAAACAGCAGTGAGTGAAGAGGTGACGGCTATCTCAGTGGAAGGGAAGTAACTGCAAATCTAGGAGCTTTCATTGTTACTTCTTTGCATTGCTATTGCATTGTGGAAAGGAGGAGTAGGAGTTTGAAGAAGCTTGTGCAATAGCTACTTAAAGTCTCTTTTTGAGTTTGGATAGGAAGGTTAGGAATATAAAAGCGGTTGCTCAATCTATCTAAACGTGTACAACAAAAGGGGTAAGGGAAATTAAGAAAATAATGTTTTGCACTGATTGAGTGGGGAGAGGGGAGACTTGGGGGAGTGTTTGGTGTCCTGCATCTGGAAGGGTGGGGGGTCGCTGGTGGGCAACAACAGCAATGGGTAGGAGGTAGGCTGCAACAACTGCGGTGCACCAATCTTTCTAAAAATTGCCTGGAGTGTGGGAGGATGTTTAGTGTGCAACCACACAGAGAAACTCAGAAAGGAGATTGAGGGTCTGCCGGAGGAACTAATACAGGCAAGGCAGACTGGGGGTGGGTTTAGCCCAATACTGGAGGGAGGAAGAATGGGAGATGAGGGAGGGCGATTTGAGCCAACAGTGGTGAGGAGAGGGTCAGAAGTAGGGAAGCAGGGACAAGGGGGCCCAGGACAGGAAGAACAATTGCCAGGGAAAACAGGTCAGGAGACAAAGGACAAATGGAAGGAGGAGATAGGGACTTGTGAGGGGAGGCAAAGAAGTTGCAAAAGTCATGGAGTGAAAAGGAGAGAACAGGTTACTATGAAGAGAGAGGGAGTGGGCATTTGTGAAGGGTCTTCAGAAAATAGTTTTGCACTGCTAGAGAGGAAGAAGGCAGAGGAGGGAAATGATTTAATTAGTGGAGTAATTGATAAATGCCTGGACCAAACTGGAGTGGGGGGGAAGTTCTGCTGGGAGAATTGCAATGGGGCAAAAGGGGGGAATAATATGCAGGAGGAAGAAGAGGAGCTGGAAATGAGAGAGGGAGATGAGTGGAAGCAAGCAGGGAGTAAGATTGGAGGAATCTTAGTGCTGGGGGACTCAATACTAAGAGGAGTTAGGTGGGGTAGCAAGGGGGAGAGGCACAATCGCATTTGGATAGAGGCCATGCCAGGAATGACAGCGGAAAGGGCGGGACAATCTGTTCTGAAATATGCTAGAAGGGGTAGGGACAAACCTCATTTAATTATAATTCTTGAGACGAATTATCTGGCTGACAAGACAGTAGAGATAGTCCAGAGGAGGTTTGAGGAACTAGGACAATTATGTGAGGGGGCAGGAAGATCAGTAACTTTTTCCAGAGATACTTCCAGTGTCCAAGGCAAGCACAACAAGAAAGCTGAGAATAGAGGAATTTAATGGATGGCTAAGAACCTGGTGTTGTGCTAAAGGGTATGGGCTGTTTGGGGGTGGGAGGGACCTGGGAGGACAGTAGTCTCTATGCCAAGGACAGACTACACTTGAGTGAGGAGGGAAAGAAAGCGTTGAAACAGAGGATGGAGGAGTACATAGAGGAAGTAGGGAATTTAAACTAGGAGTTGGGGGGGTGGCAATTAGGCAAGAGACATGCAGAGACCACAGGTTGGGAAACCATATGATCTTACCCCCCATAACAGTGACAAAGGACAAATGGCAAATACTATTGGTGATGCCAGTAAAGGAGGGCAGGATGGGAAGGGGGGAAAGGGTGGAAGGTGGTTACCCTTAATGCTAGGAGCCTTGGGAGAAAAACTGCAGAGTTACAGGTGCTCATGGCAGAGGGAGAGGTGGACATTGCAGCCATCACAGAAACATGGGCCACTCAATACAATGACTGGGACCTGTCTGTACCAGGATACAGGTTATTTCGTAGGGACAGGGTGATTGGGAAAGGAGGGGGTGTGGCACTATATGTGAAGGAAGGATTGAAGTGTGTAAGGGAGGAAGGGGAGGAGGGTAGTACGGAGTCAATTTGGATGTAAATCCAGGATTCCAAGAATAGGAATCTTAGAATGGGAGTGGTGTACAGGCCGCCATCTCAGACAGAGGAGTTAGACAGGGAACTAGCGGGACAGATCAGAAGGACCTGCGAGAAGGGTAGTGTGGTGATTGTGGGGGACTTCAGCATGCCAGGAGTGGACTAGAGTATCCCAACAAGCAGGAACAGAAGGGAACAGGTACTGCTGGATGCCTTCCAGGACAGCTTCCTGCTGCAAATGGTCAGTGAACCAACCAGGTTAGGGAATACCCTTGACCTTGTGCTGGCAAATGGGAACTTTGTGAGAGAACTTACAGTGGAGGAACCGCTGTCAGGGAGTGACCACCACTCAGTATGGCTCACATTGGATATGGGCAAGGAAGGAGTGGAATCTGGCACAAGAGTGCTGGACTTCAGGAGGGCCGACTTTGGGAGGACGGGGAAGTGGTAAAAGGGTACCTGGCCAGAATTCAATCTAGTATGGACACTAACCAGAGGTGGGAGCTCATAAAGCTGGGGATAGTCTAGGCAACCAAAACCTGCTGCAAGTCCCAGAGCAAGAAGGCTAGGGCTATGAAACTGAGCTGGTTGAGCAAAGAGGTCATGGAAAAGGTAAGGAGGAAAAGAGCTGCCTTTAGGAAGTACAAGAAAACAGGGAGAGGGGAGGACAGGGAAGAGTAATTGATGGAATTGAAGGAGATGACAAGGGCAGTAAGGGGAGCAAAGGCATCTATGGAACTCAGGCTGGCACAAGGCATTAAGAAGGGGGAGAAGGACTTCTTTAGGTACATCAGGGAGAAAAGGAGCTGTAAGGACCACATAGTAAGGATTAGGAAGAAGGGGGGTTGGATGGAAGCAGGGTGCGATAAGGCAGAAGCACTAAATAAGTACTTCTGCTCAGTATTTACTAAAGAGAAGAGGGGGGTGACACCCAAAGGGGGAGAAATGGCAGAAACAGGATGGGAGGTGGTGACAGATGGGGAAATCATGGAAGGCAGAGTTCCGGAGGGTTTGAAGGCACTGAGGGTGGATAAGGTGCCAGGCCCAGATGGCATCCACCCCAGGGTACTGAAGGAGCTGTCAGAGGTCCTTGCAGGACCTTTGGCAGACCTATTTAATGCCTCACTACATTCGGGGTGTGTACCTCAGGACTGGAGGATGGCTCATGTGGTGCCCCTCCACAAGAGTGGCCCCAAGGATGAACCGGGAAACTACAGACCAGTGAGCCTCACATCCATCGTGGGTAAGCTAATGGAGACTATCCTGAAGGAAAGGCTGGTGGCCCTCCTAGAGGCCAAAGGGCTACAGGACAGCAGACAGCATGGCTTCATATGGGCAGATCCTGCCAAACCAACCTGGTGAAGTTCTATGACTGGGTAACTAGGCAACTGGACAGGGGCCATGCAGTGGATGTTCTGTATCTAGACTTCAGTAAGGCATTCAACTCGGTGCCACATGGAAGGCTGGGAAGTAAGTTAGTAGACACAGGGGCGGGTGCAAAGCTGGTGAGATGGGTAGGGAACTGGCTTCAGTGAAGGCAACAAAGGGTGGTGGTGGGTGCGGAGCTCTCACACCCAAGGGTAGTGACGAGCGGTGTTCCACAGGGCTCGGTGTTGGGATGATTGTTGTTTGGGATATTCATTGCAGACATATCATTGGACATCAAGAGCAAGATCAGTCTGTTTGCTGATGATACCAAGGTAGGAGCAGTGGTGGATGACTAGGGGGATGGCAGGGGTTGCAGGATGTTCTGGAAAAGCTTGAAACCTGGTCAGACACCTGGAAACTGGGGTTTAATGCCAAAAAGTGCAAGGTGCTACATTTTGGGATGAAGAAGCCAAGGAGGAGTTACCAACTGGGGGGAGTGCAGCTAGCCCAGACAAAGGAGAGAAGGATCTGGGGGTGCTCATTACAGGGTCAATGAACAACTTGGCACAATGTAGGAAGGCAGCTGCAAAGACCAACAAAATGCTGGGTTGTATTGCAAGGGGTATATCCTCGAAGAGGGAGGGGGTGATTCTGCCACTGTATAGGTCATTAATTAGACCACATCTGGAGTACTGCGTGCAGTACTGGCACCCGTATCTGAAGAGGGACATTAAATTACTGGAGGGGGTGCAGCGCAGGGCGACAAAGATGATCAAGGGGCTGGGGGACTTATCATATGAGAAGAGGCTGAGGGAGTTGAAAATGTACTCACTGGAGGAGAGGAGGGACATGATTGAAACCTTTAAGTACATGAAAGGAATAAACAAGACAGGTACAGAGGGGCTGTTCAAAGTAAGGGAGGGGAGGGACACCAGGAGCCATGATATGAGACTGGAGGGAGATGAGGAGACACTTTTTTACAGAGAGGGTGATGGGTGGGTGGAATGTGTTACCTGCAGAAGTGGTATCCAGTAGAACAGTGGACTGCTTCAAAAGGGGATGGGACAGGACAAGGGGGAGGGTCAATGAAGGGTAGGGTGGAAGGTAGGGGCAGCTGCAGAATATGGGGTGCTAGCTGCACATTCGAGCAGACTTGATAGACCTCTAGGCCTTTTTCTGCTGGCAAATTTCTTATGTTCATATGTTCGTAGACTGTACGAGTCTAGTTCTCACTTCCAATGTTAGCAAGTGCTTAATGCGGAAGAATATACCAAGCCTCTGTTTGAGCTTTTTGAAAAGTTCTTCAATATGGTCAGTAAAGGTCAATTTGTGATCAATCCATATCCCCAGATATTTGAATTCAGTACAAATTTGAGAGGTTCATAGAGAAGTGTGGTAATCGGTGTTTGTGCACCCAAGGTAGTGGTGGAAGTCTTGGAGAAAGGTGAGAAAAGCATAGCTTTTGTTTTGTTTAGCATTAAGTAGTAGTTTTAGGTGCAATAGGTTATTCTGCAGGTGGTTGAACTCAAGTTGAAGGTCAGAACATGTTTTGTCAGTGGAAGGCTTGGAAATACAGTATATAAGACGGTATCATCAGTGAATAGATGGATATTGGTTAATTGGATACCGGAGTGGATGTTGTTGATATAAATTGTGAAGAGGAGGGGGCCCAGGACAGAGCCTTGAGGTACACCTCTTGGTAGGGTTTTCAGTGGGGAGAGGTCTCCTTCATCTTTGATCAGCTGTGAATGGCCAATAAGGTATCAGTCAAACCATTTAAGAGAGGCATAGTCAAGGCCTATGTTGCAGAGGATGTCCAGGAGAAGAGTATGATCCACCGTGTCGAATGCCTTGCTTAGATCCAAAAACAAGGCACACACATAGAGTTTGTTGTCCAATGCATTTAACCAGTCATTAGTGACTTTCTCAAGTGCAGTGACCATACTATGTTGAGGCCTGAAGCCTGACTGTATAGAGTTAAGCAGGTTATGAGCATGTAAATTGTCTCTAATCTGTTGATTAACTAACTTTTCTAGTATTTTGGACAGGGTAGGAAGTAGAGATAGGTCTAAAATTATTAAGGTTGGCAGGATCCCCCGATTTGAACAGGGGGGTGACATGGGCAGTTTTCCAGATCACAGGAAGGGTACTCTGCATGAGGGAAAAATTGAAGATGTAAGTGATGGGGATGGTTAGGATATGGTAGCTAATTTTTAGAAAGTACGGATCTATGAGATCAACACCTGCACTTTTTCTGGTATCTAATTTAACAAGTGTAACCCCTAGATGGCGCTATCCCAGGGGCTACTACCCCTGCCTGATTTGCCACTAACAGGTTGAGGGGCCTGGATCCAATGGCGGGTGCCTCCACCCAGAGGTCAGGGTTTGCAATAGTTAGACTAACTTGGTCACAGCCCTCTGGGGCACTGCAACCCCCCTTTCTTTCCACTAGTGGCCCACACAATATATCAGAATTACCTTCACAGTATACACTTACTCCCAGGACTGGTTCCGGCACTGGGACCTCCTGTGAAATGAGATACAGTGCAACAATCACAGTACAGTACTTTAACATAGACAAATACCTCAGGCAGTATAACTTTGCTGAAACAAGCAGCTCTGATTTATTTAGGGGGATATAACAAGGACAGGAAATCAGGTTAATTAGCTTATCACCTAATAATCTCCTATGGCTCTGTGCACAGGCCTATCCTATCAGTTACTGTCCCTGGGTACCCAAGCCCTAGAGGCTAGTCAAACCGTGGCAGCTGGTAGGGGCCCTTTCACACAGAGAAAGGAGAATTAAACAGTCAGCAGTACAGTAATTCCATTTGGATTTAATGTGGCAATTCAACAGGAGCGACCCTGAATTAGTACTCAGACCTCCAAATAAGATAGGGTCCTTCAATGTCAGCAGGGCTCACTTGAGGCACAAAACCTCTTCACACATCCATATAAAGAAAGCACTATACCAGGCAGGCTGCATCTGTATCCCGATCGTAATTACTGCACAATACCGGGAGAACACACAGCAGATTCAGTTCCTGACAGACCGAGTGCAATTTTCAGCAATTCCTCCAGTCTTCTACAGGGTGAGCCTGGTTTCTACTCTTCAGATATCCTTTGATTCTCTTCACAGGGCAGTTCAGTCCTAACAAGCTGTTACACAAGCTGCAGACCCGAACTCTGGGCCTTACACACGTTTTTGACTAAAACTGCACACTGAAAAAGCACAGGGCTCCTTCCTTCTTCACTGCCAAAGCTCAACTGAAACTCCAACCGACAAAACCGGGCACTTCCTTTGAGTTCCTCCCAGTTCTTGACTGGATTGGCTGTCACTCACAATAAACTGCTGCTGTTGGTCCAAAAAGGCACTGAAGTCTAAACTACATCTCCCAGAGTCACTGCCCATACAATCCTCTTGTGGCTGGCTCAGATTATGAGTCCAAGTTCTGATTCGTCCAAGGCACCATTTTAGAGCTAGCTTACCCACACTGATTGGTCCAGTTCAGCAGTTCAAAACTAGAATGGGAACTAGCAGACACAGTTCTGACTGCAAAGAAAGCAGGTTAGACAAACTGTAATTTCATTATTACTCTAAATAATTTCTGGCAAACAGTTACATCTTTCAGATAGGTTCCCTTTGCACTCCTAGTGACTGCAAAATGAAGTGAATTAGCAGCAGCTCAAGTGGTACTCAGAGAAGCACACAGTCCCCCATACAAACTAATTATGTCTGCAAGCAGACAGCTCTTAAAGAGCAGTACCAGAGGTTCTAAAACACTCACTGATAAATGGCTTAAATGCCAAACACCATTCAGGCTTGGAGCATTCAAGCAAGCTCCTGGAAGTCTTTTGGGAACCCCCATTTGCAGGGGTTACACCTTCCTGGCTTGGGAAAGCTTGACGTCCGCTGCCAAGCAAGTACCCCATAAGTTTCAACTGCAACCATATACATTTGCATTAGCTCGCACATGTAATCATCAGTCAATATATCATTTTACCAAGAACACATTTCTGAAACATTGCAGTACGTCACTCTTTACACAGTATTACATACACATTGTACCATAACTCAAGTTATTACCTCTTGTACATGAAACCTGAAGAGAGGGGCCCTTCCTATCAGTTACCTTGGGCTGGATGGGGCAAGGGCACCATACTTAGAGGGCAACACAAGTAACTTGAGTTAGCACTGATGCTCAGTTTGGGCAATGAGCTCGGGGACACATACACTCCTTTATGGACAACATTGAGAGGCAAATCCACAGGCCTCCCAAGGGAATCATAACTGAGGTGCACCACAGGCTTTACAGCTCGGACCAGTCTTTCTAGGGGAACTGTTGCAGTCTCTGCACTCTGAGCCTCATTTTCAGCAATTGTCCTCACTTGTCAGAGGAGTCTCCATGGGGGTAGAGAGGCTAGAACTTGGGGCACTTTCAGCTCCAGGAGTTACAGTTTCTGAGTCCACAACATTTGGCTCGCATGGAGAGCTTTCGGACACTGGCAGTGGACTGTCAGGGCACTCAAAATACTCTTCTTGTTCTGGTGTATCACCAGTCTGACCCAATCCATCATTTTCCTCCCCTGAAAGCTCAAACAGTTCAACTATGCACAATGATTCCATTTCATCTGATCTGATGCTTTGCACTTCACTTTCTGGGAGCATTGGCTCCAGGGACGAAGCTGGGGGCTTGGACAGTCCAGAAGGCCCAGCTTCATCTCCAGTATTGACTAGGGGATTGCCCCGAAACAATTGACTCAGTTCGTAAGAAGGATAGTATTCAAAGTCACTCTCACTTTCTTCCGATATGGACTGACAGTCATGCTCAACTGGGACTTGTGGAGGGGAACACTTTAACTTTGCTTCTGTAGGTGCAGACTTTCTTGATCTTTTCTTAGCAGCAGCTCTAGTCACTGGTCCAGAGGGGCATCTTCTAGGGCTCAGACTCAATTAAGATTTGTCCAATGGGCAGTAAATGATTTCTATGCATTGTTTTTACATCTTTTGAATTATTCTCAGGCCTTACTTTGTACACTGGCAGATCATCTAGTTTGCCCACTACAATGTGAGGGAGATGGTGCCATCTGTCAGCAATCTTGTGCTTGCCATGCAGTCCCAGATTTCTTAGCAATACCCGATCTCCCTCCTGGAGTTCCTATGCTTTCACCTTTTATCATACCTTTCTTTGTTGGCCAGATTTCTTTTGGCAGCCATGGTTTGAGCCAGTTAGTACGCGCATGAGTTAGCTGGGCCTTTAACTTTTGCACATACTGTAAATAGTTGTCAGCTTGAACCCATCAGGAGACCCCCAAACACACATCTACTGGTAGTCGAGCTCTCTTCCAAACATCAGGTGGTAGGGAGAATCCAGTGGCATCACTTTTGGTGCAGTTATAAGCATGTACCAGGTGCTAATTTGTTGGCTCCATCTAGGCTTGTCCTTTGGGTGCAGGGTGCCTAGCATATCTAGCAAAGTGCGGTTGAAACGTTCAGGCTGTGGGTCCCCTGGGGTGGTAAGGAGTGGTTCTGGACTTTGCACTCCCACAGAGAAAGCATCTCTTTGATCAGGCGACTCTCAAAGTCTCTCCCTTGATCAGAATGGATTCTTTGTGGAGCCCCATAGTGAACAAAAATTTTTCTACAAGTACTTTGGCCACAGTGGATGCTTTCTGGTCTTTGGTGGGAAAGCTTGGGTATATCTCGTGAAATGGTCAGTGACCACCAGCACATTACTGATATTTCTTTGATCTGACTCCAAACTTAGAAAATCAATACAGACCAGCTCCATGGGTGCACTGGTGGTTATGTTAACAAGGGGGGCAGCCCTCTGAGGCAAAGCTTTCCTCTGTAAGCAGCGACTACAAGTTCGAATATGTTGCTCCACATCAGCCCCATCTTAGGCCAATAGAATCTGGATCTCACCAAGTCAAGTGTTCTGTCTATACAAGGTGCCCCATGTGGTTGTGCAAGGACCTCAATACTGAGTCTCGAAGGCAGTGGGCAGCACTAGTTGTTGTTTGTCTACTTGTCCCCTCTGTCTACTGTTTCTCTGTATAACAGTTTATTGATCAGTTTCAATTTAGGACCTTCTTTGTATAACAGTGCAGTTCTCAAATCAGTGGGCGTAATTTGGACACATCTTTTCCTGCATAGAGGCTTCTAAAGCTGCTTTGATCATGGGATCGGCAGGATTGAGGCCACACGAATACTGTCATTGTCCAGCCAAGGCAGTGCACCATGTCTATTGCAGAAAAGTGGCAATAAGCGGCAGGTATGCAATTCTCAGAGGGTCCCAAGCAATCCACCATGCAGTCCACTCGTCCGCCGGACATTTGTTCCTCCCTGTCAAACTTCCGCAGAGTGCCCGAATGTCAGGTTCTGCCAATCGGACCCAATCATTCTGGGAACAGGCCTCCTGAGAGAGCATCAGCATCTATGTGGTTCAGACCTGCTCGGTATTCGAGAACATAGTTGTATGTAGATAATGCAGAAAGCCACCTATAGCCAGTGGCATCCAACTTAGCTGAGGTCTGCACATAGGTTAAAGGATTGTTGTCAGTTTTACTAGTACTTTTTAGCCCCATACAAGTACTCATGGAATTGGTCAACAATAGCCCACTTCAAAGCTAGAAACTCTAACTTATGTACAGGATAGTTCTTTTCAGATGGGGTCAGACTCTACTGGCAAAGGCCACTGGTCTCAGAGCCATTCTCGTGCTCTTGGTACAACACAGCCCCCAACCCTTGCAAGCTAGCATCAGTGTGCAGGACATAAGGTTTTCTTGGATCGGCATAGGCCAGCAGTGGAGCATGGGTAAGTTGATAAATTATCTCATGAAAAGCAGTCTCATTAATCAGGAGTCCAGCGGCCCCAAATACTTCACTCGGATGAAAATACATCTTTCAGTCTTGAGGGACGCTGACTTTTGTATTTTTGTGGGTTGGGGATACCCTTGAGTAAGGTTAAGTAAAGGGCGGATCACTCTTGAATAGTCCTTGATGAGCGTAGATAATAACCACAGAATCCCAGGAATCTTTGCAGTTCTTTTTAGATTTTTGGGCTCGCGGCCAGGTGGTCAAGGCCTCAACTTTACTTGGGTCGGTCTCTATTCCTCGGTGGATACTATGTGTCCACATACTTTACTGATGTTTGAAAGAATTGACACTTATCAATGGACAGTTTAAGGCCAAAGTCCTCAGTCGGTCCAATACCTTAAATAATCTGCTCTCATGTTCCTCCAGTGAGCTGCCAAACACAATAACATCATCTAGGTATACCAGGCACTCTAGTAAGTTCATGTGTCCCACTGCACGCTCCATCAATCGTTGAAAAGTGGCTGGGGCACCTGAAATCCCTTGAGGCATCCTCATGAATTCTAGAAGCAAGCGGACAGATAAAGGCTGTCTTTTCACGGTCCTCTGGGGCCATCGGATCTGATAGTACCCACTCGGAGATCCAGACAGAGAACCACTTGCTCCGTTTAGGCAGTCCAAAGCATCCTGAATGCGGGGCATTGTGTACTGATCAGGGATAGTCCGCGGTTTAAGGTGCTATAATCACACACATCCTTACTGTTCCATTCTTTTCCTCACTACCACAATGGGGAAGCATAGGGCTTCTGGATTCTTGTATTACACCAGCAGCTAACATCTCTTCTTAGTGCCGTCTCACATCATCTATGTCAGCAGGTGCCAGGTGTCGAGACCTCTCCCGAAATGGCCTTTCGTCATGCAGCCGGATATTGTGCTCAGCTCCTTGCACGCATCCTACGTCCCATTCCTTTAAAGAAAACACCTGGTCTCTCTGGGCAAGCTTCTCACTGATCCTCACTTTCCATTCAGCTGGCAGCGGGGAGTCGCCGAAATCAAACAAGTCAGGCGTTACTCTGTCATTCTTCCTTGAACTCTTGCGGCTGGGTAGCACTGCAGTGTCTGCATGTAACCCCCCTGCAAATGGGGGTTCCCAAAAGACTTCCAGGAGCTTGCTTGAATGCTCCAAGCCTGAATGGTGTTTGGCATTTATGCCATTTATCAGTGAGTGTTTTAGAGCCTCTGGTACTGTCTCTTTAAGAGCTGTCTGCTTGCAGACATAATTAGTTGTATGGGGGGACTGTGTGCTCTGAGTACCACTTGCTGCCGTAATTCACTTCATTTTTGCAGTCACTAGGAGTGCAAGGAACCTATCTGAAAGATGTAACTGTTTGCCAGAAATTATTTAGAGTAATAATGAAATTACAGTTTGTCTAACCTGCTTTCTTTGCAGTCAGAACTGTGTCTGCTAGTTCCCCATTCTAGTTTTGAACTGCTGAACTGGACCAATCAGTGTGGGGTAGTTAGCTTCAAAATGGTGCCTTGGACGAATCAGAACTTGGACTCATAATCTGAGCCAGCCACAAGAGGATTGTATGGGCAGTGACTCTGGGAGATGTAGTTTAGACTTCAGTGCCTTTTTGGACCAACAGCAGCAGTCTACTGTGAGTGACAGTAATCCAGTCAAGAACTGGGAGGAACTCTAAGGAAGTGCCGGTTTTGTCGGTTGGAGTTTCAGTTGAGCTTTGGCAGTGAAGAAGGAAGGAGCCCTGTGCTTTTCAGTGTGCAGTTTTAGTCAAAAACGTGTGTAAGGCCCAGAGTTCCGGTCTGCAGCTTGTGTAACAGCTTGTTAGGACTGATCCGTCCTGTGAAGAGAATCAAAGGATATCTGAAGAGTAGAAACCAGGCTCACCCTGTAGAAGACTGGAGGAATTGCTGAAAATGCACTCGGTCTGTCAGGAACTGAATCTGCTGTGTGTTCTCCGGTATTGTGCAGTAATTATCGGATACAGATGCAGCCTGCCTGGTATAGTGCTTTTTTATATAAATGTGTAAGAGGTTTGGTACCTCAAGTGAGCCCACTGACATTGAAGGACCCTATCTTATTTGGAGGTCGTGAGTACTAATTCAGGTCGCTCCTGTTGAATTGCTACATTAAATCCAAATGGAATTACTGTACTGCTGACTGTTTAATTTTCCTTTTCTCTGTGTGAAAGGGCCCTACCAGCTGCCACGGTTTGGACTAGCCATTAGGGCTTGGGTACCCAGGGACAGTAACTGATAGGGATAGGCCTGTGCACAGAGCCATAGGTAGATTATTAGGAGAAGCTAATTAACCTGATTTCCCTGTCCTTGTTATATCCCCTAAATAAATCAGAGCTGCTTGTTTCAGCAAAGTTATACTGCCTGAGGTATTTGTCTATGTTAAAGTACTGTACTGTGATTGTTGCACTGTATCTCATTTCACAGGAGGTCCCAGTGCGGAACCAGACCTGGGGTAAGTGTATACTGTGAAGGTAATTCTGATATATTGTGTGGGCCACTAGTGGGAAGAAAGGGGGGGTTGCAGTGTCCCAGAGGGCTGTGACCAAGTTAGTTTAACTATTGCAAACCCTGACCTCTGGGTGGAGGCACCCGCCATTGGATCCAGGCCCCTCAACCTGTTAGTGGCAAATCAGGCAGGGGTAGTAGCCCCTGGGATAGCGCCATCTAGGGGTTACATGCACAATGCAGATTAGCCAGGATGCAACCTCTATTTACTCGAATGTCTCTTTCAGACACATTATGAACTTGGACCATTACCCTTCTGGCATAAGCATGGGCTCTAGCGGGCAAAATGCTAGGCTTGACCAGCAGTCCCTCTGGCAATTTTCCATCGCCTGGTGCATCCAACATTAATATTTTATTCTTAACATCCTTTCTGATATGGACCTCTCCCTGTAAGGTACACTGGGCATTTGGCGCCGGGATAAGAGACTCAGGATCCTTCTTCCATACAATTCCGACCGGTTCCTCTGGTTCTATTTTTCAGCATCTCTGTGCCTCATAGGCCTTCTTAATTAAAGCGAACTCTTAAAGCTCTACTAGTCTTTGACCCCTGTTTTCATAACACAACTGTGCCAGCCTTCCGAACATATGAGCATTTGTTCCAATCAACAAAGGGACACCATCATACAGTCCAGTGGGGGGACACACTAAGGCTAGGGTCTCTACTTGTTCGGCCACTCCAGCCACGGAGGTGGGGAAAGACAGCCATCCGGATATACCCGGAATAGGGGTAGGCCTTCTCACTTAACCCCATACATGCAGTTCTTCTAATGGTTGTAAGGGTACGTCTGACAATGCTTCTGATACCAATCTGGAACATAATTGTCACTTGGGAGCCACTGTCTAATATAGCTCTTGTAGACACTCCGTTCACCTTTACAGTGGTCTCCATGGAGGGACCCACTATTCTGGACCAGTCTGGAGAGGATAGTGGGGGCCTGGGCAACTGACCTTGCCACAAAAGACATGAGTTAGCATTTTGGTGCCCTCACTGGGATCATTTCGTCACCTCTTAACCACTGATTTGTTCTCTGAAGCTCTCCTTGTAGCCTATATGCAACTTTGTCAGTGTCTTTTGGGACTGGCATTCCCTTTCATGTGCCCATCTTTCCCACAATTATAGCAAAACATACTTTCTGGAGTTTGAGCTGGCAGGCGCCACACTGGGAGCCAGGGGGGGTGTTACTAACTGGAAACCTGGGTGCCATCTCTGTCCTGTGACGTGATAAGCATTTGGAGACATCTCGTCAGTTTCTCCACTTCCATGGTCAAGGAATTGAGTTTGGAGCTGTTATCAGCAGGAGATACATGGGTGGGTACCCCACCCCATAGCAGATGCAGTCGGATATAGGTCAGGGCCCGTACTTGCAGGCGTGGCCTTCATAAAGGGACTGTTTTTGAATTCCCAGATCTCTCTCAACAGTTCGCCCCATTGTGGCATATCTTTTTCCTTGTCAGAGCACTCATTGACTGCCAACCTCTGCCCCTGAACTTCACTTGATGGGTCACCCTCAGTCACTCGGGTCGTAGCCGCAGCTATTGGTGCAGGTCCCTCCCGAGGTTGTCTTTTCTCAACTCCTCGAATTCTCTCATTAACTCATCATAGGAGGTGGGGATTCAGTCGATCTGCCAGGCGAACTTGAAGCAACAGCAGTTCTGAGAAGGGGCAGACTTAAGGATCCTGTCCAGCCTGGTTCGGTCCAGTTCAATCGCTGGCAAACTACCTTTTCTGAGGCATTCTTGCAACAATTTTTCCAGCGAGATACATACACAGACAACAACTCCCCTTGGTACTGTTGTGCATCTCTTACTCTCCACCATAGGTCCTCATCAGAATCTGGGCTCCCATACACATTCTCCAGGGCCTCAAGATAGGCCTGTGCAGTCACTTCAGGGTTACTGGCCCATTTAGCACGAATGGTAGCCAGGGCAGGACCTCGGAGGCTCTCACTAACCTCTTCGCCGCTTCCGAGCATTGCCATTCTAGCACTTGGGGGCAAAATAGTTCTATCCAGGTCTCCAGTCATCCTCCCTTGGGGTGGGGAGGTGCCAGAGAAGATCCTCAACCGGGTAAGAGTCGTGACTAATGGCAGGTGCAGAAATTGGAGTCTGCATTGGTTCAGCCACCATTACGGGCACTGGAGCGGGAGAAGGTGTTGGGGGAGGAACACCCCCAGGTGGCAAGAATAGTTTCTTCAAGTCCTCCATAGTTTTCCCTTCCCCCAGCAACCATTTAGCAAATTTCTCCTCAAAAGTTTCAGATAGTGGTGGGGGCTCATTCCCCCCCAGGTCTTTACTGTCCTTAGTTATCACTCTCCAAGCAGTGAGGGCTCCCTCTGGGGTAATGGTCTGTGGCACTTTGGAGCTATCTATGGGATCCTTAAACTCTACTAGGGCCAGGAAAGTGTGGGTGAGCAGATTAGCATGCCGACCCACCACCACAGGGTTTTGTAAACCTTCCACCTTGGAAAGTACTCCCTGCACAGTGTCCGTATTGATACCCAGGGGATGTCCAGGATAAGCATAGCATTTTGGGGTCGATCTCCTCCCAGTACACCACTCCACCAGCGGTGCACAGCCACTTCTGTCGGGGTACCCATTTTTTCTTAACAGTGGTTCGTAAATATGGCCACTAGAGGACACACAATCCCAGCGGTGATCCTCCAAGATGTAACCCCTAGATGGCGCTATCCCAGGGGCTACTACCCCTGCCTGATTTGCCACTAACAGGTTGAGGGGCCTGGATCCAATGGCGGGTGCCTCCACCCAGAGGTCAGGGTTTGCAATAGTTAAACTAACTTGGTCACAGCCCTCTGGGACACTGCAACCCCCCTTTCTTCCCACTAGTGGCCCACACAATATATCAGAAATTACCTTCACAGTATACACTTACCCCCAGGTCTGGTTCCGGCACTGGGACCTCCTGTGAAATGAGATACAGTGCAACAATCACAGTACAGTACTTTAACATAGACAAATACCTCAGGCAGTATAACTTTGCTGAAACAAGCAGCTCTGATTTATTTAGGGATATAACAGGACAGGGGAAATCAGGTTAATTAGCTTATCACTCTAATAATCTACCTATGGCTCTGTGCACAGGCCTATCCTATCAGTTACTGTCCCTGGGTACCCAAGCCCTAGTGGCTAGTCCAAACCGTGGCAGCTGGTAGGGGCCCTTTCACACAGAGAAAAGGAGAATTAAACAGTCAGCAGTACAGTAATTCCATTTGGATTTAATGTGGCAATTCAACAGGGAGCGACCCTGAATTAGTACTCACGACCTCCAAATAAGATAGGGTCCTTCAATGTCAGCAGGGCTCACTTGAGGTACACAAACCTCTTCACACATCCATATAAAAGAAAGCACTATACAGGCAGGCTGCATCTGTATCCCGATCTGCAATTACTGCACAATACCCGGAGAACACACAGCAGATTCAGTTCCTGACAGACCGAGTGCAATTTTCAGCAATTCCTCCAGTCTTCTACAGGGTGAGCCTGGTTTCTACTCTTCAGATATCCTTTGATTCTCTTCACAGGATGGATTCAGTCCTAACAAGCTGTTACACAAGCTGCAGACCGGAACTCTGGGCCTTACACACGTTTTTTGACTAAAACTGCACACTGAAAAAGCACAGGGCTCCTTCCTTCTTCACTGCCAAAGCTCAACTGAAACTCCAACCAGACAAAACCGGGCACTTCCTTTGAGTTCCTCCCAGTTCTTGACTGGATTGGCTGTCACTCACAATAGACTGCTGCTGTTGGTCCAAAAGGCACTGAAGTCTAAACTACATCTCCCAGAGTCACTGCCCATACAATCCTCTTGTGGCTGGCTCAGATTATGAGTCCAAGTTCTGATTCGTCCAAGGCACCATTTTAGAGCTAGCTTACCCCACACTGATTGGTCCAGTTCAGCAGTTCAAAACTAGAATGGGGAACTAGCAGACACAGTTCTGACTGCAAAGAAAGCAGGTTAGACAAACTGTAATTTCATTATTACTCTAAATAATTTCTGGCAAACAGTTACATCTTTCAGATAGGTTCCCTTTGCACTCCTAGTGACTGCAAAATGAAGTGAATTGGCAGCAGCTCAGTGGTACTCAGAGAAGCACACAGTCCCCCATACAAACTAATTATGTCTGCAAGCAGACAGCTCTTAAAGAGACAGTACCAGAGGTTCTAAAAACACTCACTGATAAATGGCTTAAATGCCAAACACCATTCAGGCTTGGAGCATTCAAGCAAGCTCCTGGAAGTCTTTTGGGAACCCCCATTTGCAGGGGGGTTACACAAGCAAGTCTTCTACCTGCTTCAGTGAGATTAGACTAAAAGATAAGGGAGGTACAGCCATAGAAGGGACAGAGTAGGTCTTGCCCTGTCCACATAACTGGTTTCACAGACTGTTGGCAGGGGAGGAGATTGAATCCATGCCTGCTGTGGCAAAATGGTTGTTTTAACAAATTCAGGATGTCATGTTTGTCTGTGTGTCATTGACAGTCCTAATTTTGGAAGGGAAGGAGTTGGAAGCCTTATAGCCCTCAACCTCCTTAAAGGTCTTCCAGAATGTTCCAGAAGAACCTGTTGGCTATCTCTCAGAGAAAGGGGGGCATGTTAACAAGCAACACCTGATCCCACGGGTGTTAGAAGCTGAGTGCACATAATGCCACTGTGCCCCCATCTTTTCAGGACATAAAACAAATGCCCTTTTTTTTCTGTTTATCCCCTCCTACACCCTGCCAGTCCTGTATCCTTGGAAGATCCTCAGAGCCTACCCCTGCAAGCCACCTTACCTTGATCCGACGCTGGTCCTCCATGGAGCCACAGTTTGCCCCCTGGGAGGGACGAGGTGGGGCTCCTACACCCCAACAATCAGCCTTTCGTTGGTCCCAGGTGGTCAGACAGGTGGATGCAGATGAGGGCTAGCTCCTGGAACTCCATCTCCCCGGGACTGGCAGACATTTTCTCTTGTTCTGGGCATTGTGAGTCCTGATGTCATGATGCGAATGCTGATGTCTTTGACACCATACCCCTTCAACGTAAGCCTCTGGTGCACGCTGAGTCCCAGACCTCCGTCCAGGGCCAGCCAAGCACCAGAGGCGCTGATGTCATGCTGCTCCCCCAGCCTCTGCCAGGAGTCAGCAGATGCCGAGCCGTATCCCCACCCTTCCCCCGGAGAAGACGAGCTGTAGTGGGATGCTTCAGCCTTCTGCTCTTAGCTGGCCCTCCAGTGACCCAGGCTCATTCCCAAACCCGGATCATGACGTGAATGCTGACGTCTTCGATGCCATACCCCTCCAACGTAAGCGTCTGGTGCACGCTGAGTCCCAGACCTCCGTCCAGGGCCAGCCAAGCACCAGAGGCGCTGATGTCATGCTGCTCCCCCAGCCTCTGCCAGGAGTCAGCAGATGCCGAGCCGTATCCCCACCCTTCCCCCGGAGAAGACGAGCTGTAGTGGGACGCTTCAGCCTTCTCCTTTTAGCTGGCCCTCCAGTGACCCAGGCTCATTCCCAAACCCGGGTCGCCGGTGGTGCAGATGGAAATCCAACCGCTGCACCAGTGGGCCGGCCCAACAAATGCCCTTTTAAAGCTGCCACCTTTGCAGCACCAGGTTAAGCAGGCAATCAGTTCTCCTCCCCCACCTCAGAGTGCTGCACTGAGTCGGGAAACAAAGTTGCCTTTAACTGTTTAAAATCAGCTGGCTGGAGGAGAGTTAAATGTCAGAAGTTAGCACCTTTCTTGCCTGAGCAGTGTTGACACCGACAAACAAGAGTAGTCCCCGGCCCAGCTAGAGTCACTAGCTGGCACCAAAGTAATGTGCTCTCCTTGCCACAGCCCGGGGCCACTATTAAGTAGAGAGAACAGTAATTTACACTTTCTAGTTCCTAACAGCCTCTGTGCTTTCAAAATGCTGGCCATATTGTTGTCTGGTAGCAGACTGTGGCACCCCCGCAATGAGCACTGTCTGCTCTGTGCTGCATTTCAAAGCACTCAGGAGTATAAAAACAGTAGCCCAATGAGTTCTGGCCCATTACTTGCCATTTAACGTCGCTTTCTTTGCTGCTAGACTGACTGTTGACCGAACCGAACATCCAAAGATGACTGCCTCCTGCTGCAGTGCTGCTGCTGTCGATTGCCATCCGAAGAAAAGCTGTGCTGCTCTCTCGCTTTTCCATTACATGCTGGCTGCTGTTATTCACAGCAGCAAGTCCAAACAGTCCCCCTGTATCGGTTTACTTCTGTTTAGTATTTTTAAATGTCCCATTGCTAATGAGTCTGAGGAATGAGACGCAGTGCTGCTTCCGACAAACATTTTTTAGTTTCAACTGAATTTGTTTCCATTTATCCTTGTTTATTTTTTAGTTTAAACTCTTATTTTTTTGATAGTTCTCTTTTATGTCAGCTACTCAAAGTGATTACTGCTGTTGTTCTTATGGTAAATGGGCGCCTGTCTGGAAATCATTGACATGGACAGTCAGTTCTGAGTGCTGTATCATTTTTTTTTAAATATAAAAATATATTACTAATTGTCTCAGCTGAGAAATCTGGTGCTCTTGGAATGACCTCACTCACCTCCCCCAGGTTTCAGCTGAAAGATGAAAGCCATGAGAAATGCTGAAACAGCATGTGAAAACACACACACACACACACACACACACACACACACAGGTTTTAGATACCAGGTGTTACGTGGAAGGCCAGAAGCTAATTACAGACCAGGCCTTAATCAAGGATCTCCTATTTTTAAGTTAATTATAGATTTAGCTGCTAAAAGGGAAATCAGCATCCCTTTTATGATGTTGCAAGAGGAGGAAGCCAGGTTTAGTAAACTGGTGTGAAATCATAAATGCTGATGTCTGTGTGAGAGGGGAAAACTGATCAATAGATCAAAGAAATGTCATTTGAAGGACATGAGTCATGCTGAGGATTGCAGAATTTAATACCTGAAAAAATACATCTTGCTTTATGTAGATATATTATTTTATATATTCTGACAGGGAGGAGCTAGGTGATCTCATGCAAAATAGGTGGGGAAAACCAACTTTTAAACATTAATTCTGTTTTCCTTCAAGACACTTTTATCTAGACTCTGACAAAGAAGCATCTTTGGAACACTTTAAGCAGGTATTTAGAGAGACAAATCTAAGTACGGTAGTAAGATTTGCACTGTTTAAAAACCTTGTTATTTTATAAGATTTGTATGTCTTGTGATATAATAGTTCTGTATTTTATGTTTTACATATTTTTATCTGTTTTTAGAGCTTACTTGGTCTGTCTTTGATTTTTCTTTCATTTGTAAGAAAAGTATATATGGTTATAGCAGACACTAGGCATACGCTTGAATGGTGATACCAAACTGGAAAGAGAAGCATTTTAAATCTGAGGTCTTTATTAAAGTTTTTAAGGGTTCATCTCTGTATACCTGGTTAGGTGCCCGTAGGCAAAGATATCTGGCCCCCCGAAGACAGAAATATCTGAGCCTGTGCATTGAGTACACTAGCAAGAGGTTCACAGTTTGAATCCCTTCAAGACTTGAGACCAAAGGTTGATCCGAACTCACAAAACAGACAAGAGGGTTACCTTGTTCTGTTAAACTGTTCACAAGAGTGTGCTCAGAGGTTGGCACTTTGGGAGTAGAGAGCCTGACCTGCTGAGTGGGTTTGTGACACCATGGTATAAATTAACTAGAGTTTCTTGCTACTGGGTGGCGAGTGTTGGGTAATTATTGGGTCTGGGAGAGAGGGCAAAATAAATCAGGATTCAGATTTATTAGTTATTACTTGCCCTGCAGGCTCCAGTTTGTTGTTCCCCTGGCACTGGCAGAGTACTGATGACACCTTCCCAGCTGACTGCTAGCTGAGTGATGAACACTGGTCACATCTCCGGTGGCCCCTGGGAGCAGGGTTTGATAGCAACATAGAATTTGCCAACAGATAAGGACTGCTTGGCCCACATAGTCTGCCCATTTTCACTATACACTGCATATAATGCAGACCCTAGTGATCCACTCCAGCTGAGTCAGCCTGGCCGCCAGAGTAGCCTAGATGTGGAGGAGTGTGGTGGAGCTGCTGAGGTGGATGTGACCCTCTGCCGGAATGATCAGCTGCAGTGGTGGGTGGTGGATGGTGGGGTCAGGAAGGGAGACATGAAACATGTTTTCCAGCTATGTAAGCTGCAATTTAAATGCCCTTTCCCCCTTTTATGCATTGTTTGACTGTTATTTATTTACTCCAAAGGATCTTTCTCTGTGCTGGGAAAGGGTGTGCATCTGGCCCCTGTCTCCAAACCCCTTTTCCCACAATATAAGCATTTCTCACCTGTGCCAGCTACCGTATGATCCCCCATGCAAATAGTCAACCAACTGAATGTACCAGAGCAGCCAGCATCCGGTGATCTCCGACCATGGCAATGTGAGCCTTGGTGTCACCTGCCATGTGTAATAATACATTAACCCTGTAAATTACAAAGTAGCACAAAGCAAAGTCCCTGTTTAAAATGAACTGGCAATCTGACAACAGCTGCTGTCATGAGTGTGAGGCATGTGGCTTTTCCTTTTAGAGCTACTAAGCTGGACTTGAAAAAAATAAAGCAGCTGAAAAACTAAATCGAATACTGCTAGAATGCTTCGGGGTCCTATGTGACCAATCAGAACCAAACAAAGGAAGGCCACCTAGTCGACAAGTCTGCCAAAGGGTAAGATCATAGAAACATAGTATGGAAGATAGAAGATGACTCCTGGCTCCTCATGTCTAAGCAGAGTGACCACCCCTCCTTCCTTGGCTGCAGTCTGTCAGTGATGCACTGTGCAGCTGTTGCCTGGGCAGAAATGTATTTATTTTAACTTTGTGTTTATTATTTTCAAGTATGACAGATAAAAAAACAGCACAGTCTCTTATACGGTAATAGAAAAATACAAACATCGCATATACATGCAGCATCCCACTCAGGATGGTGATAATCGAAACAACACACTCTGTAGCCAACAGTAGTGTATAAATCCACTTAGAAAGCCCAAAATGCTAGCCTTGTCAGTGACTTTGGTGATGTCCTGAAGTTAGGGAGAATGTCCTAGGAAGAGCAAATACAGGCACTAAACCTGTTGTTAATCAATATTACATATAATATTGAAAGAAGGAAAAAATACCCTCCAGTCTCCCCGTAGCTCCTGCCACCCTTCATGGAAAAAACACAAATACATGAAATGCTCAGCACTAATAACAACGATATATGAATTGAATTACAGAAACTGGGCAGGATTCACAAAGAAGATGCGCCTGGTGCATCTCAGATGCTCCGGCGCAAGTCAGATGCGCCGAGCCCAGGCGGTGGCATTCACAAAGGGATGCACCATGCCAAGCAACAAGTGCAACACCACTGTGAATCACCACAGGACACAACGGCGCATCCGCAGAAGTGCCGGTGCATCCAGAGATGCCCCAGGGCAGGCAGGCAGCCCTGCAGCCACACAGGGGAGCCAGCAGAACAACTGGAGCAAAACAGCAGGGCAGGAGGAGCAAACACAGAGCCGTCACAAACAGACCCATGGACACAGGTGTAGAGTACAACATGTTTATGAAACGTAATGGCCATAGAAACTGTACCGATCAAATGCCAGAAAAGGAACATCATCAACAGCAACATCAACAACGACATCTACAGAAGGGGATGAGGGGGAGCAGGGACAGGTAGGAGGACAGGAAGAGGGACAGAAACAGGGAACAGGGTAGGGCAACTATTTACACAGGAAGGCCCCCAGTCGGTGGCAGGGGGACACTAGTGGCGTCGTGATCTGCCACGCAGCACTCTGGCACGGCCCGGAAGGCGCAGCACGACACTCTACAGGGCAGCTGACAGGTGCTGAACAGTCTGAGTAAGAGGGCGCAGGGCTGCCTGGATGGTCACACGGATCCTCTGGTCCACTTCCACTGGCACAGCGCCACCACCATCACAACCCTGGAGCAGCACGGCGATCATGGACACCTACAGAAAACGACAGAAGGAACACACACTGAGGGCCAGAACATGGAACACAACCCTGCCCACCAAAGCCTGCACAACACCAGAAAGACTGCAACCATGTAAAGCGGTACTCAACCACCCCTGGAGGAGCACCAAGCCTGGCACCCATGTATCAGTGATGACGCAAATCACCAGCGTCCGTGGCACATTGCCTGGCCCTGGACCTACACACAGCACCATGAGCGAACACTGCCACAGTGCAGGATGCAAGTCCCCAGCCACCCCACACTGCCAGCACATGGCCATGCAGCAAACAGCAATGCCAGTGTCCGAGGCACTCGGCGTAGGTGGGCGCACACAACCATGCCTGTCCCCCCCAGCAACAGGGCAAAGCAGCACAGGAGCACCATGGGGGCAGTGATAGACACACACAGCATATGCCACAGAAGGATACAGCTGGAGAACACCTACCTGGCTGTGGCAGTGTACCCCTGTGTACACGGTGCCGCAGTTGAGCCAGCCTCTCCGGGTCCCGCCTCTGGAGGTCGCCATAGCGATGCCTGCACTGCTCACCCATGTGTGGTATGGCAGTATGCTGCACAATCCATGAAGCAGTGGTGGCCCACACCCTGGCCCTGGGCTCATGAAGGTCCTCCTGTCCAAACAGACGGCCCTCCACAGCCATGACCTGTGCCACTAGTTGTAACAGTTCCAAATGTGACCAGTTCATGGCCTTAGGCACCATTCTCCCTGCTCCAGGCATCCTACACTGTGTACATACAGTGGCAGGGTGCAGTCAGGGAATGCGTTGTCCACCAACCGTTATGTGCCACATACAACAGTGATACATGTGCAGCACACCGCGCACTGAACGTGAAGTGCTATTGGCTGCTGCTGACGGAACTGTGCATGTGCATGCCACCATGCAATGGCACCACACGGCAAGGACACGGTTGCACATGCGCTGTGTGCATGCTGGCGCGATGTTGAGCACAACATATGCCAGTAACATGTACTGTGCATAGTGCGCGATCTGTAGGGAGGGACGGACATTGCAGCCTGGGCGGTGCATTGTGGGACAAGCTGCACGATATGGTACACAGCACCGCGATCGTCAAGCACACTATGGCGCACCGAACAGTGGCGTAACGGCACATAACGGAATATGCACTGTACAACACGTACAACACATGCATGGGGGATGCGCTGTGTGGACAGCCCAAAGCCATGCAGTTGCGCCACCCAGATCACACATGCGCTGGCTATGTGCCACACTGTCAGTGGCGCATCACACAGATGCTCCATGCAAAGTGAAATGAGCTGGGAGCAATTATGCAATTCAGAGAGAATGCACCCCAAACAGCCTCATCATCCATGCATGGGCATCTCAGTCGATTAGCATCTCATTAACAGGTGCTCAGGCCTCATTTGCATGCCCTGATCCATAAATGCTCCCAATTCAGCAGGCTGAGACCAGGGTACTGAGAGGAGTCAGTGCCTACAGGTGAGTACACTGCCACAGTCACAGGGCTACAGCACACACTGGTGTGCCTGCATCAGAGTGTGCACAGCTGATGGTGTCCCAGTACACTGCATGTGGGACCAGACCACCATCAGGTGGGCACCACAGCAACACGTGATGTACAACCGCAGGGCTGTATCCATGGGGCAACATTGGACAGGTCCCTGCCGAGGTCACAGCGGAGGACAGTGTCACTGGGACACACACAGCACAGCACATGCCGGGCACCGCTGCACCATGGATGGCAGCGTGCCATGGCGGTGCATTTCACAGGGGAGGGTGCAACAAGTACAGAGGACATCACATAGTACACAGGGACACAGGGATGGTATGGATGGCTGGGGTTGGACTGCACTGTGAGGAGCATGCAGCGCTATGTCACATGTATGTACGCCGCACAGTGCAACACCTGTGCAGGCACAGTGTCATCACTGCCAGCACGCACACTGCCGCTGTGCAAACACTGCATGCCACCACATGGCAGTCCCCCCTCTGCTCTGCAGCCAGCACAGTGGTGGCACCCAGGTATGATGGTGCACCATGGTGGTGGGACACACACAGCAGGGGTATTGGGACACACACACACACGGTGGACAGGTCGGTGTCACACCCCCTGTGGTGGCTACATGGTACCCCTGCTGCGTCCTGGCTGCCATGTGTGGCACGTGTGCCGTCCCTCATGGACCGCACACCATGGTGCATGTCCGTCTGTGCCAGGCAGCCCACACATGGACCACGGCACAGGCCACTGGCACCACAGACTATGGTGAGCCTGCAGACAGTGGGAACTTGGTGTGGGACTGTGTGTACACCTGGGCAGGTCTGACACAAGGTTGCTTCTACCCCACAGTGTATAGAATGTCCGAGGAGTCAGGTGCTGCCGGCAGGTGGTGACCAAACTTCACACGGGATGAGGAGAGGGCACTCATCAAGGCATGCCATCTACGCCTGGATGTACTCACTGGCAGGGGTGGCAGCAGGACAGCGTGTGCAACGGGCTGGGAGGAGGTGGCCCGGCATGTGAACGTGGTTGCACCATACAACTGCACAGTGCAGGAGTGCAAGAAGCATTGGAATGACAGGCGATGGAGGGCCAAGGTGAGGGTGGCCAGCATCCAGGCCTCCCTGAGGTGGACAGGGGGTGGACCTGGCTCGGTGGCACCACTGAGCCCTAACGAGGCCCTCCTGGCCACCACTGTGCCAGGGACGTCTATGCACGGCGTCCCAGGGGGTGGCTTCCAGACGGGGGGCAGCCCGTCGCAGCATGGTGAGTAGCTGTACACCCTGTCCACACCTGCCATGGACAGGTGTGCGTACCCGGTGGTGTGTGGCTGACTGTTCATTGTGCCATGTGTGTCCTGTGCATTAACCTCGTATCCCTTTCTGTCTTCCACAGCTCCATTGCGACTCCATGGCGCGGCCATGGCCGATGGTGCAGCCCCCATAGGCAATGATGCAGGCCCACCCCTTGGGGCCATTGACAGTGATGTGGTCGTGTCCATGCTCCACACACCACTGGTCCTGGCACCTGTGGTGGAGGGCCCTGCAGAGCTCTCCACAAGCAATGGCGGTACTGCAGGTGGGTACATCACATGGTTGGGGGGCCTGGCTGGGTTGTCTGATGGTGACCCAGAGGATGTGGTGGACATAACGGTTGCACTCATCGTGCTTGCCAATGGCATGCAGGGTGAGGGCTTTAGCACTGACGCATGTTTCACCATCGGCAGCGCCACTGCCATAGGTGACTGCAGTGCACACAGCGCGGGACCACCTGTGCATGGGACCCTGGGTGCCAACAGCATTCCCACTGTGCTGGACACTGGTGCAGTGGTGGCATGTATGCCTGGTGCAGTGTGTGCTGTGCCCCCTGCACCGCTGCCCAGCACAGTGCTGGCAGCGTCAGTGGCATTCAGGCAGGGCACCAATGGGCATGCACCCGGTACAGTGGGACCACAGGAAGACATGCATGGACAGCAGATAACTGTGCCCAGCCATGATACGCACATAGCACAGCCTGACAGGGTGCATCCACCGGCCATGGATGACCCTGGTGAGGCTGCCCATTCTCCGGTTTGGTGGCGCCGCCCACATGCCGCATCACCTGCTGATGACATGGGTGTCTACCTTGACATGTTGTGGGCAACTGTGGATGTTCAGGAGGCACTCCAGGCAGAGTTCTGTAGCCATCGGGCTGTCATGGTCCAGGAGCATGAGTCCACGGCAGCGTGGCTTGCACAGATGCTGGCTGAGACATGCCTCATGTGGGTGGGCATGAGCGCAGCAATGGAGCAGATCTCAGCCACTGTGAAGGCAGTGGCTGCATCCACAGCATGCCGCGGACAGTGTGCATCCAGTCGGATGCCCAGGAGCACATCCTGGACACCCCATCGATGGGACCAGGTGGGCCCCCTGCTGCTGACCCCATCGCCACTGGCATCCATCCCCACCAACCATGGCTCAGCCAGGGGGCGTGGTTCGGCCACCCTACTGAGCACCTGTTCATGGTCTCAGTGCAGCACCACTGTGGGGTTCCTGGAGACACCCCCCTGTGGCTGGTGGTGGCACCCCGATCACCAGCGGCCATGGCAGAGGCTACCCGCGTGTCCATGGTGGTCATAGGGTGGCCCTGTGATGTCCATGCCCAGGGGCCTGTGGCAGTGGGTGGCATGGTCCTGCACACTGGCCACCCTGTAGCTGGTGCCAGTGCCGCTGTGCGTGGTGATCTCCAGCCACACGGTTGCCCTGGCACACCCCTGTGTCACCTGTGCACCTGTGCTTGTGCACCTGTGTGTGTGCTGCAGTCATGCCATGTGTCATGGGTATGATGACAGTGTTATGGTGCATGCAGTGCCCATGTGCCGGCCGCAGTGCACACTGACCCGTGATGGTGTGGGCATGGCCTGTGTGGTTCTGGTGTGGTGCACGCAGTGTCCGCATGTGCACCCTGGTGTGGCATATGGTGCCTGCCTTGCCCCCGCCATGTTGTCCCTACACTGTGGTGCCCACACCTGCACATGTACCAACCTGCATACTCAGCTGCATGTCCCTAAGTGTTCCTCCACCACTCTGCTGTGGTATGCCTATGCCCTGGCCGTCAGCCTTGGATCCCTGTGTCCATGTCCATCATTGGCTCCATGTTCCTCCGGGTGTGGCCCTGCTGCACCCTCCCCTGCCCCCTCCTCCTCCCAGGAACTGTTGCCCTCGCCAGCCTCGGCAGGTATCCCATGGTCTTGGGCCATGTTGATTAGCATACAACAGGCCAGGAATATGCCACAGGCCTTCTTAGAGCTGTACTGTAGGGCACCGCCTGACCGGCACAGGCACCGGAAACGCATCTTCAGCATGCCAAAGACACACTTGACGATGGCACGCGTCGCAGTGTGTGCCTCATTGTAGCATTCCTCTGCCACTGTTCCGGGTCGTTGAAAGGGGTGAGGAGCCAGGGATGCAATGGGTATGCAGCATCACCTGTCGGGGTAGATGTGTCTCCATTAGTTAATGGTATTACACTGTGGCGTCTGACCCAACCCCATCTTGCCCTGTATTGTGCACCCCTGTCCTGCCCCCCCACCCATGCTGCCGCATGCCTGGCAGTCCTGCTTCCCCTGCCCCTGCTGCCCCTGCCTGCCCCATCCATCCTAAGGCACACATCGCTACCATGCCACCCTGCTGCTGCCCCAGTGCTGTTCCACATCCCTGCTGGCCCAGTGCCCCCAAGCCTGTGGTCTCCTGCCCATGACCCACCCCAGATGTCCCGGGCATGGTGGCCCCCCCCTGGCTGCTGGTGCACAGTCACATGTACCTAACAGGTGTCCAGTTTGGATGTCCCCAGCCTCGAACCTTGCACAGAATGCTGACTGGTGCCATATGTATGCATCATGTGCGCTCCCAGTGTGTGTGGCGCAGACATTGGTGATGAGCACCATGGCATCACACACCACCTGACTGTTCACTGAATGGTACCCCTTCCGATTCACGTATGTGATGCCCTCCTCACCAGGTAGTGCGCAGATTGCCACATGGATGCAGTCGATGGCCCCATGACACCTGGCATGCGTGCGACCCTGTGGAACCCCTGCATGGCTTCTGTCCGCTCTGCCTGTGTGCTGGGGAATCTGATGTATTCTGAAGCATGCGGTAGCAGTACGGTGAGGAACTGTGTGAGGAGGTGGGACGTTGAGGCCTGTGATATGCCACTGGTGTCCCCTGTTGGCCTCTGGAAGGTTCCCGTGGTGAGCAGGCACATGACCGTTGTCACCTTGGTCTCCACCGTGATGGCGTGTCCTTGTGCAGTGGGTGCCTGCATCACATCATGGCACAGCTCACATAGCTGCCTCAGCATGGCCCTGTTGAGGTGGTATTGCCCGACTGTCTCCACCTCTGTCACCTGCTCGAAGGACAGCCGGGCATGGTACCACCATGGGGCCAGCAACCTACGGTCACTTCTGGTGGCCTGCCTCCTCCTCCTCCTCCTCATTGGGGCACCAGCAATGGCGACTGCTGCTGGGTTCATCCCCTCTGTTGCTGTAGCCCTGTGGTGTGGCTTTCTGTCTGTGCCTCTCTCTCTATTATGACTTCCCCTCTGTGTGTGTCCTGCTGTTGTCTTTCCATTGATGGCCTGCTGGTGTGCTGTACTCAAGTCTCCTTCTTTTGTACTTATCTTTTTAGAGCACATCCTGGCTTTACGCTGGAGTTGCTCCATTGCTGCTCCTTGGTTTTGCTCTGTGGATAGGGATGAGCGGTGTATGCATGGGTACGCCCCCTGTACATGCGCCGCATGTCATTATGTTGCGTCTATGGCGCATGTCTTTCAGCGCAGTGCATCTTGTTTGCAGCGGCGCTTCCTCTCTGTGCCTGAATCACCTTCCGGTTCATTTCTGACTTGCACTGGCGCATCTGAGATGCACCAGGCACATCTGTTTTGTGAATCCTGCCCTCTGAATGCAAAATCTTAATAACGATTCTCTCACTGAGACTGGAAACATGTCTCCAGTTACCAATAAACTGTTGAGACACTAAACGGTTGTGAGGAGGTATCTAAAAATGGCAGTTAACAATGTATAAATAAGACGAGCCCTAGAGTCACCCCCCAATATACCCAGCAAGCACTCAACCCCCCACCTTCAACAGTGCCCTCCATATCCCACAGTAAGATCAAAATATAGATTAGAACAGTAAAATTCCCCATCCCAAACTGTAGGGAGAAAAGTAGAAAGTCAGCAATTATGCGGTGCCAAAGGATACGCACACCAGTCACATGACTGCTGAGGAACGTCTGGCCTTAGCTAGTGGCAACTTGCTCCTTATCCTGGACTATTGCTCCCCAATTTACACCCGCATCTCTACTGCCCTTCGGGCCAGACTCTTGTCTGCTTACAACCGTCTGCCGCTTTGCCCTGTCTGTCCCCTATTCCACGCAACATTACAACCTATATAGCTCCCTCGGACGGCTCTCATTGCAAGGCCAGTTTGATTATACCTTTTGATGCCTCACAGATGCTACCATTCGTAGTGGCCCTGATTTCCCCCTTTTTTCCCTTTGCGAGCACCGGACCACCCCAAAGAGTTTCCAATCCTCTGTTGTCCCTCCTCTGGTGATTCTGAGAACCTCTACCAAAATGTGTGGCAATGCCTTATCAGTCGCGGCCCCCTCACTTTGGAATACGCTTCCTGTTCCCCTCAGATCATCTAATACACATCGCACCTTTAAGCAAAACCTTAAATCCTGACTCTTTGTCAGAGACACTTGCAATTGCTTGCCCAGGGAACTCCTCTGCCCCTAGCATTGTTCCTTCCCGCTCAGTTCTGTCTGACTCTCATTCTCCTCCTTCCTGTTTCTGATGGGTCACTTGGTCTGGTTGTGCTTATTACTGTTTTGGGAGGGGGGGGGCTTAACAGGTTCCTAGTTCCCTGAGTTGTGTTACTCCTGCCTGCTTGCTTTTTGAAATTGCACACTGACAATTATTTTTATTTGCTTCCTTGTAACATCTTACCTTTTTATAATCAGCTATTATTCATTGTCATGTCCTACCACTGTTTTGACCATTGAAGTTTTACCAATGCTATTTTTCTGTTTGTACATTTACTCTGTATTTATGTCTGACACATGCCTTATGGCCCAGGTCGTGCCTGTAAATGGTCCCTTGGACCGATACACTTACCCGGTTATCAGAGTTATAATTTATTTATTTTTATTTATTTATGGAACTCCCGAGGTCCCTTTGAGCACCATCAGAATCATCTTCCTCTTTCCTGTGTGCACTGGGAGCTCTGACAGTAAATTCCTCCTCCATTTTGATGGTCCACCAACCTGCAACTTTAGGGCCCAAATGTACCCGGGTGCCGTGTTCCCACAGGATACTACTCCTGCCTTGTGGGCCTGGACAAGGTTGAGGGGCCTGGGCTCTGTTCATGATGGTCTGGGAGTTTGTTTCCAAATGGTTTCACAATAAGTGTGGTGCCTCCCCCAGAGCAAGGTTTTGTGGGCCAGTTGGTAGTGGGACACAACCCTCTGGGATTCTGTACCTACCCACCTCCCTCTCCAGGCACCCCACACACAGCAGTACACTTTACTGTGCAATTCAATATTACCTATGTAGTTAGAGGAGACCTCTAATAATATGCTCACTGAAACGATTTGAAGAACAAAGAATAAACACAGCTTTATTCACAGTAGGGTACAGGAGTAGGGAGAGAATACCTGGATGCGGGATATGGGAGATAGGAGTAGGGAGGGAATACCTGGAACAGGTATACATTTTAGGTGTTGAACATCAAATATGAGCAGCAAACAACAGTGCCCAACTTCCCACCAACATGCACAGACAATCCCCCGCCTGGTATCAGACCCCCTAGTCCTATGCTGAGTTACCCCAGACTGGTGCAGGCCTGTTGTTGCCACAGGTAGTCCAGCGTTGTTGCACTTAAAAGTTGAAGACAATAAACTTTAACATTAACTGTAGCTATGCACTTTAACTGTGACTCACTTACAAACAACTTTTGACCCACTTCCCCATGTTTTGCAGGACGGCCCTGCTTACTCACAGTTTGGTGAACAGTCTATGTGATGCAAACAGGCTGGAGCAGTTCAGACACTCTGAGGGTCTTGCGACACTCTTGAGCTGGCTGTTGGCTGGGTGGCAGCTTTCAGATGCTCTCTGGGCACAGACTTAGACCTCTCAGGTGGGCATCGGCAGAACACATTTTCTCTGGCGCTGCAGCTGGCAAGACCTCTCTGGTGGGGGCAGCTGAACTCTTTTTCTCTGACGTTGCAGTTTTTGGGATCTCTCTGGTGGGCAGCAGCCGAACACCTCTTCTCTGGTGCTGGAGTTGGTAGGGCCTCTCTAGTGGGGGGCAGCTGAACACTTTTCTCTGGTGCTGCAGTTGGCAAGACCTCTCTGATGGCGATCCTCGGCAGCCAGGGGCACCAAGGCATGGTGCTACCCCCAGGAACAGACAGTTTCTTATGACCTTCCTGTCAGAATCTGCTGAAACTCTCTCCGCAGACAGGTGTTTCAGTTAAGTCTGTCAAAACAGTAGCAGCAGGCAGGATTTGTCCTTCCTCCGTCCCTCCCTCCCTTCCTTCCTTCCTTATTGTTTATACTGGAAGAGCATGTGAACAAAATTGCCCATTTTCACAAAATTGCATGTTTTCACAAGTATCCAGTGACACAAAAGTGTAAAACAATACATAGTCAGGAATAAAAAGTGCACACAGGGGGGCAGAACATTTTGAAGTATAAAATACACCTAGTGGGAAGTGCAGGAATAGTGACTGGCGTCACAGTATGGTTCAGAAGGGTCTTGAGACAAGGGACAGTTTTATATAGAAGAACATAGCTTACATGAATAACAGGGGTACAGTGTGGATCCATACATCTGATATTAGCATGTAGACTGTCTTACAGATCTGATCGCTAGGTGTTTAGGGGAAAATGGACAGCATAGGTCAGTGGCTGAAAATGTAGATTGGGGCATCTGCATTGGAGTTTGTTGAGGAGATAGGGTTTTAAGTCATTTTTAAATGATGTCAGTGTATGGTATAGGACCAAGGGAGGGCAGAGTTTTTTTTTCTTCTTTGCATTATACTTTTCTTCCTTGGCATACCTGAGCTGCTCCCATGTCTTGGCATCCTGTAGGACTCTGGCCGCCGTCTGAATCTACACACACTCCCAGCCTCGCCTTCTAACTCCTGTGGCTTTCCCCCCTCAGTGGGGTGGTGGGGAACCCCCAACTCACCCACCATGTACAGATCCAATTCAGGCAAGGCAGGAGCCGGAGATCATATGGATGGCCATCAAGCCGCATGGTCGCGTTGCCGTCTTTTTCCGGTTTTCTCCCTCAGGGCAGAGAAGCATGCAAAGCACATCTGATGGCAGCTCCGCTGCCTCTCCTGTAGTATCAGTGTTGGTGTGCCTGCCCCCCGTCACTGCTAGGGGCCAGGAAAGCACCGAAAACTGGGAGACCCCACCACCCCAGAGAAGGAGAGCTGTCCAAGGATGCTGTATCCTTCTCCACTCCTGCTGACCCCTGTTGACCCGTGCTTGCTCCCGAACACCAGTCATCGATGTGGTGCGAGATAAGGCATCCAGCACCTCATCCCTCAACACCACCGGGCCGGCTCGGGGGGAGGTTGTTGAATAGTTTGTCACTTTTGTAGTAGATGGAGTGTTGCCCCTGGGTGGTGTGACAGTGAGGAACTGTGAAGGCGTGGGTACAGGAGAGCCTGGTGATCCTGATACCGACTTATGGAAGAGGGAGGAAGTGCTGCTAGTCATAGAGCCCAACTGGATTTTAAAGAAGAACATGAGTATTTTGCTGTCAAATCTATCCCTCAGAGTGAGCCAGTTTACGGCCTTGTAAAGATCGCAGTGGTGCGTCCTGAGGGGAAGGCCTGTGATGAATCGGAAGATGCTGTGATAAGTTGTCTTTAATCGACCAAGATTTTTCTGGGAAATGGATGTTGAGTATATGAGGGAGCCGTAGTCTATTAAAAGGAGCAAGAAGCTGTTGGCAAAGAGGGCCCTAGTTTCTGGTGTAAGGAAGTTTTTAGCTGATGTAGGATGGCAAGTCTTGGGAGGATTTTTTTTAATTAGTTGGCAAGTGTGTTGTTTGAAGTTAAGTGACAGTCTACATGGATCCCCTGGTATTTTAAGGTGGTGACTCTCTCAAGGTTGATTAAAGTCTCTTTTGGCAGATGAGGCGCTGCTCCACTCTGGAGACAGTCTGGAGCCCCCCTCCCGTACAGCTTGAGGGCTCCCACACGATTGCCTCGAGCTGAATCACCTCTGGGGGTTTCAATAGAGAAAAGGCAGCTCCTGATCGGTTAAAACAGGATGTCCGTCTGGAAATTAATATTCACAAGGCTCACTCAGTGCCCCACAGGCTTCCTGTTTTGGCACAAAGATATTGTCCTTGCCTCCTCCCATAAACCCCTCTGCTAAGTCCTCTAGGGCTCCTGGCTTCCTATTGGCTGCTGGTGGGTCAAAGATGGCAAATATGGCTGCTGGCAGAACAGTCCACTCAGTGTCCCAATTTTTAATTTATTTTGCAGTCCGCACATTTTATTTAAATACTTACTGGCTCCAAGATTTGGTAGTTGCCCCTCTGCCCATGCATTCAGTGACAGAGGGGCAAAACAGGGGCTCCCCTTTTCAGACGCTACCTCCATAGCACTGTCCCTCAGGCAGCCAGCAAACTCCCATTCAGTTCAGCAGCCTCAGCTGCCCTTAAAGATAAAGGCACCCTTAAATAATGGCGCTTAAGAGCACTCTTAAACATCTATTTTATTTTCCCTCTAAGTGCCTCTGGTCCCCCCTTTGCCATATTTACCCCTAAGGAGGCTGGGGCACACAGACACAGAGCACAGACAACACCAGTTTACATGCTGAGTGCTGCAGCACTCATCCTGAGGACTAGCCAACCCGCCAGCTCACACATTCAAGCAGCGAGCTGCGAAGCAGCTTTTACTTATACTGCCCAATGGGTGGATTTTACTGTCTATGCTTCTCTGGTCCCCCTAAGACTTATTTACACATTGGACTCCTCAGAACTCGGGACTGGTGGCGGTGCCCAGTCGGGAGGTGGCCAGGTAAGCCCCACCCATGGGTCATAATGAAAATTGCCAGTTCTTTCCTCCATAGGTAATGCAGAGCTGGGCCAGTAATGGAAAAGAAAGAATGATGCAGAGGACCCATAGACGCTTCTGGACTGCATCAAATTGCTTCTTCCAGGCCCTGGTTTGGAAGAACAGATCTGACAAAACTTTAATGTCTGCATCATTGATCTGAACAGGGTATGCCACTCTTGCTGCAAGACAGAAGGGCATCTCGGACATTAGAGCCAGAAGTACGCTGCAGGACAGTATACGGTTAAGAGGGAGTAAGGTCTGACCCATGGATTCATGTGGGAAGCCTTGATGAAAGAATGCCAGGGAAAATCATCCAAAAGGTGTAGGAATTCTTGCAACTAGTGCTTCAAGAATTTGAACAGATTTGAGACTTCATCACCTTTGGGTACCCCCACTGGTCGTAGATTGCCTGATCAACTTTTATTCTCAAGGGATTCTAACCTCCCCTTCATCTGCGCATTTTCATGCATTAGAGCATTCACTGCAACTTGGTTAATTGAAGAGTGTTTGTCGGCTTCACCAATGATTCTAGCCAGCTCTTTTATGGCAGCATTGAGTACTTCCAACTTTCTTAAAGTCCTCTCAGTTTTGGAGTCCATGGCTTTCATAGACTCTAACATAGTGTGCCAAGGTAGGTCCAAAGAGGAGCTAGGAGTCTTAGCTGTTGCACCAGTGGTGGTGTCGCCGGCCTTGCTGGGATGCTGCTCCAATTGTTTGGTGGAGCCTGCTTGCTGGTTCTTGGGTCTCCCCATTATTAAAAAAAGGTACCACTCGGTTCTGTATAAGGTCAGGAGTCCTAAGCTGTCAAGCAAAATGTCTATTGAAAAGTATTATAAAAGTTCTCTATGAATTAGTAGAGCCACAAAGCTGGATCATGAAATGACCTGCCTCGAAAATGGCTCTCTAGCGCACCCCGGCATTTAATTTTAATTACACCTGGTTTTAAAGTTTTTTTAAAGGCTGAGGGTATGGAAATTACTAATACAAAGTTCTACATATGTAAGTATATATAGTTTGTAGCTATCGTTTCTCCATTTTAATGGGCACATTCTGAAGTCATGTTTTTATTACCCTAACAATAACAGTTCATACAGTGTATTATATAGGTGTGACCAAGAATTTATTAGGTGTGTACCTGATGTGGCCTTGAACTGCTGGGCAATTTTAAAAGAGCCATGAATAGGGTAGTGACATACACTTGCACAGATTCCCACAGAAGCAGATAAGAGATTTCATGCAAACATTAATTACACTGGCTTTCTGGCAACATAATTATTATTTTGTGCCGCGTGATTTTTTCCTGTCATCATTATTTCTTCTGGAATTTTTATAATTTACCCAAATGTCATAAAGAAAAGCTGTATTTGTAGTTGAATGTTGTAACTGTCCTGGAATCAAACAATTGTTCGTTCCCCTGTCCGCCAGTCTGTCCATCTGTCCCCATGCCGTTAAAAAGTTTCAGTAAGTGTTGATGGACTCGGCCTCAAATATCCCATGTCTGGCCTGGAGGTGTGCACTTTATGTGCTGTGTATGATATATGTGTATATCTGTGTATGATACCAGTATATTATTCTTGATTTTGTATGTTATTTATTCCACACCTTGTTATTGTCTACTCCCCCAAGGATGCAGCTGGAAATGAGCTGTTACCAGTTCAGTATGTCCTTCTTAGTGAAACCTTTAGAATAAATCAATAAGATTTTTCAAGGTTCTGTCCTGTTCTTGAGGTTGAGCCTGGCTGTTTATTTGCTGCTGGTTGTGTTGATCAGTGCTTGAGTCACCATACTGTTTTTCCAGAATATGGACTGACAGCTATCAATCAGCTCAGCCTCCGCAGAGCTCCTCAGCTTACTCTGTGACTGGTCCTGTGGAGTGACACACACAGCAACCCTCAAGGTAGGGAGACAATGACCACTAGCCTTAACTGGAATAGTCACAGTTAAGGTTCAGATTTCTTGCCAAGAAGTTCTGACTGAATCAGAATGGAAAGTTGTTTTTAAGAGGTGCTGTGTGTGGGTGTGGGGAGGGTAATCGTGCCCTCCTCTTTGGACACAGTGCTGTTGGGGCTGGCAGTATAGCCTAGAGGTTTGAGTAACAAGCTATGAATGAGCTTGGTACATCCAGCAGACCTGGGTTTGATTCCCACAACCTCCACCTGCATATTATGTGACTCTGAGCAAGTCACTTAACCTCCTTAGTGCTCCCACGTCATCCCTGAAAACAGGCACTTGTGCCTAGTGGCCTTTCCCAGTTACCAAAGACTGAAATAAAAATAAATTAATTAATTACTGTAGGCCCTAACCTGTGATTAGAGCTGGCTAATGTAACTGCTTAATGTGCTGTGCTGGACTGCCATCATTTTAATTACTCTGGGATGTGTTTAGCTGTTTGAAAAAGGGGCAGAACATGAAGAAACAACGGACCATGTTCTGTAACCTCTCTATATAAACTATTATCTGGTCCAGCCTGTATTTTAAGAATGTGTCGGCTGTCTCTGGTCAGTCCTGCTGAATCAAGCTGCTTCAGCATTTTGCAGACAATGACTGTAGCAAAGTGTTCCACATGAAATGATAACAGCAGTGTCTACAAAATTCTTTGGGCATGAATGAGTAGCTCACACTTTGTGCAAGATGAAGGAGGAATAGCTGCATGCATACATTTAAATAATTAACAAGAGTCAAACAGAATTTTTAGAATGTTCATTTTGGACAAGAAAAATATTATACTTTAAGGTTTAGCAAATAGAGTAGAATAAAGAAAATCGCATTCATTTTTAAAAGTAACTGAGAAGACCTTATTTGTTCTATCCAATCCCAGGCCTATATTTGCTAAGCTTTATTGTTTTTTCTTGCATAAAACAAATGTTCTAAAAAGCTGCAATACTTATTTGCTTTGTGTGGATTTTATTACAAGGCTTTTCTGCTTTAGACGGTGTATACAGTTTTTAAGCATTTGGTCATATTTTTGTTTTAACTTGAGATATTTCTTACCATCCGTACAGCTGGGTTTGCTACCATTGTTCAGCATAATTCCCTGTCCAATGTATAATGTTTTTTTTAACTCAGCTTTATTCGGAAATATGGTGATGTGACAAATCACACTGCATTAGATCATAAGACATACATGTACAGCTGTCCATATCATAGAAACATAGAGGTCGATGGCAGATAAGGACCGCAAGGCCCATCCAGTCTTCCCATTTCTTTTTCTACCTTAAAAATGTGCCATCGGCCTTTGCTCTGTCAGTGGCCTATCTATTCATACTCATCTGTATTGCTCCCTTATGCCTATCCCATGCCTGTTTGAAGCCCTGCACTGTACTCATAGCCACCATTTCCTGAGGTAGGCTGTTCCATGCATTCACCATTCTTTCTGTGAAAAAAAATTTCCTCACATTCCCCCATAATGCCCTCCCTCTAATCTCATTCTGTGTCCTCTTGTCCTGCTATTTTTCTTATATTTAAACAAGTTAGACTCTTTCACCTTGTTAATGCCCTAAAAGTGTTTGAATATTTCGATCATATCACCTCTCTCCCTCCTTTGCTCAAGGGTATACATATTGAGCTCCATTAATCTGTCCTCATATGTCTTCTGATGCAGTCCCTGCACCATTTTGGTTGCCCTTCTCTGGACTGCCACAATCTGGTTAATGTCCTTGTGAAGGTGTGGCCTCCAGTACTGCACGCAGTACTCCAGATGGGGCCTAATCAGTGTCTTGTAAAGAGGGATTATTACCTCCCTCTTACGACTTGTGAGACCCCTACTAATACACCCTAACATCCCCCTAGCCTTACCTACTGCTTTAGAGGTCTGCTTGGATGATTTCAGGTCATTGGTGATGATGATGCCCAATTCATGTTGCAGTACAAAGCAATGCACATGTCATCCTAGACATAAAATAAGACCCTTTAGCGTTTAACATGCACTGTGGTTAGCAACTTGCTGCTAATATGGTTTCTTCATGCATACCAAACTTTCTCACCAACTATAAAAAGATAAAAACCACTGCAGAACTAAAACAGGACAACGTCATCTGTGGCATAACTCCAGTGGCACACTGTCCACAACATGTGAGAGTACCCTATGACTTCTAGCCAACATCCTACTTTTCTAGGCCTTTAAGGTTGTCTGTAGGAGAGCATTACTCCCTGCCCTCATCAGTTTCAACTTCTTCGTCTGTGGTAGGTGTGCCCCCCCATCACAGTAATTTGCTCCATTCTCCTGGTACCTTCCACCCTAGCTAGCCAGGAGTCAAGGGGGGGGGATCACCTGCAGCCAAGTGACCATGATTTCCTTCAGAGCTGCCGCACAGAAACTTCTGAAGAGTCCCTACTGCCAGGAATTCCCAATATTCCTCACCTTGGCCCCCACGATTATATGTTTAAACTCAAAAGGAATATGAGAGTTCCAGACCTTGAGGAGTTACCCTTGGATCTTTAACCAGAAGTGGAGGATCCTGGGAGAATCCCAAAATATGTGGTAATGTGAGTCAAGCCCCCTAGAGCCCCTCCAGCACTGATTAGTATGGCCCACTCTGAGGTGTTGGGTGATGTGGTGGTGTGAAATAATTTAACTACACACTTCCATCAAAATTCTCTCCATCCTAGAGATGAGGTTACCTTCCAGACCCTTTTCAGCACCCATGTCCAGTCATTCTCTGATCCTCCTGTCTCCTACATAAGTTTAATTTGGTCTTGCTCTGGGAAGGTATCCCCCATCAGTACCTTCTATGCCCTGGATATAATGCCAATGCTACACCTTAACATAGCCACCCAATGTAAAAGATTTTCAAGGGGCGTAAGTTCCCTGTCTGTCTTTCCTTGCAGGTTATTTGAATCAATATAGTGCCTCACTTGTAAGTATCTGTGAAAGTCCCACCTCTGGAGGCCAAATTTAGCTTGTAGCTCTCCAAAGGGATGCACCTTTTTGTTGTACAACATCAACTGATACCTCCTTAGGGCGAGCCTGTACCAGTTTCTAAACCCCGAGTTGAACCTAGGGGTTGAAGTCTGGGTGTGTTGGACAGTATCATGGAGGGAAAAGAAGTCACATCTGTTACAGAGCTGCTGCTGTGTCTGTGTGTCTACAAACAAGCAGTGAGTTTGCAAAGTTGTCCTTGGCATATCATTTTTTGTGAATTGTGTTTTTTTTTTGGGGGGGGGGTGAGAGAGCACTAGTGCCCTTCCATAATTCTACTCTTTTTGTATGTATGAAGCCTACTGCAGTAGCATATGTGTGTGACCATGCTATTATTTTTCTTTCTGTTCTATCCCTCGTTCCTTATTTCAGACTGGCCACCTGGAATGGGACGTCTCCTTTCTTGCTAAATCGTTCATTGTCTTTCTGCAGATGTGGAATTGTGGTGCTCGACCCCCCCCCCAAGCGACAAACCATAAATAATGCTGGTGCAGCAGTCTGCAGCCTTAAAATATTTATTTATTGAGGCACAGGAATGTCTGCTGCTATTTTGTGTTTTCCTGTTTGTTTATATTTCTTCTTGTTTATATAAAGAAAAAAAGGTATAAGATGTAGTGCACTAACAGTTTTTTTTTGACCACACAGACTAGGTTAGTTGTTCAATCCAAAAAGGCTTTGCTGCTAAGTCCAGTGCTTTTCATAGCAAAGCTAATAAACAAACAAATGCAGCATTAAGTATTTTCTTTAATAATGTAAATTAATATATTGTGACTGAAGCTGAGTGAGCCACGTAACAACTGCTGGGTGTGCTACTTGCTAGACTTGCCCTGCCCTCTTTACTAGTTCAAGTTAGAAATTCAGACAATTGTAAACAGAAGTTCAAACATGTTGAGAAAATGTGTTAAAGTGTCCTGCCTTAGTAATAAGTGTTTGGTCTCACTTCCAATACATGAAGTAAGCAGTTCTTACCCAAATAATGAGAAATCCAAGCTTGGTAACAGAGGTTGGTCTGTTTGAGACCTGTTCAGATCCCTGCTATGTTCTGCTAAGAACCATCCGGCCTTCTCCACTCCATTTTTATGCTGTGTGTAAGTGGAGGGAGGGGCTAGTCCAGAGATAATGATGTTAAAATTGTTCAAGCTTGCTTCTTTTTGATTCTAGGAATATGTTAGATGTATAAATATGTAAGGTTATGTGTGTGTACACTTTTGACCTAACAAAAGAAAGGTATATTTAAAAAAAATATGTTTAGGGTTTAAAAGGGGTCTGATGTGGTCACCTGATGGGTTCCTAGTATAAAAGGGAACTCCTCCTGTGGAACATTCAGATTTTGTTGGAGGATCAGTAGGTGCTGGTCTAAAGCATTACATTAGTCTGTAACTCTTCAGATGAAGATTGTCTTTGAATCCAGGATAGTTCATTGCTGGAATAGTCCTTGGAAGACTGGAGTATTGTTTTGTTTTTTGTATCTTTTGTATTTCTTTTGACGTTGCAAGTTCACAAGTTTTATTTGGTTATTTACTTGTCCCTACTTAATAAAAGATTTGGCTTGGTAACATTAAGCCTTGCCAGCTTACTGTGGTCTCAGTGTCCATCATTGCACCCACACCCTTTGACAGGGGGGGTCATAAGCCTTTATTGAATATTCTGTTCCATATTATAGATTGAGAGCACTCCTGACTAATTGAAGTGCTCCTTTCCTCTGTGTGTGTGTGACACTCTTATTCTGTGAAGAGTCTCTCACATGCAGCTGCCCTGGAAATGGGCACGTTCAGGGAAACTGTTTTAAAATAGTAATATATTAACCAGTTTTGATTAATAATATATTAACATGGTTACTGAGTGAAAGTGGGATCACTTACATCCTTAGGGTATCAGAACTGCTCACCTTTAGTTCACGGCTCTGATACACTGAGAATGTGTGTGAGAATGCTCTTACAGCCATACGCATGGTCTCAGTGACCGTATTAACATATCATTGATTGTCACAGAGGGCCAGTTTTAAATGGCACAGCGGCCTTTCGTTTGCCATTTTGTGTACTGCTACAGCAAGCCCTGTCCGTGGTCCATTTTATTTTAGATAAGTAAGTATTTCCCCTGAGTTGCAGTTTTAAGGGGCATAGCAGTACTTTTGTCAGCATATTTGCTATTTTCTGTAGGGCCTTATCGATGGTCAGGGGCCCTTAGCACAAAGTCTGTTTTATTTGATGTAAATAAGTATAGTCACTGAAGACCGGGCTGCTGGCGCAGTGGTTGGATTTCCGCTTGAGGCGCTGGCGACCCGGGTTCGGGAACAGACCTGGGTCATCGGAGGGCCAGTCGGGGGAGAAGGATTGAGCATCCCGATTGAGCATCCCATGGGCGGCTCTCCTTCTCTGGGGGAGGGTGGGGCAGTGTCCGGCACAATGAGGACCCCTGGTGGAGGTTGGAGTCACTTGCGCTACCGGTCGCTTGGTATCAGGGAGGCGGGGCAAATGCTGGCGTCACTGCATGTCCCCACCTCCGAGAAAACCAGGAAAAAGATGGCAGGCAGGTCAGCTGTCTATGTGAAGCCCTCCCTTGGGCTTCAATTAGCTGCCATTACCGCATCCCTGACCAGATACTAGTTCCACGGCACGGACGAAGGGGACCAATGCCGTGGCCCTGCTCTCCGGGGGATAAGCCAGGGATAGCTGGGGATGGCGGCAGTAGATGGCAGTGGAAGTCCCAGGGGCCATGACCAGGGCTGATAATGCGACAGCAGAACTGCAGGATAAAGAAGAAAATGAAAAAAAAAAAAAGTATAGTCACTGAATGGTAGTAAGTGACATAGCACTAAAAAGACATAAAACTGACACACTCCAAGTCCAAAAAGAATCAATTTCAGAAACAATGTATTCAGATTGGAGGCCATACACTATTGTGGGCTGGGGATGCATGATTTGCACATTCCCAGCATGCATAGCTCCACATCCATGGACAGACACAAGGTGCACAGTATGTACTACCATGCGCCTCCACAGGGCATCTCTCTGTGGACCCCATGGCACACTGCTGCATGGGGGCTGGAACGAGGGACACAGGAGAGCATCCAATTGGGTGTCCATCCTGGGTGCCAACCTGGATCTCCTGCTCAGCTGAGCAGGGGATTCTGGGTAGGTGTAAGCCACCTTTTTTTTAAAGTATGGGCAAGTGGCTGAATGGATGCACCCAGCCCTCCCTGTCAGCCCAGTGTGTGGGGCATCATGGTGGTGGGATTCCCTGTTCCGGCACAGCCGGTTGGTGTCATTGAAGGGGTGCACAAAAGATACAGTAGGGTCCCCATTGCTGTAACCTGTGACCCCCCCTTGCCTGACACTCCATGCCTTCATGAATGGCATGGAGTGTGTGCACACCCACAGACACACCCTTAGATTGGCCACGTGCATAGCTGCATGATTGTCCGTGGGGACTGAGTGCGCAAGGGGTGTGCACCCATTCCATGAATGCTGCTGGAGGTCTGCTGGACCCTCATTTCATGGCATTCTATCTTAGTGTTGCCTACGTGTTGCAGATCAGTGGCGCATAGGCAGTCCGCCCCTTAATGCTTAGGGGCCATTGTCAGCAATTCTCAAATGTGCAAACAGTGCTACCATAATGCAGCCAACTCACACATCACAGCTTCAGCTGCATGGTGCCATCTCTTAAATAATGCCATTCTTAAAGGGATATAATCTGAATCTAAACCAGCTCCCACCCAAAAGGGATACGGTAGTGATAAGGCAATATTATATATCAAATCAATCTGCTCTTTTTAGTTTATATATGCCCCTGGCATGTATTTCAACATCTGTACAGGAAAAGGGGCCTCATGTAAATTGGCAGTGTGCAGCACTGTAATACAAGGATGTATATAAGAATATACATTAAACCCCAAAGTGACACATTTATTAAAATTACAGCATGCTCTGCTAGTGATATAAACATTCTTTATCTCAGTGGTTTATAGTACAAAAAACTGAATTTGTGCAATTTCGGTAAACAAAATACTGTGAGGGAGGGGGGAGCACATAGTTGATCCTAATACAGTAATCCACCAAAACAGCAATACCAAAAAAATATATAATGGGAGATCTTAATTAAAAGAGAGCAAGAGAGCACTGATACAAAAACATAGCAAAATTCGTATAAGTGCAACATTTCAAATAAAGTAAATCCAGACACAGTGGAAGCAATAACAGTACTGTCCAAACCAGGTTGTGATTCTAGAGTGTGGCTTTTATTCACATACACAGAGAATAATCACAAAGCGAAGATGGACCCCCACAGGGCTACTCCCACTGGTAATGCAGATTACTGAGGTACAGAGCGCACACACCCAGCGAACCCTCAGGTTCTGAATGGAACTTGACGCACACGGCCCAAACTGGTACACTGTCCTTGACTAGGCACCCTCAGCCAGTACTAGGAGACTTTCCCATATTTCATGAGGAACTAGTGTTGGCACTATCGATCACCAAAGAGCGCACTCAGGCTCACAGAAAAATCCAAAATCCCATTTCTGGGTATTTTCTTCAGGTACTGGCCAAATGCACTGAGAGAAAACAAAGGTGCCCAAACTAAACCTGGAGAGATAAACATGGTTACTCCAGAATGGGGAAGGGTCTCCCACCTTTTGCTTCCAAATTCATACTTGGCCATTCATCTGGTTAATAACACCCTTCTCAGAAACTGTTGTAGATGCTACCTTGAAATGTCTTTCACATTTAACATACTACTTTACACATCTCTGAGGTGTCATGAAGTTAAAAGTTCTGTAATTGGCAATGTCTCTTCACTAGACCCCCACTTTAGCAGACACTTTTAAATCAGACACAAACTAAAAGTTCTGTACTTGGTAAGTTTCTCTCCGGACCCCATAGTAGGCAGACACTTTTAAACAGAAACAGACTAAAAGTTCTGTACTTGGCAAGTCTCTCTCTGGACCCCATAGTAGGCAGACACTTTTAAACAGAAACAGTCTTGGTGACAGAGTCCCTTTGTCAGAGAAAAACTCACCACAGGAATGCAAGTGCCCCAGGGCTTTTGCCACACAAAAGTCTCGGGTACTCACAGAGCAGATACGTCTCAGGCAGTTTCAGCACAGTCCAGGCTGAACCAGGGATTGCCCCTGAATCCTGGAATCCCCCCCAACCCTCTGGGGATGGGGCACTGGAAAACCCTCTAGGAATTGTCTCTACCACTTCACTCTCTGGTCTTCTATTTTCTTCTTCTAGGGTAAGAACAAACTACCCAGACTATGGAGGTAGCTCTCTGTCAGAGCTAAAACTGAGGAGCTGCCCAGGCAGCAGCCTCCTCCTCACTCTCCACTCTACAGACTACTGAACTCTATCTCAACATTCTACAGCTAACTCTCCCAGCTAGCATTCCATTATGGCTCATGCTGCTGCAACAATTCTAAGGTGACATCATCACTCCAGCTCAGCTGAGACTGAAAACAGAGTGGGACACTGTGAAATCCATTTAACTGACATTTCACAAGCTGCCTCTCCCTGCCTGCCACTGGTTCTAAGTGGGATTCTAGTAATCCCTGGGAACAAGGGGGTTACACCCACCCTCAGCCAGGAAAATGACTGTCCCCAGTCATTACCTACCCGGCACTAAGCCATCCTGCCCTATGTGTTGACTATGGGGTGGTAGGGCTACCTTCTCCCCTACCATGTGCCAGGCACAGGCAGACAACACTAAGGGCCCAGAGGCCATTGGCTGATGCATCAGCCCCTACACTACGATCTTACTACAGTAACCAGTGGCCCTGGAAGAACTGTCCAGAGCACAGCCCTAATAGACCAGCACTGTGGCCCCTACTGCAGGTCAGGACCACAACCTGTCTATCCCCCTAGCCTTCTAGGGAAAACCTATCTTACCGAAAACAAACCTACACAAAACAGGGGAACCTCCCCCATCCTTGGACACCTGCAAACCAACCACCGGAGTTAACACTATATACAAGCATTACACTCTCCCACAACTACACCTGTGGAAGGGAAAAGGTTAACACATGTTAATGTAACCCCTAGATGGCGCTATCCCAGGGGCTACTACCCCTGCCTGATTTGCCACTAACAGGTTGAGGGGCCTGGATCCAATGGCAGGTGCCTCCACCCAGAGGTCAGGGTTTGCAATAGTTAAACTAACTTGGTCACAGCCCTCTGGGACACTGCAACCCCCCTTTCTTCCCACTAGTGGCCCACACAATATATCAGAATTACCTTCACAGTATACACTTACCCCCAGGTCTGGTTCCGGCACTGGGACCTCCTGTGAAATGAGATACAGTGCAACAATCACAGTACAGTACTTTAACATAGACAAATACCTCAGGCAGTATAACTTTGCTGAAACAAGCAGCTCTGATTTATTTAGGGGATATAACAAGGACGGAAATCAGGTTAATTAGCTTATCACTTTAATAATCTACCTGTGGCTCTGTGCACAGGCCTATCCCTATCAGTTACTGTCCCTGGGTACCCAAGCCCTAGTGGCTAGTCCAAACCGTGGCAGCTGGTAGAGCCCTTTCACACAGAGAAAAAGAGAATTAAACAGTCAGCAGTACAGTAATTCCATTTGGATTTAATGCGGCAATTCAACAGGGAGCGACCCGAATTAGTACTCACGACCTCCAAATAAGATAGGGTCCTTCAATGTCAGCAGGGCTCACTTGAGGTGCACAAACCTCTTCACACATCCATATAAAAGAAAGCACTATACCAGGCAGGCTGCATCTGTATCCCGATCGCAATTACTGCACAATACCGGGAGACACACAGCAGATTCAGTTCCTGACAGACCGAGTGTAATTTTCAGCAATTCCTCCAGTCTTCTACAGGGTGAGCCTGGTTTCTACTCTTCAGAGATCCTTTGATTCTTTTCACAGGACGGATTCAGTCCTAACAAGCTCGCAGACCGGAACTCTGGGCCTTACACCGTTTTTGACTAAAACTGCACACTGAAAAAGCACAGGGCTCCTTCCTTCTTCACTGCCAAAGCTCAACTGAAACTCCAACCGACAAAACCGGCACTTCCTTTGAGTTCCTCCCAGTTCTTGACTGGATTGGCTGTCACTCACAATAGACTGCTGCTGTTGGTCCAAAAGGCACTGAAGTCTAAACTACATCTCCCAGAGTCACTGCTCATACAATCCTCTTGTGGCTGGCTCAGATTATGAGTCAAGTTCTGATTCGTCCAAGGGACCATTTTAGAGCTAGCTTACCCCACACTGATTGGTCCAGTTCAGCAGTTCAAAACTAGAATGGGGAACTAGCAGACACAGTTCTGACTGCAAAGAAAGCAGGTTAGACAAACTGTAATTTCATTATTACTCTAAATAATTTCTGGCAAACAGCTACATCTTTCAGATAGGTTCCCTTTGCACTCCTAGTGACTGCAAAAATGAAGTGAATTGGCAGCAGCTTGAGTGGTACTCAATCAAAGAAACACACAGTCCCCCCATACAAACTAATTATGTCTGCAAGCAGACAGCTCTTAAAGAGACAGTACCAGAGGCTCTAAAAACACTCACTGATAAATGGCTTAAATGCCAAACACCATTCAGGCTTGGAGCATTCAAGCAAGCTCCTGGAAGTCTTTTGGGAACCCCCATTTGCAGGGGGGTTACATTAACAACTACACAGTACGTTAAAAACTACACTTTAAAGCACTGAGGAACTCCAATGAGTCCCTCCGATCCTCTTCGTGTCTTCTTTTCTGTCTTCATCAGGATCCACCTGAAAGAGAAAAGACAAAAAACCACCCCAAATCTGCAAAACACAGTACACGACCATAACCCTTACATCGAACACTGGAGAATCCCAAAAAATATTTTTTAGAAAAAGTACAGAAGTAGAAAACAGTAGAAAACATCAACATTATGTACAATACACCTTTTGGGGATGGAGGGCCCTAAACGTCCCAACTAGAGACAACAGTGCCTGAAAACAAGGTCCATGAAAGAGTCTGTCCTGGGCCAAAGCCCGGTGAAGCACAGTTCCTTGAAATACTGTAATCCCAAAGGGGAGAGTCTTTGTGGACAGTTCAACAGTCTGCAGTCTGCCAGGTGTAGGATGTGTATTGCAGTGTCAATAAAGTAAGAAAAGTCTGGACTTACCAGTCCCTTGAAGAACGAAAAAATGCAACAGCACCTGGATCTCCAGCCAAAGACTCTCCCTGGCAGCATTTTTAAAATACAGCTGGGAAGAAATCTTCTGGAAACGACAGTATGGACGTCTGGAAACTGCTGGGCCGATGTCATCTCGAGCTGATGTCATCTAGGAGATGGAACCTTGGAACAGGAAAGGAACAGCTGAACTGAAGTAATCCGAAATCCCAGGTGATGAATCAGCAAACTGCTAGGAAGAGATCATCTATGGATGATGTCATCTGGAAGGCCAGGCGATGGAACTGGAAGGCACACTTCAAGACTGACGAATCTGGATGTACCTTTGGATCCTGGAATACCAGACTGATGGAACAACATGGGTATGGCAACGGCTGGGTGGCAGCACTGGTTACCACTGCTCTGCTTTCCACTTGGTAGGCATGGGCACATTCACAGGAAGCTGGTTACATTGAGGGAAGTACCACAATGGGTCAGGTGCAAGAATTATTACCCTGTCTGGGTGCTCATAATTCACATTATGGAAAGTCTTGTTTTCGTTTTTGTCCACAATACGTACAGTGTCTATGAACAGTGTCCTGCCCAACTTCCAAAACTTGAGTCTGTCTCTGACAACTTTGTCTCTGACATATCGAGTTACACCTGGATGCAGGTTTTTGGTTGTCTCTTCCGCTAGCCAGGCTGTCCTGTTTTTCTCAATCTGCTCCCAGACTCTCTGAGGAAAGGTGGGAAAGGACATTCCATAGATCTCATCTGCCTTCCTATGAACCAGTCTTTCCTCCTTACTACTCTTCATCAGTTCACGACCCCCGGCCTGGCTTGGAGGTGGCCAATCCTGGTTCTGCCAGTGTCACATACTCAAAGCTACGTAGAACTGGTCTCTGACCCCTCCCTCGGGGACAGGGCTGTGGAGTCACCAACTTCTTCTTCTGGTTCCTCCAAGGCAAGAGCCCGAGGCTGTGGACTAGAACCTTCATCGGAAATATACATAGCTCCCTCCTCCTCCTCTTCCTCACTTAGGACCTGGGCCCAGGAGTGAGCAGTTGTCCTCACTCCTGAGACAGTCCACTCTTTACTGGACATGGAGGTAGACACCTCCCAATCTAGGGTTTCTCGAACCTCATCCTCTCCCACAAGGCTAGGACTAGGACCCTCTCTCCATGGATCCACTGATTCTCCCCCGCACTGTCCCTCTGTGACTCAGGCATGGAGACATCATGAGGACTCTGCTCTGCCAGTACACCTACACCCTCTTCCTTTGTGCCACACTCTGCTGGGCCTCCCCCAACAGGTTCAGCCTGGTGCTGTGTGCTGCTACTTGCAGGATCTTGAAGCTTTGTCCATGTGGGAGCCAAATGAATCTTAGGTGCACTAGTTAGACCTTGCTTCTCTAAGCACCCTGAACAGTGACAAATCATGAAAACATCCCTCCCAGCCTTGAGACACATTATGCATACTCTCACAGGGTATCTGGGAATCGCAACATGAGGAGGCAAACTTCCACCATAGAAACATTTCTCTATTTCCTGCAGCTTGGTAACCTCTTCAACTCTCATAGCCGGGTAGCAGGATTGTCCCGAAGCCATGACTGTAGAAAAACACACAAAAGTTCACTGTTATCACTGAGTTCATTCTACTTGGAACAGTCTCACAAAATGGCTCCCTGCTGCTGTGTTTACATTACTACCCCAACCGGTAATGGTGGCGGCAGCACTCCTGGTGCATCAACAATCTGCATCTGACTCAAGCCACTGTGCATCTGATTTACTGCATACTGATAAATTTTACTCAAACTGCACAGACTGCACTGCTTTTCTTCCTCAGCCCATCTACATGATTTTCTAGCACTTTACATTCGCTTTCGATCACTTTTACTTGCTTAAAGTCACTAAAGCCACAGTATTTCTTGAACAGGATTGCCTCTTTGTTGCAGCCTCTCATACAACTCACAGTCTCTCAGTTTGCTCAGAACATTACACTGTTGCTGAATCCATAATACATACTCACAGTCTAATGCTCAGAATTCTTGCTTAGGTTTGATTACTTTACACAGTCCTTTGCAAAAGCAATCACAATGTTTACACACAGATTCAGCTGGCTTTAGAAAAATCACACACAGTTTGAGCTCAGTTTTGCTGAATGGTACTCACTGAATCAGTAGCTGGCTTTTCAATGGAAATTCTCAGCCTACAACACATCCTGGAAGGCCTCTGGGTTGAAATGTTTTGGTGGCCCTGCCAATTGTCCCTACAAACACCACGATTTCTCGCCAGTCAATCAGAATATGGGTTGAATCCAATTTAGTACAGAAAAGTCTGTTGTTTTAACTTTTAGAATGTTTGCAGTCACCACGATGCTCCTCCTGGATAACCAGCTCGCACACCACTCGCTCTCTCCCTCTTGAACACTGGGCAGCACTCTGAAGCTGGCTTGGGGGTGGGACTGATTGCAGTCTCACCAATCACTTGACGCCATGCAAATGAGCCTCTCTCTCTTCTAGTGCTCTTCTCCTTCACGGCGATCATCGAGCATGCAAAATTTTAACTGCAAAACAACTTTTTTTCTTTTCAACTGTAACTCCACAGTGGGAGCACCATTTTTAACCATTTTTCATAGCAATTTCTCTAGTGACTCCCCCAGTTCACACAGCAAGCATTTTAAACTTTCAGGGCACAAATGTCTCTTTGTTTCCCACAGTTCACAATACTTTTTCTGTCACAGCTTTAAAATTAAAGCTGGCAAACGGTCTTTTTGATGCAGGACAAGGGGCATACACAATCTGGCTTTACAGTTCCTTGGTAAACATTGGCACAATCACAGCAGCACATGAACAGCAGGCACACAGCGGCACATGTGGATGGCACTTCTCTGGTCAAATCCCTTATGTGCAAAGCTTCTGATTTTTTGGGGTTGCCAACTGCCAGATAGACAAAATGCTAGCCACAACCTGAGCAAACATCTCTTGTTTTCTCCCAGATCAAAAACAAATCCTCAGCGATGCCTGTATTTTGTGGTCTCCCCCCCCCCACCAGCCCCTCCCTTGTTCAACTAGCAGGGCTGCTCCTCTCACACATGGCACCAATGAGAGGGATGGGGATTATCACTACAAACAGTTCTGTTTACCAATACTTCTATTACGGAGCCTGCCATTCTCAGACTAGCAGACCAAGTGTGGCAACTACCTGGCTCAAACCTCTGGGGACCATTTATCATGGCCATCAATCTGGGTCCCTGGGAGAAAACGTTTGCTCAGCATTATGCTATGTTTGTACTTCTGGTCAGGGGCACCCAAGTAAATCCAGACACAGTGGAACCAATAACAGTACTGCCCAAACCAGGTTGGGATTCTGGACTGTGGCTTTTATTCACATACACAGAGAATAATACAAAGCAAAGATGGACCCCCACAGGGCTACTCCCACTGGTGATGCAGATTATTGAGGTACAGAACACACACACAGTGAACCCTCAGGTTCTGAATGGATCTTGGCACACACGGCCAGAACTGGTACACTTTCCTTGACTAGGCACCCTCAGACAGTACTAGGAGACTTTCCCATATTTCATGAGGAATTACTGGTGGCACCCGCAACCACCAATGAGCATACTCAGGCTCACAGAAAATCCAAAACCCAGGTCTGGGTAAACTATTTTCTTCAGGCACTGACCAAATGCACTGAGAGAAAACAAAGGTGCCCAAACTGAACCCGGAGAGGTACACATGGTTACTCCAGATGGGGAGGGGGTCTCCCACCTTTTGCTTCCACATTTGTACTCGACCATTCATCTGGTTAATAACACCCTTCTGAGAAACTCTTGTAGATGCTATCTTGAAATGTCTTTCCCATTTAACATATTACTTTCTCACTCCTCTGAAGTGTCCTGAAGTTAAAAGTTCTGTAATTGGCAATGTCTCTTCACCAGACCCCCACTTTAGCAGACACTTTTAAACCAGACACAAACTAAATGTTCTGTACTTGGCAAGTCTCTCTCCAGACCCCATGGTAGGCAGACACTTTTAAACAGAAACAGTCATGGTGACAGAGTCCCTTTGTCAGAGAAAAACTCACCACAGGAATGCAGGTGCCCCAGGGCTTTTTCCACACAAAAGTCTCGGGTACTCACAGAGCAGATGAATCTCAGGCAGCTTCAGCACAGTCCAGGCGGACCAGGGGATTGCCTCTGAATCCTGGAATTCCCTCCATCCCTCCGGGGATGGGGCACTGGAAAATCCTCCAGGAACAGTCTCTACCACTTCACTCTCTGGTCTTCTATGTTCTTCGTCTAGGGTGAGAACAAACTACCCAGACTATGGAGGTAGCTCTCTGTCAGAGCTAAAACTGAGGAGCTGCCTAGGCAGCAGCCTCCTCCTCACTCTCCACTCTACAGACTACTGACCTCTAACTCAACATTCTACAGCTAACTCCCCCAGCTAGCATTCCATTGTGGCTTATGCTGCTGTGATAATTCTAAGGTGACATCATCACTCTAGCTCAGCTGAAACTAAAAATAGGGTGGGACGCTGTGAAATCCATTTAACTGGCATTTCACAAGTTACCTCTCCCTGGCTGCCATTGATTCTAAGTGAGATTCTAGCAACCCCTGGGAACAAGGGGGTTACACACGTGTCACTCACACACTCACATTCACTTATGAAAAGGAGCTATGAACAAGGCATGGCCTAAACGTAAAGTGTACCTGAACATAAATGGATTCTTTGTTCCTTTAATTGGTTGTGGACTGTGGTCATTTCATGTGAATGCCAGTGTGTTGTAACCAGTTTTGCCTCCAGCCAGCTCTGGAGAGATACCTGCACCCCCTGGACTGTGACCTGTAACCCATGCAGCCATTTCAGTAAGGTTTCTGCAGTGGGCACCCCCCTTCCCCACCAACTTTTATCATCTCTCATACCCCTAGACACTGGGGAGGGGGGCTTCATTACCATATTATTTAATTATTTATTTATTAGAATTGATTTAATCCAGGCAGGCAAGTGGAGATAAATTACAAAATGTTGTTTCCATTAGTGACCTGGGGTGGTGAAGTGGAGATTACACAAAGAGCAGGCTCAACAACTCATAACTACACTACACTGAATAACATTACAGGTAGACATACTACAAAATATTAAATAAGCACAATCACACTGGCGTAAAAGAACTGAGTTCACACATCTTCACATCAGGCAATCAGGCACGTTTCCAGATAGGACATTATAAATAATAAATATAAAATTACAGAAAAGATACTCATCTTGCAAACACAAATTATCAACTCCTGCAAGTTCCCCACTATCGCACCACCCAGGGTCAATGTTCTTTCGCTTACAAAGCTCCTCTTTGGCTGAACAGTCTCAACCCTGCCATCTCTACTGCCCCTACACTAGGCACTTTTAAGTCTAGACTACGGTTGCACCTTACTGCCTCCAGCTCCTGTGACTGCCCCCCATGACTGTAGCTGACATATCCCTGGGGGTCACTTCTGCCTCTCTCCCCTCCACCCATCCAGCTGCCCCCTAACCCCAGTGATGTTCTTATCTCATCTTCTGCCCCTCCATCTGCCTTCCGCCTCCCCCCACCCACCCAGCCTCTTGTCACCAACACTTATCCCTGTTTTGCATGACAACTGCCTATGGCTGCATCGTTGCTGCCCTTCCTTCTACCCCCACTCCTCTGTCTTTACCACTGTTTCCCTTCATCTAATCTCACCTTCGCTGCAGGTTATACCGTCTTGTCTGAACAGCTAGTAACTATGCCTTAAAATGTTATTTTGTTCTACCCACCCCCCCTCTTGTCGCCAGCACTTATCCCCTGTTTTGCATGACAACCACCTATGGCTGCATCGTTGTTGCCCTTCCTTCTGCCCCCGCTCCTCTCTCTTCTGTACCACTGTTTCTCTTCATCTAATCTCATCCTCGCTGCAGGTTATCCCATCTCGTCTGAACAGCTAGTAACCATGCCTTAAAATGTTATTTTGTTCTATTCCATAACTATAGTGCCATATTGTTGACTATTGTCGTAACATTCCTACCACTGTATGTCTCTTGCCTCTGACGTGGAACCATTGTAAAAGAGCCTTGGCTCAAAGGTATTTGTAATCCTAGACTTGAATAAATAAATAAAAATCATCAATGACAGGAACATGGCAGGAAAGGTTCCCTTCAGTCTGAATTTGACTATTCGGAGACTACAATGGTTGGTACAAGGAGGGGAAGGTTAATTCATGTTCGAGGCCATCTATAAGGGAAGCTGGCTTGGCTAGCTTTCCGTTTACATCATGGAATATGCAAATTCATTAAAAACTGGTACCTAAACACTCAAACCCCATCCCATTGTGTATATGCAGTGTCTTCTCACATCAGGTGTTTCAAAAGGAGTTACTGAAACATCTCCTGGCTACATCTGCCTGCACATATAGTGTACCTAACAGAACGTCCTCTCAACGGACTAGTTGATCATTTGTTTGGCTTTGAGTGCTACTCCATGTATTCACACTAACTGTATTCCCTGATCTGTGTAAGGATTCCTTATTGCTGTCTGTGTGCTGCTCCTGTCCTGCATTGTAATGTAACTGTATTCACCAATCTGTGTATGGATTCCTTATTGCTGTGTACTGCTCCTGTCCTGCATTGTAACGTAACTGTATTCACCGATCTGTGTATGGATTCCTTATTGCTGTGTATTGCTCCTGTCCTGCATTGTAACCTAGCTTATTTATTGATCTGGGTATCGATTCCTTATTGCTGTCTTTGTACTGCTCCTGTCCTGCCTGACAATATGCAGCTCCTGGCTAATGCACTCACCCATTAACAAAAAACCAAAATAAATCAATCAGGAAGCTGGTAGCCACGTTTTGGGAGCTTTGGAAACCAAGCTTTCATGACGGCTGTGTTTGTGACATTACAGTCTGCTGCCATGGTGAGCACTACGATATTCGAAACAAAGGCATTATAAAGTCAGCTGAGGACCGTGACCCGCTTATTTTATAGGCTTTTTGGCTAGGCTACCGAGATACATTACAAACCTGGAAAGGAAAACGTCCTCTCTAGTAAATACTAATTGAGAAACATTGTTCATTTGTATGCAGTAAGCTGGCACAGCAATAACGCTACCGCTCATGACACCGACAACCCAGGTTTGGGAACAAGCCTGTGCTGTCAGATGACTGGCCAGGGGAGGATGAGGGAGCATCCCAGAGAATGCTTGCCTCCTGAGGGAAGGAAGGAAGGAAGGGCTCCTGGACTCCGCTGCAGTACCGCCACCTGGATGACCACAGGTGGCGGCAGCGCAGGCTGAAGCCAGTGATTCAGTGAGAGGACATTGTCACTCTGGTACATGTAGCGCGTCTTGTGTGCCACTATCCAACAGGCATTAGTTACCCGTCTGCATTTGACTGGTACCTACCCTTGACTGCATCTCCATGGTCTGTGAGCAGTGATCATTACCGTTCACTCATTGGGAACTGATAGTGATACAAGCCACAGAACTAGCTCCTTATTATTTTTGTAAATAATAGTTTATTCAGTTGATATTTTTAACAGACACACAGACATTACAGTGGATTTGCGGAGGCATTTTCACATTAGTCTGTATCTCCATGTACATAACCTATGACTTTTTTATACTATGATCTGTGGATTTTTTCAAAACTGTATGTAACTGTTCTCTCTTAAGTGCATTGAGCCTGACTTGACTGCATTTCTTCTGGAACTGCTTATTGTACTTGTAATGTTTTATGCGACTGTGCATTTAATGTGGAACATTTGTAAATGAGCACTTCTGCTCAAAGGTAATCTCAAAAGTTTTCCATAAATAAAAAAAAAATAAGTTTGAGGCTGATGTAAAATGACAACAGCTATAGACAGTAGTATAAATGTTCTAGTGTGTTGTTCTGTTCTCCTGGTAGCAGTTCATACAAGAACCATGTACACATTCTTCAGGTCCCCCCTCCTTTTATGCCCATGCGTAAGAAACATGTTGCAGCAGTTTGCTGCAGAAGCAGGTTGAGAAGATGAGGTACTGCTGTGGCCAATGCCCCTGGTGCCTTTTGAGGCTTGGCCCACTTTCCCCAATGCGATGGCACACCACTGCTGACACTAGTTCAGCCAGCGTGCCACTCCCCATTGGCATACTGTGACCCCCCTTCCCCATTTGTTGTGTGCCAAGGGGGTGACCAATCCCTCTCGGCATCATGCACCCCCTAACAGTCTTTATTTGTCAATGGGGGGCCCAATACCCATCGGCTTCAGTCCCCCCTTCCCACTTCAGTTTGCCGACGGGGAGCCCACTCCCTGTCAGCATAATGTCCCACCACCCTCAAATTTTTGTGTGCTGAGGAGGGTGCCCAATCTATAGCTCTCCCCATTTCTGTGCCAGATTCCCAATCCCCAATGGCTACAGCCCCCAAACCACTCAGGTGGCACACTGGGAGCCCAGCCTGCCAAATGTCCTAATGGGAAAAAAAAACCATCCCGCTGATGTTTTCCATTTTTTTCCTTTTAACACCTGTAAACTAGAAAACGGTCCCTCGTTGAGTTCAGTGGCCCCTCTCCCAACCCACGCTCACCCTCTGCACACCCCACCTCTCCACACACACCCTCACCCCATACTTACCTCTGGAGCCCAGCGCAATGATCTTCAGTGGATCAGGAACACATCTGCACTCTTCAAAGCCGACCACAAACTGCAGAAATGCCGGTAAGCTGTATAATGGCATAAATAGGGCTTTTTCAACTTTGGTGCATATCTCTGGCATTTTTGATCATTTTGGCACCAAATTTTCAACATGGGATTATTGGGACACCTCCTCATGAATTCAGTCACTGTCATGGCGTTATTCTGTCCCAAAAGGTGATTTCACAGTCAGTGCGTGGAATCACCTATCGGGACTGAGTAACGAAACAACAGTGCCACTGTTCATGAGGTGGGCTCTGAAAAAGCCTATGTTGCAAATTTGGTGAAATAAATCCAAAAAATGACTGTTTTACGAGTGTGCATTGCACATTTTCCACGCACGCTCGTAGCTTCGCGAATTTGTAATATTTTCACTCCAGATTTCCAAATTGCCATTTTTCTACACTGTCTTATCAACAGTACAGCTGTCATTTTACACATCCTGGCCAAAATGTGTTTTTGCACTTCCAGCGCAGAATAGCGTGGTCGCTATGGGAAATCAGTTTGCGGGATAGATTGAGAAAATGGCAGTGACACTGTTCATGAGCAGAGGTCCTAAAATGCCTATGTTGAAAATTTGGTGACGAAAGTCCATAAAATGACTGTGATACGGGTGTGCATTGCGCAGTTTCCACGCACCCTTGTAACTTCGCAAATTTGTAATATTTTCACCCCAGATTTTCAACACTGGCATTTTTTCACACCTCCTTATGAACAGTACAGCTGTCATTTTTCACATCCCAGCCAAAATGTGTTTTTGCACTTCTGGCACAGAATATCGTGGTCGCTGTGGAAAATCAGTGTTTGGGACAGATTAAGATTGAGCGAGTGAGAGAGGGTGAGTGAACAAGCTCAACTGAGCTCTGTTGGGACTGCTGCAGATGTCTTTGTGGGCAGAAAAAGGCGCCAATGCAGGCAGGAGCCCAGTACAAAAGGGCAGTCTGCAGCCTTGGGAGAAACAGAACAAGCGAGTGAGAGAGGGGGAGTGAGCGAGCTCAATGGAACTCTGTCAGGACTGCTGTGGATTTCTTTGTGGGCAGAAAAAGGTGCCAATGCAGGCAGGGGTCCAGTACAAAAAGGCAGCGCCAGGAGAAACAGAATGAGCAAGTGAGGGAGGAGGAGTGAGCAAGCTCAACGGAGCTCTGTCAGGACTGCTGCAGACTTCTTTGTGGGCAGAAAAAGTCATCAACGAAGGCAGGGGCCCAGTACAAAAGGGAAGCCGACAGCACTGGGAGAAACAGAATGAGCGAGTGAGAGAGGGGGAGTGAGCGAGCTCAACAGAGCTCTGTTGGGACTGCTGCAGATTTCTTTGTGGGCAGAAAAAGGCACCAACGCAGGCAGGGGCCCAGTACAAAAGGGCAGCCTGCAGCGCTGGGAGAAACAGAATGAGTGAGTGAGAGAGGGGGAGTGAGCGAGCTCAACGGAGCTCTGTTGGGACTGCTGTGGATTTCTTTGTGGGCAGAAAAAGGCCTAATGCAGGCAGGAGCCAAGTACAAAAGGGCAGCCTGCAGCACCAGGAGAAACAGAATGAGCGAGTGAGACAGGGGGAGTGAGGGAGCTCAATGGAGCTCTGTCAGGACTTTAGAGTTGCCCACCCTCCTGCCCAGAGTCCTCTGTTGTCCTATATTACAGCAGGGTCTCTGGAATGGAGACAAAGCAATGGCTGGATACTTTTAGGATTGCTGTAATAATACAGATTTAGTTGTTATGTTTATTTCTCTAACTGAGCTAAGTACTGAGATATACTGTTATGATTGCTGTAATGATACATATTTAGTTGTTCTGTTTATTTCTCTGAGCTGAGTAATACTTCGAGTGCAGTAGGATTTCTAGCTGGGTTAAGTGAAACTATATGAGAGCTGAGAACAAAAAGTATGGTAGCTGAGGGGCGTAAAACAGACAAGGAGGCTTTAGGATTGCTACGGTAATACAGTATCTAATGGATGAGATCTGAGATTGAATTAACCCAGTCAGCAAGGGGGCAGTAGCAGGATTAGTGTGGGGGGAACAGGAATTTAAGTAAATAGGGGCCTAACAGTTGTGGTAGGGTATAGAACCTGGGAGTAAGAGCCCGTAACATAAGATGGGGGCCAAAATGGGGCATGTGCCACATATCAATAGGGCGGGCATCTTTGGAAGGGTGGTGTGGTGTACAGGGTGTGGGTCCGCCATGATCCTGGACTGGTCTTGGAGGATGGGGGGGTGTATGGTCTGTAGATGATTGGCTAGTTTGAGGGAGGAACTGTGGAGGTTAGGGAGGAGTCTAAGTGGCAGGGCAGATGAGTATTGTATTCATCCTGACTGGGGGGGAATAGGGGATGACAAGGGGGGGACAGGGGAAGAACAACTAGGGGCTGAAACTGACCCCAGTATCACAGGCACTAACAGAAAAGAGAGGAGAAGAGAGAGGGTGCCCGAGGTGAGGGCGGTCTCCTGGTGGGGGAGAAAGAGACCATGAGGAGTACCAGGGGAGAGAGCAGATGGCTGCAGGCAGGGAGGGACCAGGGGTGGGACCAGGGGTGGCACTGGGGGGGAACAAGTACGGGGGGTGAACAGATAGGGAGAAGAGATATAGGATGGGTATCAACTAGGAACAGAGTCGAACCTCTGCTGTGGGAGAGAGAGGGAGCAGGAACATACTGAAGGGGGAGGAAAGCGGGGCATGAGAGGGATGGCAACAAATAGGGGAAGAGATAGCAAGGATGAAAGGGTAGAAGAGGGGCTAGTAAGGAAGGAGGGGGGTGACTGGAGGACAGAAGGCTATGGGAAGGGGGAAGGATGGGAGGGGCATCACTATCAGGGTAGAAGAGAATGGGGGCTCTAAATCGACAACAGCGGGGATAGAAGAGGGGTTGGAAATCAGCAGGGAAGGAGGAGAGGTCGACATAGGAAGCCCAGTAGGAAGTAGTCAGGCTGGGAAAGGGTTCAAGGGGGATGGGAGGAATAAGGCAGAGAAAAGGGGTGAGGCGGAAGTAGGGGGTACAGATACAGAAGTCACACAGGGTGCAGCTGGCGGGGGTAAGGGGCAGGGAAGAATGAATATTGGGGTGGTGGAAGGGGCATTAGAAGGGAAAGGGGGTTAGGGACAGAGGAGCACTCATCCTGGGGATTCTGTACTGAAAGGGGTGAGATGGGATGGAAGGGGGGAAGGCACATCCATATCTGAGTTGAAGCTATCCCCAGGTTGACTGTAGGAGGGGCAGGGCAGGCACTGCTCAAGTGTGCAGCGAGGGGGAGGAAGAAACCTCATTTAGAGTTGCATGTGGGTACAAACGACTTGGCGGGGAGACTGTGGAAGTAGTGAGGGGGAGGTTCGAGTAGTTGGGCAGGCAGTGTGACGGGGTTGGGGAGTCGGTGGCATTCTTGGAGGTACTGCCAGTACCATGTGCAAGCATAGGGAGGAAGGGTAGGATTGAGGAGTTCAAGGAGTGGCTGAGGAATTGGTGCCACACCAAAAATTATGGATTAGTGACTAACTGGGGTAGGGTCTGGGGGGGATAGTGACTAACTGGGGAAGGATCTGGGGAATAATGACTTGTATGTGGGGGACAGGGTACACTTGAGCAGGAAGGGGAAGGGAGTATTAAAGGCTGGATTAGAGGGGTATATCTCTACTAAGGTGGATTTAAACTAGTGGGGGGGTGGCCAAAAGACTGAGGTTTGTAGAAAGGCCCGGACAGGGGAGCCTAATGAGCTCACCCCCTAGATATAGGTAAAGGCGGAGACGTAGTAACCCTGGGAGGGGCTGGGCAGAGTGGTCTGAGTGTAATACAGAAAGCACCACCCCGTAAGAATAAGGAGGATAAAGGGTGTGGACTACCAGGAGGAGGAACACAGGCCAAGAAGGAGAAGAGTGAGGAGAAGGAGGGGTACGGGTAGAAGGTGGTCTGACTAAATAGTTAGAGAACTGGTTAGAGGGGAGGGTGCAGAGGGTGGTGGTAGTGGGGTAGCTCTTGGCACCCAGAGCAGTGACAAGCAGGGTGCCGCAGGAGTCAGTGCTGGTGCCGGTGCTACTTAGGCTCATTATCTCTGATATAGCACACAGAGTGGGGAGCAGGATAGTCTGTTCGCACATTATACCAAATTGTGGATGGTGGTGGATGAAGAGGACAGATGGGAAAAACTGCAGAGGGACCTAACCAAGCTAGAGACATGGTCAGTGGAGTGGCAGCTAGGATTCAGTGCAAAGAAGTGTTGAGGTGATGCACCTCAGGTCTAAGAACCAGAAGAGGGTCTATTGGTTGGGGATCACAGAGGAGTCGAAGGACCTAGGGGTTTTGGTAACTGGGATCATGAACAACTCAAACCAGTGCAGGAGAGCAACAGCGAAGGGAAACAGGATGCTGGGGTGCATCACATGGGGTTCTCATCCAGACACGGGGATGTGATCCTACCTCTCTACAGATCATTGGTCACACCACACCTACAGTACTGTGTGCAATACTGGAGACCATACCTGAGGAGAGTTATAAAGTTACTGGAGGGGGTGCAAAGGAGGAAAACAAAAATGTTAAAGGGGATGGAAGGAAAGAAATATGAAGTTAGGCTGAAGGACCTGAAAATGTACACACTGGAGGTGAGTAGGGATAGAGGGGTATGATTGAAGCATTTAAATACCTGAGGGGGTAAATAAACCCAGCACTGAGGGGGTGTTTAAACTGAGGAGTGGAAGAGAGACGAGGGGGCATGGACTAAGGTTGGAAGAGAGATGCTTCAAGAAGGAAATGAGGCACTACTTCTCTGAGAGGGTAGTGTCTACTTGGAATGCACTGCCAGAGGGGGTGGTAACATGTAGGACAGTCAATCGCTTTAAGCAGGAGAGGGATAAAGCAAGAGGAAGAGTCGGGGGGACAGGGGCTGGGACAAGCAGGGAAGGAAATGAGGAGGAGGAGACTGGGGCAGTTGCAGTCTAGGGTGCTAACTACACACTCAGGCAGACTTAAATAGACCGATTGGTATGTTCTGCTGACAGATTTGTATGTTCGTATGTTTGTATGTAAAATCACAGTGACTCTGTTCATGAGCAGAGGTCTTAAAATGCCTATGTTGAAAATTTGGTAACAAATGTCCATAAAATGACTGTTACAAGCGTGCGCTGTGCAGTTTCCACGACCCTTGTAACTTCGCCAATTCTTAGTATTTGACTCCAGATTTTCAACATTGGCATTTCTTTCCTGACCTTATGAACCGTACTGCTGTCATTTTTCACATCCTGCCCGAAATATACATTTACACATCTGGCGCAGAATATTGCGGTTGCTGTGGTAAATCAATGTTCAGGACAGATTCAAAAAATCATAGTGACAGTGTTCATGAGCAGAGGTTACAAAATGCCTATGTTGAAAATTTGGTGAAATAATTCCACTGAATGACTGTGTTATGCACATGTGTTGCGCAGTTTCCACATACACTCAGAAGTTTGAGCATTTTTAATATTTTCACTACAGATTTTCAACATTGTCATCTCTTCACACCTCCCTATAAATGGTACAGCTGTCATTCTTCATATCCTGCCCGATCTGTATTTTTGTACATCTGGTTCACAATGGCACGGTTGCTCTGGAAACTCAAATTTCGTGACACATTGACAAAATCACAGTGCCACTGTTCATAAGAAGAGGTCCCAAATGCTTTCATGAGGTGGGGGCCACAAATGGCCATGCTGAACATTTTTATTGCAAATACCAACAAATGCTCAGGGCATTACGGTTTCTAACCATAACGTCCAACCCTGTACAGACTGACAGGCATCAGGGGTGTGCCTTTGGATTGCTGACTGTAATGCTCATGCCATTCCAACCCCACCCTCACCCTGCAACCGCTGACAGGCATTGAGCTGTGCCTTGGACTCTTCTGCCCCAAAGTTCACCCTATTCTATATTGCACCAATTTCAGCATGTGTTCTTATGGAGTGGGGTGACTGTAAAGCCGAACACCCCAAGGCACACCTCAACACTTGTCAGTGTCTGCAGGATAGGGTGAGGTGAAATGGCTTGAACATTATGGGCGACAACCCAAATGCATACCCAATGCCTGTCCGTCTCTGCAGGGTGAAGGTGGGGTTGACGTGAAGTTCAATACTTCACTGCCATTCCTACTCTGCATCTGTCTAATTCCTGCATTTCCAATGCTAATACCAGTAAGCAAACATTCAGCGTTGACAAATTCTTGTTAATTTTGTTATTGGTCCCAGTACCCATCCACACATACAGACATATAAACAAAAAACTTACAGATGACTTTTCTTTAGTAGAGTGGTAATAAAGATCTGGTTCATCTTGTGGGAACTTCTGGGTGAAGGACCCTCTCCCCTCCCATGAGGACTTGCTTTAATAGGTAGTTGAGGTCCCCCTTTCCAGTTATTTGGGAGACCCCATTGTGATGTCCTGTGTTATCTTCCATAATGTCCGGTGGGGAGGGAGTCCAGGGCAAGCAGGAGAATGATTTCTTAAGGTACCCTAGTGTTGTTTGGTTGACCAGCGAAGTGCAGCTCTGATTTGAACCTGTAACTGTATCCTTTTTTTAAATTCATGTTTATCATTTTTATATAATGCAAACATTGCAACCTCGTACACAGCACTAGGAATAATATTCAGTAGCAGCAAGCTGCTGCAATACATACAGCTGATACGCGTGCCATTATCTCTGCAATCTTTTGCAACAGCAGATGGGGGAACAAACAAGAGCTGCTAAACTAGTTTATCAATAGAGGCCAGCCTCTTCAGTGGCTGCAGTGTCGAAACACAGGAAGACTATGAAAGGGAGAAACACACAGCCCACCAGTGGCTGCTGTTTAAACTGTGGAAGCACAGCTAGTTATCTTAAAGGAACATTTAAATCTCTCCACATCGGGGGGGGGGGCGCTGTGGAGCCCGAGCAAGGCAGACACAAGAAACACAGCTCTTCATCGTTTAAATATTAAATTAAAGATTTAATATACTTTAACACCTACATTCAGCTGGGAAAAGATCTCTATTGGCAGATTAGATATTGGAGATCAACATGGGCAACCCTAAAAAGAAAGATCATGCCCACGTTTCCTCTGGTGCTGCGACAAAAAGTTTGGCGAAGTCGGCACCTTCTACAACCCAGGAGGGGAGAAACCATTCAAACGCTAGGCCACAAGCTGCAATCTTTTATTTCCTCGGTAACTGCAATGAACTCTAAGCTGGACGGTCTTGCAGGGAGGAGCACCCTGGTGGAGACCTCAGTCGAGCAATTATCCAACACAGTGGAAGATTTACAGCCGCATGCGACTAAGTGTAATGCTGTAAATGCAAGTCACCTGAAAGAAGTGCAGCACCTTAACAACCGACTGGAACTACTGGAGAACCAAGTGAGGAGTACAAATCTCAGATTGATCGGATTGCCGGAGGGGTTAGAGGGAGATCATCCTTTGCTTTTCTTTTGAGAATGGATTCAGGATCAATTTAAGGGGCATGGAGACTCTTCTGAATGGTGCTTCATTAAGGCTTATAGGATCTGTCCATGTGGTAAGCAGATGGCTGAAACACCGCGTGTACTTATGGTAGTGGCAGATAATATGGGCACTAGAGACTCTGTATTGGGACTTGCAAGAAAATTGGGCCCGCTTAGTGTACAAGAGCATACTGCACACCTATTTCTGGATCTTTCATTCCCCACTCGTCAATGCCGTAAAAAATTTGATGGGGTCCGATGCAAGCTGAGGAACCTGGCTATACCCCACACGGTTCTCTTCCCAGCTAAACTCCGTATAGTATACCAGGACAGAGTGTTTATTTTTACTGACCCGATCGACGCTGGTAAATTGGCCTCTAAGACGGAAGCTCAGCACTCTAAGAAGCATGATCTCCCATCGGAAGAGGAATCCTCTGAAGAAACCTGAAAGGGACTGCATTGGTGATCTTTAATTTATACAATGGGACATTAAGTTGTCCTTTCTGGTTAAGGGTCAGACTGTTGTCACTGGTTATTTAACTGTGGTTGAAATGCCTAGCAAAATTAATCATTCTTAAAATGTCTACTTTAGCAGATCTGTACTAATCTCTCATAGGTAAAAGAATAGTAATTTTAAAGGCGATTTAGGCTATAAAGCCTTACCATTATGCTTAAGTAATGGAATATGTAAGTAATCGGGAGAATTAAGCTGTTCTCTCCCGAGCGCTAAGTTTTTATCTTTTAGCATTCAGATGCGAGCTGGTTCTGTTTCATTGTTGTCTGAAAGCCCTCTTTTTCTTTAGAGAAATATATTTTTCTTTAGATATAGAGGTGGACCCTAAGCTCTGTGAGCGAGGTAATTGTGATAACACTTAAGGAGCTATTCTAGTTACTTTATCCACCTGCTCTAGGGCTACAGCTACACAGAATAAGTATCATGAAGTTGGTATTTAAGTATTTTAGATTTCGCACCTCCATTGGAGGATTAACTTAGAGAGACTTAAATCCTGTATATCATAGGAAGGATTTATTTCCTTGCTGTATGTTAAAAAATAATTGAATATTTCCAAGACGTGTGATGTAAATGTACATGTTTATAAGCAAACTAATAAATATAAAGTATAAAAAAAAATTTCTCCACATCCCCTCCTCAATCCCTCCAACAACAGTGCCTAGCACTTGTAAAACATCATGCTACAGAGATCTGTTGGTAAGGACACACAAAACTGAAAAACAACACTCTGCATTTGATAGAGCCCGATGACTGCATTACTTACAAGACTGTGTGTGGTGTGCAGTAGCAAGGAGTGAAGTACAAGTATTTATCTGCAGGTATCATGTATGTGGTGTCTACAATGTGGCTGGCACTGTCGCTCCAAAAGTGAATGTGCATCCCACCCTCTGGTTACAGCCCACGCAGTACTACAGTCTGTCAAAATGCCCATGTAAGCATTAATCACTGACAGAAGAGGGCTCTACCGGTGGATTAATGCCCGCTGGGGGAGCGTTGTTGCACGAGGGTGAAGCCCGAGGGTTTAACCTCCAGCGGGCATTAATCACCGGTAGAGCCCGATGCTGGAGGTGATTAATGCCCTTGTAACACGACAAGTGCGACGCAAGTAGCCATCACAGTTGAAAACTTACCTCTTCCGATTGCCTCTTCTAGTCCTGTGTCTCTGTTTCTGCCTCGCGAGTCCGGCCGTCATGCTAGGTCCCTAGTGGAAGGCAGTCAGCTGTGTAGAGGAACGACGGCATTGTAAAGCTGATAATGCCGTGTTGGGCTGTGAGCAGCATAGCAACAACACGGCATTATGAGAATAATGCCTTGTTGGGCTCGTGAACGCGCTTCCCACAACAGCAACACGGCATTATCGTCTCACAATGCTGTGTTGCTCCTGCACCACGTGACGCCATCCCGCCTATCACGTGGCGCCCTGGCACGGCTCTCCATAATGCCGTGTTACAAAATAGAATAATGTTAGTAGGACAAAATGTCCAGGATAGAATAACGTTAGTAGGACAAAATGTATAGGACAGAATAACGTTAGTAGGACAAAATGTCCAGGATAGAATAAGATTAACAGGACAAAATGTCCAGCATAGAATAACATTAGTGGAACAAAATGTCCAGGACAGAATAACGTTAGTAGGACAAAATGTCCATGATAGAATAATGTTAATAGGACAAAATGTGCATGATAGAATAATAATGTTAGTAGGACAAAATGTCCATGATAGAATAATGTTAATAGGACAAAATGTGCATGATAGAATACATTAGTCAGACAAAATGTCCAGGACAGAATAATGTTAGTAGGACAAAATGTCCAGGATAGAATAAAGTTAGTAGAACAAAATGTTCAGGACAGAATAACATTAGTAGGACAAAATGTCTAGGATGGAATAACATTGTTAGGTGTCCAGGATAGAATAACATTAGTAGGACAAAATGTCCAGGATAGAATAACATTAGGACACAATTTTCATGATAGAATAACATTAACAGATGAAGTCCAATCTTGATACAATCCTGGAATAACATGAAGAAATTTTAAATCAAACTAAAGCAGTCCCAAATTGCTGCTCATCACCGAACCATGCAATAAGCTGTACAGATAAAAACAAAAATGTTTCTTACTGAAACACTTCACTTTCCCTCAGATTCGTCTTCTTGTGGTTCTAGATCATTCTTCTTTCTAGCTGCAAACTCAGTCTCAAATTTCTCCAGCCACCTGCCTGCATCCTTTGTATCTGAATATTGCCACAACTTGTCCCTCAATAGTATTCGGAAGCAGGCAGGCAGCAGGAAGGATTGCACATCTCCTAGGGCTCAGAGATGCTGGTGGACTGGATCGAACTGTTTCCTTCGAACCCTAGCTGCAGCATGGTATAGGTGGAGGCCAGGTAGTCCTAGTCCTCCTCTGTCTTTAAGGAGAGTTAAAAGCTTATATCATGCTCTAGACCTCTTGCCTGCCCATATGTATCGGGAAATATCTAGGTGCCATTTCTTTAAATCCAAATTTTATAAATGGAGTGCTCTGAAATAAGTATAATATGGGTCAGACCATCAGTGCGGCAGTAGCGCTACCTCTCGTGATGCCAGAGAGCCGGATCTGGGAATGAGCCTGGGTCACTGGAGGCTGACCGGGGGGGGTAAGGATTGAGTATCCTAGAGGATGCTGTTCTTCCCCAGGGAGAGAGGGTCCCACCTGCTGCTGCCATACTGGCCCCTGGATGCAGCAGATGGTAGTGAACAGCAAGAGTATGGGTTGGAGGAACCACACTGGCTGCAGGTGACGTCATGCTTGTGTGTGTGCACATCATTACAGCCCTTGAATGTGCGGTTCCTAGGGGAAACTGGGAGAGGAAAACAAACCATGAAAATGGAAGAGCCCTGTGCCTGACAACGAAGGTCTTCTGGCACCATAGAGTCCCCCTCTGAACCAAAGAGACTGCCTCTTGAAGCAACCAGAAATGTCGGGGAGTAAATCCCTCTCACCTTGTCCCTACCCGGCACCTTGAGGAGTTCACAGAAAGGGAGTGGTTAATCCTGGACACTGGAGGGAGTTCTGGGGCGGAGTGAAGGGGGCAGAAAAAGAAGTTGCATAAGAAAAAAAAAAGAAGAAGCATAATAGATGGACAAGGCAGCATCACCATCCAAATGGAGTCTATTGTCTGCACTAACCCCTGGGGTACACCCCCCAAGTAGGTCCTCTGCCATTTGTTTAGTTGCTGCTCAGCAGATGACCTTGTAAAGGTCAGGGAGATGTTAAGTTAAATTCCCGGGCTTGGATCCTTCTTAAACATTATGGTTATTTTTAAATTTTTCTAGACTTAAAGCCTCCCTTCCCACCCCAACACCCGGAAATCCAAAATTTGGGTCCTACACGGCAGCCTCCATTTGGAGTTCCTTCCACTAGGAGGACTGTGCTGTGAGGGTAAGACAAGGAACGCTTTGCCAGATCAAGCTGCAGGGCTGGAGGACTGGGAGACACACTGGGTGCAAGACTAGCAGCTTTTGAGGATGCAGAAGGGAAAGCAGAAGGTAAAAAAGGAAGTGAAATTGGAAGGAAATAATCCACAAGTTCATTACAGTAATTTCTGTTTTAGTTTTTTCAGGTTCTTCAAACTAAGCCCAACGCATTCCTAATTATCCCAGTCTATTGGCTGCATTCCAAAGAACAATCACTTCAGATTTTGCATGATCAGTGATTCCCAGCCTGGACTGGATTTTCCCACAGTCTGTGTGCTTCAATTGGCCCTGGATTGTGCAGTGAATATAGTAGGAGGATCAGGAAGCCAAGCCAGAATCCCGGGAGGTATGTAGGTCACCTGGCACCTTCCAACTTGCCCTGGTGTCTGCCAGCTCTGCTGACGGATGGAGAACAAACTCTCTGCAATGTGAGCACCACAGAAGATGAGGGACTTCGTATGGTCACAAAATAAGCAACAGTCATGTGTCCCCCACTCCCCCATACACAATGAGGGGATGCAGAATGTCAGGTGCCTGTAGCAAAACTTGCCTTGTATTCTACCACTTAAGGTACCAATACTGAATTTGTGAAGAAGCATCCAGAAAGAAAGACCATTAACGAAGCCTACATGTAAACCTGTTATACATGTAGGTGCTGGGCACAGTGAGGAGGTGAAGTGCTCAATTTACTAGGGGGGTTGGGGAGTTCAGGATGGTACTGGAAGCAAGGAACACAAAGCTTCAGCCAGCCATGCAGCTGCATTTTCGTCAGGGGACAAAACAGCCATTTGCTCGCTGTGGTGACTACAACTCACCCATGTCGGTAACAACTACTCACCCACAGCTGTGACAATCACTCACCCACAGCAGTGACAGCCACTTACCTGCTGCAGTGACAGCCACTCAGTAACTGCAGTGACAGCCACTTGCCTGTTATGGTGACAGCCACTTGCCCACTGCAGTGACACTCACTAGCCCACTGTGGTGACAGTCACTCACCTGCTGCAGTGACAGCCACTTGCCCACTGCAGTGATAGCCACTTGCCCACTGTAGTGACAGCTACTCACCTGTTGTGGTGACAGCCACTTGCCCACTGTGGTGACAGCCACTTACCCACTGTGGTGACAGCCACTCACCTGTTGTGTGACAGCCACTTGAACACTGTGGTGACAGCCACTTATCCACTGTGGTGACAGTCATTCACCTGTTGCAATGACAGCCACTCACCCACTGTTGTGACAGCCACTCACCTGTTGTGGTGACAGCCACTTAGCCGCTGTGGTGACAGTCACTCACCTACTGCAATGACAGCCACTCACCTGCTGCAGTGACAGCCACTTGCCAGCTGCAGTGATAATTTTTTTTCCCCCAATTGTTTAACCAGGAGTGGCACACTAAACTGAAAGCTTGTTTCCAGGTGCGACCTGGGTGCAAAGGGAAGTTAAGTGACTTGCTCAGGGTCACACAGTATGCAAGTGAGGGCTGTGGTATTCGAACCCAGGTCTCCAGATTTGCAGCTCAGAGCCTTAAACCACTGCGCTATACTGCTTCCCACCAGCTGCAGTGATAGCCACTTAAGAACTAAAGTGGGCAAAACCTGAGACAAAAAAAAGCTGCCTTACATAGTCAAGGAGAGAGCTAGAAACTGCTGCATTGAGGTGAACAGGAATCAAATCCAAATACTAGAACTGGTGTGCACACCTACTAAATGACCTCACTACACTTGGCCGAGGAGAGTGACAGCTTTTGGCTGAAAAATCTTTACTAATTCACAATTTAAGTTTCAATTTGCATAATACCTTACAGGTAGAACATGTAATGGGAAGAAGTACTACTTGTCAGTCCTTCAGATGTGTGTGTATTTATTGAAACGTTTCATCAGGCAGACATTCTGAGCAAACACTGCTCGTTTCCAGATGTGTCCTGGGGTAGGGCAAATGGGATAATACAGCAAACAGTATGAAATTGCTACCAGTAGGCAACATAATAGCAAGTGCTCCAGTATGTTTGAGGAGATTATTATACAAAACATCATAGTAAGTGCTAAATCATAGGAATTACATACAGTTTACATCGTACAATAGCATGGTACAATAGCATAGGGAGCAAGGGAAGATACGTGCAAGATGGAACAGAGAGGGGACAAAAAGCATGATGACATGACGGGAGGAGGGTGGAGAGTGGTAATGTATGTCTCTATCTTTCCCGCTGTCTGTCACATGTATCTTTCCCATCTCTTTCTTATACCCTGTACTTAAACATCTCCATCTTTTTGTTTTGCCATAAGATAATTGAATTTTTTTTCTAACTACAGGAAACAACAGCTGCAGTGTCATGCAAAATCTAGCTGCAAATTCCATTAACAATCAACATTCCCCTCCCTAGACCAGCTAAGGACATTGAGAGTGTCAGAAAACAGAGGTAAACGTTTCGCACAGCAGCATCTTCACAGCAATAAGTGCAACACAACAACATTCAATAAAGTTGATGAGTCTTAATCGTATATGTGCTTTGCTAAGTCAGTGTAAGCAAAGTCAGGGTATGCATTACATACATGTACTCCTAAGCAGTCTTAAACAACCCCATACCCTGTCGTGGGTTACTGCTTGCATTAACAATACAGCCAGTATAGACAATGTAGACGGAAGCACCAAGGGAGGCCAACAGTGAAAATGCTGACCTCCAAGCGACAGCACAATACTAGCCTTAGCTATTGTGCTGACCGGAACAATGAGTGTTTTCTGTAGGGGCTGTGCCCACACCCACGCATAGAGGCTCTGCCCCCGTACCCTGGACTTTAAAGGAAGGCTGTCCTAAACTGTGGGCAATCACCAGGGCTGCAAAACAGCCCGATTAAAACAACCAATATAGTTTAGAATGAATAGCGCTAACCTTTTATTAGTTATTTATTGTTGTACAGTTGCTCCTGGATGCACCATTTTGAAACTGCCGCCCTTTTGAAAACAGAGTGTGACCCAGACATCGGTCCTGTGCGGAATACTAATAAAAATGATGGCGAGCACATTTACAGTGGATAAAAAGAAACACTCCATATGTAGGAGTCTATTAACTGAACCTCTGAAGTAATTCCAATTAAAAGCAGACAGTGTAAGGTATTTAAAATTGTTCTTAAAGTTGGAGCTCAAGCTCCAGTCATGCATGAGTAGCGCCTAGTGCTCAAGTTCGGGCATGCGCATGAGCTGGGTTCTACTGCATGACTGGGCTTGGGCTCACTAGGTGTTGCATACCACTGCTCCGGCTAAGATGACTCAAGTTCAGTGTGGGTCATGGCACAATGTTCTTTATCCACTGTACTGACCGCTCGTCTGCGACATTCGGCAGGACAGTCTGAGTCTGTCGACCCATCGCGGCAGCTATGCATCGCGACAATAATAACAAAAAAGGTGGCGTATTCATTAAACATATTGATTGTTTAATAACGCCTGTTTAACCAAGACAACCTTCCTTTAAGATTGTGAACTCCAGGTCAGAGTTGTTCCGGGGAGGGGGCAGAACACTGGGGGATGGCTACACTCAAAATCGGACAATTACAGCGACTGTCACTGTAACAGTCTTTTTTCGAATTTAGCTGTCGCGGTGTCGAGCTGGAAGGGGGCACCGATGTAAATAATGTCGGGGAACATTTGATATATATATATTTTTTTTTATTTTATTTTATTTTAAAACTTTATTTCTTATCAATTTCCACAGATAAGAAAAAACATGGCCAGTACATATAATAGACAGTCCAATGAGTTGAAACCTTCATGGGGCGATAAAACCCCCATCATCATAGGAAAAATATGCATCTATTATAAAGAGATACCACATGGGAGGGAATCCATTATAGCAATAGAATTCAGTTAAAATAAACAGATTAGGCTGTGTTGTTGAGTCCAGGAGTAATGTGGCTATTTCAAAAGTTTCTACATTGTCCAGCAAATCTCAAAAATGTCATGTCCCAATGGGGACTAATGGCATCATGTATACAGCCTAAAGATTAATACTGAAGGTAAAATCAGCTACAGGCTATATCTCTCATTTAAAGAGATGGGAAATGAATCCTCCTTCCTCCCAATACTCAAAACTCACCCTCCCCACACTCCAAATTAACTTCCATCAAACTGCAATTAAACATTTAACTTTATGGAACAGTAGAAAAGAGGCACTAAAGAATACAAGCTTTGGTGATGGCAACAAGTCATTTCGTAAGAGTTAGCACAGGCTTAGAGGTCAAGAATACAAACCCACAAGCAAAGTAAACTTTTTATAAGAAAATAGAGATAACATCTTTCCCTTCATGAATCCTCAGATATTTCATTAGGATCGTCCTTCTCTGGACAAACTCTTCGCGCAGCTGCACCCCAAGTGGCCCATTTACCAGCCTCCATGGGGTTAGAAAAGATGTAAACTTTACTATCAAGAACAATCCGGAGACTGGCCGGGTAAATTACAGAATGTGGGACTTCAGCATCTTGTAGGGTTCGTCTGACACCATCAAATGTTTTCCTACGCTGTCTGGTCAAAAATTCAGGAAGACCAAGAGAGAGAGAGGTGGATAGGGAAAATTACCTAAGGTAGGCTAGTGAGGCAAGTAAGAAAATCAGGCAAGCAAAGGCACAGAAGGAGCTGCAGATTGCTGAAGGAATTAAGAAGGGTGAGAAGGCTTTCTTTCGCTATATAAGTGAGAAAAGGGACAAGAAGGAAGGCATTGTGAGGCTTAAGAAAGGAGTGGAGTAGGTGGAGGATAATGGGGGAAAAGCAGAGATACTAAATGAATGCTTCTGTTCTGTCTTCACCAGAGAGAAGGACGGACCAGTGCCTTCAGGAGGGAAAAGAGGAGCAGGGTGGAGGGAAACACAGATGTAGTGATAGAGGAGGAGGATAGTGTGAGAGAGGGGCTGCTGGCATTGAAGGTGGACAAATCACCAGGCCTGGATGGAGTACATCCAAGGCTACTTAAGGAACTAGCTGAGGAGCTGGCAGGGCCACTGGCAAACCTATTTAATAGTTCACTAGAGACAGCGCAATAGTACCACAGGACTGGAGAACAGCACATGTAGTGCCACCCACAAAAGCAGTTCCAAGGATGACCCAGGAAATTATAGACCAGTCAGTCTGACCTCCATTGTGGGCAAGCTTGTGGAGACCACACTAAAGGAGAGGCTGGTGGAATATCTAGAGGGGTATGGTCTTCAAGATACGAGGCAGCATGGGTTCATGGGGGGAAGATCATGTCAGACAAATCTGATTGACGTCTTTGATTGTGTCACTAAGATAGTAGACAGGGGTCAAGCAGTAGACATCCTCTATCTTGATTTCAGCAAGGTCTTTGACTCTGTGCCCCACAAAAGGTTGATCAGGAAATTGGTGGATCTCGGGGTTGGGAAAAAGATGGGCAGATGGGTGGAAAACTGACTGAAGGACAGAACCCAGTGGGTGGTTGTGGGGGGAGAGTTATCTTGCACAAGACAGGTAACTAGTGGCATCCCACAGGGATCTGTGCAGGGGCCGGTGCTATTCAATGTCTTCTTCAATGACATTGGAGATGGCATTAAGGGCAAAATTTGTCTATTCATGGATGACACCAAGCTCTGTGGGAGAGTGGATACAGCTGAAGGGATACAGGACCTACAGGAAGATCTGGAAAAGGTAGGGAGGTGGTCCAGAATCTGGCAGCTTGGCTGCAATGCCAAGAAATGCAAAGTTATGCATATTGGAGCCAAGAATCCTAGGACAAAGTACTACCTGGGTAGAGTCCAAGTATCTGCATCAGAGGAGGAGAAGGACCTGGCAATGATGATCACTAGTGACCTGAAGCACTCCACGCAGTGCAAGAAAGCAGCAACAAAGGCAAACAAGATGCTGGGATGAATATCTAGGGGGATCAGTAGTAGGAGAGAGGAGGTTATACTGCCCTTGTACAGGTCACTGGTAAGGCTGCATCTAGAGTATGGAGTTCAGTACGGGTGCCCACACCTCAAAAAGGACATTAACCTGCTGGAGAAGGTCCAGAGGAGGGCCACAAAGATGATAGCTGGTCAGCAGGGTAAGGCATACGAGGAGTTCAGTGCTGGTGCCCACACCTCAAAAAGGACATTAACCTGCTGGAGAAGGTCCAGTGAAGGGCTACAAAGATGATAGCTGGTCAGCAGGGTAAGGCATACGAGGAGAGGTTGAGGGCACTGAACATGTTCTCCCTGGAAGACAGGGGAGAGAGAGAGAGAGGGAACATGACTGGGACCTTCAAGTACTTGATAGGGCTAAATAAGGTTGATAAGAAGAGTCTCTTTAAGCTGAGTGACAACCATTACACGAAGGGGCACAGTCTTAAACTGGAGGATCGGAGGTTTAGGAGGGAGGTCAGGAAGCACTTCTTCACAGAGAGGGTAGTGGTCACCTGGAATGCACTGCCAGAAGAGGTAATCTCATTGAAGAGAGTGGGCAGCTTTAGGAGAGGCTGGGGACAGGTATGGGGGAGGGTAGGGGTCACGGGTAGGAAGGATGGGAGGAGTGGGGAGAGGGGGCAGGGACAGTAGCTGAAGCTGTGACCCTGCAACATGAGCAGACTTGATAGACCAAAAGGCCTTCTTCTGCTGGCTTCTTCATATATTTGTATGTTCATATGGTCGCGTAGCTAATGTCTTGGAAAAAGTAAATCTGGTGCCCATCTTGCATGATCAGCCCCGCTCTCCGAACGAGCTGCAGAATGTGGTCTCGGACACCAATCCCCACCGTCACCACGAGGCGAGTGCGAGGCTCCTCTGAATTCTGCTGTCTGCCCTGGGGAGTAATTCGATAAACTTTCTGGATTTCAGTTATAGCCTCTGCTCCCGACGGGACCAACTTTTCAGTGAGCCAGTCTTTAATTAATATAATGGGCTGGTCTCCCTCACATCCCTCCGGTAGTCCCAACAGCCGAATGTTAGAAGAGTGAGCCAGATTCTCTAAAGTTTCCAGCCTGGTTCGCAAATGTTGTGTTTCCTTCACCATGAGGGTCGTAGCAGTGGTTGAAGAATCTGTTTGCGGACCTCCACCATATCACCCTTCAGACCATCCACTGCTGATTCCAGCACCTGCACAAGGCCATTGAAACCATCAACTTTTTGTGACAGATCTGTCATGGAATGGATTACCCCAACAATGACAGTGTTTCCTCTGAACTACAGTCGGCCACAGTCTGGGCCTCCACTCCAGATCGCGAGTTCTGTGCTCTGGTAGCTCCTTTCACTTTGTCCGGACCTCCTGCATTCTTGTCCCATTTGGGGTTACCCTTGTTAGCCAAACAAAGGTCCCTCTTTCCACTGGCCAACGTCATGAAGTATTTAGAGTGAGGAAAAAGGCAGCTTTTATTGTTATATAGGAGGAAATGGCAGAGCTGTAGAAAGCTGCATGCTCTCAGCTCGGGCTCCTCAGTGCCCCCAACACTTGATATATTTAACCCAAAGGTGAATAAGGGTTAATCATTGCTGATTACCAGAGCTGAGAAAAAGAGACGAAAAGAAGACTATGGGGAAGTAGCAAAAGGAGAATAAAATACAAGGGAACAAACTGAGAATTTCTTTCATGTGAATGTTAACGGCAGACGAGGAGGAGAATAGTCTCTACCCAGGAGAGGAGGCACGACATCTACTGGAGCAGCGTTCAGTGCTATGGTCACTCACCACACAGACATAGCAGGTAGCATAACCATGATGTACTTTTCCTGTGTAACCGTAGCGAAGGGGCTGGCTGCTGAAGGTGGAAATAAGGCCCTCATATTTTGTCACAATGAGAATGTCTTCTCAAGGCAAATATTCTTATTGCACACTTTGCTGGAGAAGAAATTACTACTCAGTGACTACTGGCATCAGTGTCTCTCCAGTGATGAAGCAGGACTCACCTGGCTGCCACCAAAACTCCTCCCATAACATATTCTGATAGACAGTGAGGGAGGAGTCCACGAGAACACCATTTCAGAATGGGCCTCCCTCCCTGATATGGTGAATTATTTGCAATCAAGGCTTTGTATGGCACTGGGTAAGCAGGCATGGAATAGAATCCTCTAGGAATGCCCCAGACCCCGCCTGGAGCATGTGACTATGATAGCACCAGAGTTCAACAAGCTCTTTAGCCCATACCTGGGAAGGGTGCAGTTGTTCCAACAGGCCATGCACCTCCTGAGGAACATGAAAGTTACCATCTCCATTGAGACACTGCTACGCCATTCTCTGAGACCACCCAGAGGCAGTGGAATCAGTCACTCAGGATAGTGGAAAAGAAGCTGAGGAGATGTTATTTGGCAACACCTTGTTTTTTTACTATCTATTTTTCCCTCTTCAGGCTGCCTTAGGAGCTCTCTCTGACCCCCATCTGGCCAAACCCTGTCACTCCGCCTTCTCCCTGGATTTACGTTGCTCCCAGCCTGTCCAGTTATGGCATCCCCATCCCATGATGGAAGTTTTCAGATGGACCCCATACCTTTGGAGACAGGTTGTGTAGCTGAGAGAGAGAGCCTTGGTCAGTAGGTGTGGGGGTGTCATTATTATGCAACAGCTTGAGGTTCTTTTTTTCTTCTGTTTTCCTCTCCCTCCCACCAGGATGCAGGCTGGGGCAGATGTGCACACACTGTGTGTCGTCAAGCCTGGCAAATCGTGTCCCTTCTCAGCACTGACTGCACTCCATTCCTGCACTGCCACACATGGTCACCTAGATGGCAGTCACACAGCAGAGATCCTTCCCCTTCCTGAGAGAAAGCGTCCTGTGGGATGCTTGATCCTCCTCCCAGCTGCCTTCTGACGACTCAGGCTTGTTCCTCAACATGGGCTGCTGGTGTCATGAGCAGTAGCGCTACTGCTGCACCGATGGGCCAGCAGGCAGCACTCTTTTCAAAAATCTCAGGAAGCTAGGTTAGAAATTCCTTGGCAGGGGCTGCCCGATGACTCAGCGGGTAATGCTCTGCACTTCTGCTCTGGCAGTCTGGGTTCTGGAGCAGTCTTGGGAGCTGGATCAGGCTGGGAAAGCAGTGCCACATGGGTTCTGGAGCAGACTTGGGAGCTGGATCGGGTTGGGAAGGTGGTGCCATGTGGGTTTTGGAGCGAACTTGGTAGCTGGATTGGGCTGAGAAAGTGGTGCTACATGGGTTCTGGAACAGATGTGGGAGGTGGACTGGGCTTGGAAGGTGGCGCCCGTGGGTTCTGAGTGGACTTGGGAGCTGGATTGGGCTGGGAAGGTGGTGCCACATGGCAGCACTCCCAGCTCAGGGAGGTATGGCTTTGGGATCCGGTGCTCTGGCAAACCCTGTGGTGGATGGGGAGCTTGTTCCTCCACAGGGCACAGCAGCAGCATGCAAGGCTGGTGACAGGGCTGTACCTGATGTTGGGGGTGGGGGTGGGCATGGCAAAACAGAAAACAGAGTCAATATATGAAATCTGGCCTATTCCCAGGTTGGCTCCACCACCCAGACCCAGCGAATCTGGTTTGTGCATGACGTGAGGGAGGGTGGACTTCCTCTTCCTGGCCCTGCCAGGGGAGGGATCAATCTGTGGGACTCATGTTGGTAAGTCCTAAGGAGATGTGTAACAACTGGGGCGTAACTGGGGCCGATGGCTGGCCTTATCTGACTGGGAGAAAAATGCTCCATGGAGGGGAAAAAAAAAATTCCACTGTATGTGGGAGACACAATCGACCTTCTGATCCTTAAACCATAATTTTCTTGGCAGAGGTGGAATAGGCAGACACCACTCATCTGGTTGGTCCTTTCAAGGGTTTCTCCAGGATCTTATCAATATTTGGATTTCTTTCAAGGTAGAGGCAAGAGAATTTTCACAGAACCAGAAGCAGTTCCAGTGATCCACGCAACACCATTTCTCATTCAGCCACAGGTAAATGCTACTGCCTCAGCTATTCAAAACCTGTTTTCCCAATTCACCCATGTCATAGGCCCCCTCCAACTGGCAGGCCAACCAGCAGTCTCTACATGTAATTGGAATTTCCTATCCAAAGATGTTTGGGTTTGGGAGACAATCCAGGGCTACCACCTGAAATTCCAAATCCACCCCTCCCAGACAAAAGGTGCCCCCCCCCCACACTCTCTTTTCTCTGTAGAAGAATGCTCTGTGATCTATCAGGAGCTCCTCTCCATGCTGTCAAAAGAGATCATCTCCCAGGTCACTTGTCTAGTGTCTACTTTTACTAGTTTCATGTTCCAAAAAGGATGGTGCGGTACAGCCGCTTATCAGTCTGAAGTCCCTAAACCTTCACATCGCATGCTACCATTTCAAAAATGGAAGGGATCCACTTACACAGACACTCTCCTGAAAGGGGACTGATTAGTTTTGGTGGACCTTAATGATGTTTATTTTGTGGTTCCATTTTACGATGATAAACCCTGGCTAGACTTTAAATTGCATGGAGTGAAATACATTTCACCTGCCTCCCATTTGGCCTGTCCTCCACCCTTGGTGCTTCACCAAAATCCTCCATCCAGTGGTAGTCTGCCTCAGGGTGGGAGGATTAGGTTCATAGTTCGTGAATGATATCCTAATTATGGGGAAGGACCTGGCAGCTCTAGATGTGAACTTGTTGGTTCAGTTTCTGGAACTGCTGGGGTTCGTAACGAACCAAGAGAAGTCTGTCCTAGTTCCTGCTCAAACTATGATATTCCTAGGCTTCAACATCCACTCATTTGAGGCTATACATTTACTATCCACATCCAAAATTTGGGACATAAAGGGGGATACTCAAAAAATCCTGAAGAAAGACTTACTATCCATGAGAGATGATGCAAGCAAGTCGGGTTGGGGTGGTCTAGTTCCATGGGGTATCAGCATGGGGCAAGTGATTAGCTAAAGAACAAGTTGTTTACGTCAACTGCCTGGAGCCCCTGGCAGCAGACATGAGGCAGTAGAGAGTAGTGGTTTAGGGCTCTGAGCTGGAAACCTGGAAATCTGGGTTTTAATCCCACAGCCCTCACTTGCATACTGTGTGACCATGGCCTGAGCAAGTCACTTAATTTCCTTGTGCTCCCAGGTCACATCTGGAAACAATCTTCCACTTAGTGTGCCTTTCCTGGTTAAATAATAATTTCCCATTTCGTGGTGAAGAGTTTCATGAAAGGAAAAAGGAATGTGAATATTTTGCTGAAGATGGACAATGTGGCAACGCTCCCCTACATAAATTGTCTGCAGGTGACAGAATGCCCACGATGCACCAAGGCCTCCATAAACTTCTGGGCCTACTGTTTATTTATTTAAAAGTTGATAACCGAGAAAGGCACCATTGAGCCGAGGCTCGTTTCCAGATGTGACCCAGGGAGAAGGGTAACATAGGGAGAAACAGTGACATACCGTATAACAACATTAGCAAGTATCAGTCGTGGGCCATGGTTACAAGACCCCAAAATAATGACATAGTACAACATTAGTTAATAAGCTGTCGGAGGAACAAGCTTCAGATACAGGTGCAGCACATCTCAGGTCTCACCAGTTCAGAAGCAGACTGGAACTCGAGGCAGCTGATGGAGTCCCGTAATTCCTGCTGTGCAGAGACTTGTTCCTTTGAATTCAGGAGAGGAGATACTAGCTCCATGATGATCTGCTTATCTCCTACCTGACAAATCAATGGAGCAATTCTTCAGCTACTGTCCAGACATCACAGTTGTGGCAAAGGAGCCTTTGCCCTGGACTGGAGCAACCTTCAGGCTTGTACCTTTCCCTGTTCTCCTTGATTTGCAGGACCCCTGCTCAAATCTGGACGACGAGGCACAGTAGTCACATGATTATGCCAGCAAATCAAATCAAATCATTTTTATTTATAAAAAGCGCAATTCCTTGCAATTAATGTGCTTGTACAGAATAAACAATGACACAATAAATAGAAGTACTCACTAATCAATATTCAAACTACAGTCTTTAAAAACCCATATCAGTAAATTTAACAACGTTCAGGACAGGCTAAGCCAAATAAATAAATCTTAAGGGCAGACTTAAAACTCTCAATGGTCAGGCACTCTCTCACCCAGGAGGTAGAGAGTTCCACAGGGTAGGGGCCGAAAAGCAAAAGAGCAGGCCCCAAGGTCTTAAGATGAACCCTGGGAACCTCTAGCAATACCTCATCGGAGGAGCAGAGGGGGCGGTGGGGACAAAGGAGATCTTGCATGTAATGAGGTCCCTGTTCATGTAGGGTATTGTAGATCAGTAAGCTGACCTTGAAGGTGATCTGCCACTGAACTGGCAGCCAGTGCAAGCAGCAGAGCACAGGTGTGACATGGCATGATCTTGATAAGACAGTCAACAACCTGGCCGCCGCATTCTGCCCCAGCTGCAAGCATCGAATATCAATCCTGGAAACCCAGGTGGGAGGCATTGCAGTAGTCAAGGTGGGAAGTCATGAAGGCATGGACCAATGTTGGAAGATCGCTGGGCGGGACCAAGTGCTTTATCTGGGCGATATTCCTGAGATGGTAAAAAGAGGTCTTGACAATGGCCAGCACCTGAGATTTAAACATCAGACCGTCATCAAAAATAATGCCCAGATTCCGCACTCTGCCAGAGGTCACCAGCTTGGTGTCAAAAACCCTTTTCCCTGATGTCTGGTGGTTGGTCCCTCCCCACACCTGATAAACATAACCCTTGACCCTGGTGTCCAGTGGTCCCTCCTCCCGAGTAGCGCCCCATCCCCAAGAAGTTGCTGTGATGGCCTGAAGGCTATTTGTGTGTCCCCCCAGGAGACTGCCATGGCAGGCACACCATGAGGTGAAGTGAACCCCCCAACTGGTCTGCAACCAGTGCCGGCAGTGGCACTCCCATCTTCCAGGAACTTCCCCCCAAACCAATGATCCCCATCCCCGTTTCAGCAGCTGCAACTAGTCCCCTGCTATGGATGCAGATCGGGGACTGGTTTGCTGCCACACAGTAGATTATTCCGTACACAGTCATCACAGCAATCTTCCCCCAATGTACTGCAGTTTGCAGTCCAGGTCCCTGGCATCAGTGGACCCCCATGGCACTGAACATCCAACCCTCTTCCCCCACCGTCCCCAAACACAGGTGCCATGGTCAGTGGATGGTGAGTGACACAACCCACCAAAACACCACCGCGACGCATGCCTAACAGAAGCAGGGAGCATACTGCTTATTTACAGGGCACAATGTGTCACCCTTGCCTTATAAATAAGCAGCACTCTCCTGCTTCTGTCACATGGTGGGCAGCCAAGGCAATGTATGGAGGGCTGTGTCACTCGCTGTTCACTGACCGCAGCACTGGTGTTTGGGGATGGGGTGGGGGAGAGGAGGGATGTTTGGTGCCACGAGGGTGGGAGTGGGGAGTCCACTAGATGCCAGGGACCTGAACTGTGAACTGCGGTACATTGGGGGAGAGATTTCTTGTGACTGTGTAGGAATAATCTACTGTGTGTGCACCAGTCCCCAGCCTGCATCCCATAGCAGGACTGATTGCAGGTGCTGAAACAGGGATGAGAGATTGTTGGTTTGTGGGGGAGTTCCTGGAAGATGGGGGTGCCACTGCTGGTACTGGTTACGGACCAGATGGGAGGCTTCACTTCACCTCATTGTGCCTGCCTTGGCAACCTTGGGGGGGACACAAGAACGGCCTTTGGGATGTCACAGCAGCTTCTTGGGGATGGGGTTACTTGGGAGAGGGACCACTGGACACCAAGGTAAAGGGTTACAGACATTGGGCATGGGATCAGGTGTGAGGACTGCTGGACACCAGGGGAAAAGGGTTTTTGACACTGGGTAAGGGATCAGGTGGGGTGAGGGACCACTAGACACCAGGGCCTATTGTGCTGAGAGTTGGGTGGGGGGGGGTGCCGCAGTACCTCCAGCCAGCCACTAAGGTTGCGCAGATTAAGGCAAGGTCTCAGTCAGCGCTATTTGCAATGCGCAAGGGGACTGTGCAAAATGCCCTTGTGCAGTACAAATGCTGAGTATCAGACTGCGCCGATATTCAGGTCCCCTTCCCTTCATTTGCACTGCGCACTCCTCCACACTTTGTTGCAGCACAAACCGGGCTTCTGTGAATGGCAACTTTGTGAAAACCTGAGTTTGTGCCCAGGTGACAATTATGAGAATCTGGTACTATGGCTTTAATCTCCCCTCCTCTGCTGCCTCAAGGCGAATTTCACTTGATTGGTGGACTGTGGCAGCATGGTGTTAGAAATAGTAAATAAATACAAGAGAAACCAGACAAAAAGAATACACGCAGACAGCAAGGTGCTGCCTCTGAGACAACATTCAGGAAACAAAACCTGGGATCTTTTCTTTGCTGGTCCAGATGTCTTCCTGCCCCAAGTACAGTCCCAAATGTACTGCTGCCTGAAACACTGGGCTTAGTGCAGAATGTGCCTCCAGAAGTACACAAGATTTGTGCTGTATGTACTAAACATCACAATTATCACACAGCTCCTGCAATTGTCACAAAGCTTTCATCCGAGGACACTGAACTGTTTATTGGTGACTGCATATATAGTGCCGACCAAAGAGTGATGAGGCCCATTCAAGCAAGCAATAATACCGACAGGGTGGGTGGTATTGGGCATACCCGGACCACCCAGGGGTGGTGGGGCCGGAGGCCTGCCATCGGTGGTAGGCATCGTGCCACCTGGAGTCTATATTTGATTTACTGAATTTTGCAACTGGTGGACCCACTGAGACAAGACGTCCCTTTTCAGGGGCAACCTGGGAAGTGCAGTACATTGACAGTGCAAAACATTGATAACAATATTGGTACGGGGTCAAGAACAGATATCAATCAAGCAAATCAATCAGAATTTTTATTTAACCAGGCGAACACCGTTGTGCAAAGCTCATTTTTGACCCGGACACTGGGACATAGATACATAGTCAGTGGACCAGGACATAGATACATAGTTAGTGGACCAGGACATAGATACATAGTCAGTGGACCGGGACATACATACACAGTCAAGCATAAAAAGGTTGCATACACAACAGAATCATAATACAAGTTATAATACAATATAAACTGAACATAGAATGATGTACTGCATTTAGATAGATAACAGTACTAATTCTAGGTAAAAAATCTATACAAAAATATACATGATGTTAGGCTAGGCCGGATAAAGGAGGGCACTGCAAGTGTAGGGGCAAGTCAGGGACGAGGGAAGCAATTACAAGATTCCTTGTAGGAATCAGCATATAGTGTTTTGAAGGTAGCCAGGTTTATAGGGATGATCAGTTTTTGTAACTTATTCCATAATATAGGCAGCACATAGCTTATGGAAGCTCTACCAAAACGTGATTTAACCTTAGGTACTTTCAGGGAAATGCAGGAGGTACTTCTTAACGCGTAATTACCTAACAAGCTTAACGGGAGGCAGTCAGAGATACATTGGGGCAGTTTTTTGGTGATGGCTCTTAAAGTCCAGAGTACAGCATTTCTTTGCCATCTATAACGGAGGGATGACCATCCTACAGATGCGTACAGGGAACAGTGATGAGTGGATAAGGGGAGACCAGTAATAAACCTTAGGGCTCTATGATAGAGCACGTCCAGCTTAGCAAGCGACGTGGCGGAGCCCTGGCTATAGAGGAAATCGGCATAATCTAAAAGGGAAAGAAAGGTAGATTGGAACAATTTCAGTTTAGCATCTTTAGTAAGATGATTAAGCCTAAAAAAGAGACCAAGCCTCTGCCTAAGTTTTTTTTGTCAGTTCCTCAATATGGTCGATGGAGAGTCTATAGTTGATCCACACTCCTAAATACTTGAATTTCGTTAATATTCCACAGTTCACCTAAGATTGTGGTAATCTGTGGAACTGATCCAGAGGTAGCCAGGTTTAATGCATGAATAAGGGGTGAAAAGAGCATAGTTTTCAGTTTTTTGGCATTTAGGAGCAACTTTTGGTTTAGAAGCTGGAGTTGCAGTTGCTTGAACTCAGATTGGAGGTCACCACATGCAGCATCAGCAAAGGTCTGCTTAAGTAGTGCACTGTGTCGTCTGCAAACAAGTGAATATTAGCTTCTTTTATGCTTGCATCACTATTATTGATGTAAATTACAAACAACAGTATACCAAGATGGACCCTACAGCACACCTCGCAGAAGAGGTTTAAGTGGTGAAAATTCACCTTCAACCTTGACCTGCTGAAGTCGGCCTGTGAGATAATCAGCTAACCATCTCAAGGATAGTTGGTCCAGGCCAATGCTCCAAAGGGAGGAGAGATGTAGGCTGTGGTCAACAGTATCAAAGCGTTGCATAGGTCTAGAAATACTGCACAAAGTTCCTAGCATCCAGATCACACTGCCAATCATTGGTCACCATAGCGAGTGCTTAGATTGTGCTGTGTTGAGCTCTGAATCCATATATGTAACCCTGGGTGGTGCTATCCCCAGTGTTACACCCCTGCCTACTTACAAGCTAGGCTGAGGGGTTTATGTCGGGAACATTTGTATATATATATTTTTTTATTTTATTTTATTTTAAAACTTTATTTCTTATCAATTTCACAGATAAGAAAAACATGGCCAGTACATATAATAGACAGTCCAATGAGTTGAAACCTTCATGGTATAAAACCCCCATCATCATAGGAAAAATATGCATCTATTATAAAGAGATACCACATGGGAGGGAATCCATTATAGCAATAGAATTCAGTTAAAATAAACAGATTAGGCTGTGTTGTTGAGTCCAGGAGTAATGTGGCTATTTCAAAAGTTTCTACATTGTCCAGCAAATCTCAAAAATGTCATGTCCCAATGGGGACTAATGGCATCATGTATACAGCCTAAAGATTAATACTGAAGGTAAAATCAGCTACGCGGCTTTATCTCTCATTTAAAGAGATGGGGAAATGAATCCTCCTTCCTCCCAATACTCAAAACTCACCCTCCCCACACTCCAAATTAACTTCCATCAAACTGCAATTAAACATTTAACTTTATGGAACAGTAGAAAAGAGGCACTAAAGAATACAAGCTTTGGTGATGGCAACAAGTCATTTCGTAAGAGTTAGCACAGGCTTAGAGGTCAAGAATACAAACCCACAAGCAAAGTAAACTTTTTATAAGAAAATAGAGATAACATCTTTCCCTTCATGAATCCTCAGATATTTCATTAGGATCGTCCTTCTCTGGACAAACTCTTCGCGCAGCTGCACCCCAAGTGGCCCATTTACCAGCCTCCATGGGGTTAGAAAAGATGTAAACTTTACTATCAAGAACAATCCGAGACTGGCCGGGTAAATTACAGAATGTGGGACTTCAGCATCTTGTAGGTTCGTCCTGACACCATCAAATGTTTTCCTACGCTGTCTGGTCAAAAATTCAGGAAGACCAAGAGAGAGAGAGTGGATAGGGAAAATTACCTAAGGTAGGCTAGTGAGGCAAGTAAGAAAATCAGGCAAGCAAAGGCACAGAAGGAGCTGCAGATTGCTGAAGGAATTAAGAAGGGTGAGAAGGCTTTCTTTCGCTATATAAGTGAGAAAAGGGACAAGAAGGAAGGCATTGTGAGGCTTAAGAAAGGAGTGGAGTAGGTGGAGGATAATGGGGGAAAAGCAGAGATACTAAATGAATGCTTCTGTTCTGTCTTCACCAGAGAGAAGGACGGACCAGTGCCTTCAGGAGGGAAAAGAGGAGCAGGGTGGAGGGAAACACAGATGTAGTGATAGAGGAGGAGGATAGTGTGAGAGAGGGGCTGCTGGCATTGAAGGTGGACAAATCACCAGGCCTGGATGGAGTACATCCAAGGCTACTTAAGGAACTAGCTGAGGAGCTGGCAGGGCCACTGGCAAACCTATTTAATAGTTCACTAGAGACAGACGTAGTACCACAGGACTGGAGAACAGCACATGTAGTGCCACCCCACAAAAGCAGTTCCAAGGATGACCCAGGAAATTATAGACCAGTCAGTCTGACCTCCATTGTGGGCAAGCTTGTGGAGACCACACTAAAGGAGAGGCTGGTGGAATATCTAGAGGGGTATGGTCTTCAAGATACGAGGCAGCATGGGTTCATGGGGGGAAGATCATGTCAGACAAATCTGATTGACGTCTTTGATTGTGTCACTAAGATAGTAGACAGGGGTCAAGCAGTAGACATCCTCTATCTTGATTTCAGCAAGGTCTTGACTCTGTCCCCACAAAAGGTTGATCAGGAAATTGGTGGATCTCGGGTTGGGAAAAAGATGGGCAGATGGGTGGAAAACTGACTGAAGGACAGAACCCAGTGGGTGGTTGGGGGGAGAGTTATCTTGCACAAGACAGGTAACTAGTGGCATCCCACAGGATCTGTGCGGGCTGTGCTATTCAATGTCTTCTTCAATGACATTGAGATGGCATTAAGGGCAAAATTTGTCTATTCATGGATGACACCAAGCTCTGTGGGAGAGTGGATACAGCTGAAGGGATACAGGACCTACAGGAAGATCTGGAAAGGTAGGAGGTGGTCCAGAATCTGGCAGCTTGGCTGCAATGCCAAGAAATGCAAAGTTATGCATATTGGAGCCAAGAATCCTAGGACAAAGTACTACCTGGGTAGAGTCCAAGTATCTGCATCAGAGGAGGAGAAGGACCTGGCAATGATGATCACTAGTGACCTGAAGCACTCCACGCAGTGCAAGAAAGCAGCAACAAAGGCAAACAAGATGCTGGGATGAATATCTAGGGGGATCAGTAGTAGGAGAGAGGAGGTTATACTGCCCTTGTACAGGTCACTGGTAAGGCTGCATCTAGAGTATGGAGTTCAGTACGGGTGCCCACACCTCAAAAAGGACATTAACCTGCTGGAGAAGGTCCAGAGGAGGGCCACAAAGATGATAGCTGGTCAGCAGGGTAAGGCATACGAGGAGTTCAGTGCTGGTGCCCACACCTCAAAAAGGACATTAACCTGCTGGAGAAGGTCAGAGGAGAACCTAAAGATGATAGCTGGTCAGCAGGGAGTAAGGCATACGAGGAGTTCAGTGCTGGTGCCCACACCTCAAAAAGGACATTAACCTGCTGGAGAAGGTCCAGTGAAGGGCTACAAAGATGATAGCTGGTCAGCAGGGTAAGGCATACGAGGAGAGGTTGAGGGCACTGAACATGTTCTCCCTGGAAGACAGGGAGAGAGAGAGAGGAACATGACTGGGACCTTCAAGTACTTGATAGGGCTAAATAAGGTTGATAAGAAGAGTCTCTTTAAGCTGAGTGACAACCATTACACGAAGGGGCACAGTCTTAAACTGGAGGATCGGAGGTTTAGGAGGGAGGTCAGGAAGCACTTCTTCACAGAGAGGGTAGTGGTCACCTGGAATGCACTGCCAGAAGAGGTAATCTCATTGAAGAGAGTGGGCAGCTTTAGGAGAGGCTGGGGACAGGTATGGGGGAGGGTAGGGGTCACGGGTAGGAAGGATGGGAGGAGTGGGGAGAGGGGGCAGGGACAGTAGCTGAAGCTGTGACCCTGCAACATGAGCAGACTTGATAGACCAAAAGGCCTTCTTCTGCTGGCTTCTTCATATGTTTGTATGTTCATATGGTCGCGTAGCTAATGTCTTGGAAAAAGTAAATCTGGTGCCCATCTTGCATGATCAGCCCCGCTCTCCGAACGAGCTGCAGAATGTGGTCTCGGACACCAATCCCCACCGTCACCACGAGGCGAGAATGCGAGGCTCCTCTGAATTCTGCTGTCTGCCCTGGGAGTAATTCGACAAACTTTCTGGATTTCAGTTATAGCCTCTGCTCCCGGCGGGACCAACTTTTCAGTGAGCCAGTCTTTAATTAATATAATGGGCTGGTCTCCTCACATCCTCCGGTAGTCCCAACAGCGAATGTTAGAAGAGTGAGCCAGATTCTCTAAAGTTTCCAGCCTGGTTCGCAAATGTTGTGTTTCCTTCACCATGAGGGTCGTAGCAGTGGTTGAAGAATCTGTTTGCGGACCTCCACCATATCACCCTTCAGACCATCCACTGCTGATTCCAGCACCTGCACAAGGCCATTGAAACCATCAACTTTTTGACAGATCTGTCATGGAATGGATTACCCCAACAATGACAGTGTTTCCTCTGAACTACAGTCGGCCACAGTCTGGGCCTCCACTCCAGATCGCGAGTTCTGTGCTCTGGTAGCTCCCTTTCACTGTGGGACCTCCTGCATTCTTGTCCATTTGGGGTTACCCTTGTTAGCCAAACAAGGTCCCTCTTTCCACTGGCCACGTCATGAAGTATTTAGAGTGAGGAAAAAGGCAGCTTTTATTGTTATATAGGAGGAAATGGCAGAGCTGTAGAAAGCTGCATGCTCTCAGCTCCTCAGTGCCCCAACACTTGATATATTTAACCCAAAGGTGAATAAGGGTTAATCATTGCTGATTACCAGAGCTGAGAAAAAGAGACGAAAAGAAGACTATGGGGAAGTAGCAAAAGGAGAATAAAATACAAGGGAACAAACTGAGAATTTCTTTCATGTGAATGTTAACGACAGAGGAGGAGGAGAATAGTCTCTACCCAGGAGAGGAGGCACGTACATCTACTGGAGCAGCGGTTCAGTGCTATGGTCACTCACCACACAGACATAGCAGGTAGCATAACCATGATGTACTTTTCCTGTGTAACCGAAGCGAAGGGGCTGGCTGCTGAAGGTGGAAATAAGGCCCTCATATTTTGTCACAATGAGAATGTCTTCTCAAGGCAAATATTCTTATTGCACACTTTGCTGGAGAAGAAATTACTACTCAGTGACTACTGGCATCAGTGTCTCTCCAGTGATGAAGCAGGACTCACCTGGCTGCCACCAAAACTCCTCCCATAACATATTCTGATAGACAGTGAGGGAGGAGTCCACGAGAACACCATTTCAGAATGGGCCTCCCTCATATGGTGAATTATTTGCAATCAAGGCTTTGTATGGCACTGGGTAAGCAGGCATGGAATAGAATCCTCAGGAATGCCCCAGACCCCGCCTGGAGCATGTGACTATGATAGCACCAGAGTTCAACAAGCTCTTTAGCCCATACCTGGGAAGCGTGCAGTTGTTCCAACAGGCCATGCACCTCCTGAGGAACATGAAAGTTACCATCTCCATTGAGACACTGCTACGCCATTCTCTGAGACCACCCAGAGGCAGTGGAATCAGTCACTCAGGATAGTGGAAAAGAAGCTGAGGAGATGTTATTTGGCAACACCTTGTTTTTTTACTATCTATTTTTCCCTCTTCAGGCTGCCTTAGGAGCTCTCTCTGACCCCCATCTGGCCAAACCCTGTCACTCCGCCTTCTCCCTGGATTTCGTTGCTCCCAGCCTGTCAGTTATGGCATCCCAATCCCATGATGGAAGTTTTCAGATGGACCCCATACCTTTGGAGACAGGTTGTGTAGCTGAGAGAGAGAGCCTTGGTCAGTAGGTGTGGGGGTGTCATTATTATGCAACAGCTTGAGGTTCTTTTTTTCTTCTGTTTTTCCTCTCCCTCCCACCAGGATGCAGGCTGGGGCAGATGTGCACACACTGTGTGTCGTCAAGCCTGGCAAATCGTGTCCCTTCTCAGCACTGACTGCACTCCATTCCTGCACTGCCACACATGGTCACCTAGATGGCAGTCACACAGCAGAGAGATCCTTCCCCCTTCCTGGAGGAAAGCGTCCTGTGGGATGCTTGATCCTCCTCCCCGGCTGGCCTTCTGACGACTCAGGCTTGTTCCTCAACATGGGCTGCTGGTGTCATGAGCAGTAGCGCTACTGCTGCACCGATGGGCCAGCAGGCAGCACTCTTTTCAAAAATCTCAGGAAGCTAGGTTAGAAATTCCTTGGCAGGGGCTGCCCGATGACTCAGCGGGTAATGCTCTGCACTTCTGCTCTGGCAGTCTGGGTTCTGGAGCAGTCTTGGGAGCTGGATCAGGCTGGGAAAGCAGTGCCACATGGGTTCTGGAGCAGACTTGGGAGCTGGATCGGGTTGGGAAGGTGGTGCCATGTGGGTTTTGGAGCGAACTTGGTAGCTGGATTGGGCTGAGAAAGTGGTGCTACATGGGTTCTGGAACAGATGTAGGAGGTGGACTGGGCTTGGAAGGTGGCGCCACGTGGGTTCTGGAGTGGACTTGGGAGCTGGATTGGGCTGGGAAGGTGGTGCCACATGGCAGCACTCCCAGCTCAGGGAGGTATGGCTTTGGGATCCGGTGCTCTGGCAAACCCTGTGGTGGATAGGGGAGCTTGTTCCTCCACAGGGGCACAGCAGCAGCATGCAAGGCTGGTGACAGGGCTGTACCTGATGTTGGGGGGTGGGGGTGGGCATGGCAAAAACAGAAAACAGAGTCAATATATGAAATCTGGCCTATTCCCAGGTTGGCTCCACCACCCAGACCCAGCGAATCTGGATTTGTGCATGACGTGAGGGGAGGGTGGACTTCCTCTTCCTGGCCCTGCCATGGGGAGGGATCAATCTGTGGGGACTCATGTTGGTAAGTCCTAAGGAGATGTGTAACAACTGGGGCGTAACTGGGGCCGATGGCTGGCCTTATCTGACTGGGAGAAAAATGCTCCATGGAGGGGAAAAAAAAAATTCCACTGTATGTGGGAGACACAATCGACCTTCTGATCCTTAAACCATAATTTTCTTGGCAGAGGTGGAATAGGCAGACACCACTCATCTGGTTGGTCCTTTCCAGGGTTTCTCCAGGGATCTTATCAATATTTGGATTTCTTTCAAGGTAGAGGCAAGAGAAATTTTCACAGAACCAGAAGCAGTTCCAGTGATCCACGCAACACCATTTCTCATTCAGCCACAGGTAAATGCTACTGCCTCAGCTATTCAAAACCTGTTTTCCCAATTCACCCATGTCATAGGCCCCCTCCAACTGGCAGGCCAACCAGCAGTCTCTACATGTAATTGGAATTTCCTATCCAAAGATGTTTGGGTTTGGGAGACAATCCAGGGCTACAACCTGAAATTCCAAATCCACCCTCCCAGACAAAAGGTGCCCCCACACTCTCCTTTTCTCTGTAGAAGAATGCTCTGTGATCTATCAGGAGCTCCTCTCCATGCTGTCAAAAGAGATCATCTCCCAGGTCACTTGTCTAGTGTCTACTTTTACTAGTTTCATGTTCCAAAAAGGATGGTGCGGTACAGCCGCTTATCAGTCTGAAGTCCCTAAACCTTCACATCGCATGCTACCATTTCAAAAATGGAAGGGATCCACTTACACAGACACTGTCCTGAAAGGGGACTGATTAGTTTTGGTGGACCTTAATGATGTTTATTTTGTGGTTCCATTTTACCCCGATGATAAACCCTGGCTAGACTTTAAATTGCATGGAGTGAAATACTTGTTCACCTGCCTCCCATTTGGCCTGTCCTCCACCCCTTGGTGCTTCACCAAAATCCTCCATCCAGTGGTAGTCTGCCTCAGGGTGGGAGGGATTAGGTTCATAGTTTACGTGAATGATATCCTAATTATGGGGAAGGACCTGGCAGCTCTAGATGTGAACTTGTTGGTTCAGTTTCTGGAACTGCTGGGGTTCGTAACGACAAGAGAAGTCTGTCCTAGTTCCTGCTCAAACTATGATATTCCAAAGCTTCAACATCCACTCATTTGAGGCTATACATTTACTATCCATACCAAAATTTGGGACATAAAGGGGATACTCAAAAATCCTGAAGAAAGACTTACTATCCATGAGAGATGATGCAAGCAAGTCGGGTTGGGGTGGTCTAGTTCCATGGGGTATCAGCATGGGGCAAGTGATTAGCTAAAGAACAAGTTGTTTACGTCAACTGCCTGGAGCCCCTGGCAGCAGACTTGAGGCAGTAGAGAGTAGTGGTTTAGGGCTCTGAGCTGGAAACCTGGAAATCTGGGTTTTAATCCCACAGCCCTCACTTGCATACTGTGTGACCATGGCCTGAGCAAGTCACTTAATTTCCTTGTGCTCCCAGGTCACATCTGGAAACAATCTTCCGCTTAGTCTGCCTTTCCTGGTTAAATAATAATTTCCCATTTCGTGGTGAAGAGTTTCATGAAAGGAAAAAGGAATGTGAATATTTTGCTGAAGATGGACAATGTGGCAACGCTCCCCTACATAAATTGTCTGCAGGTGACAGAATGCCCACGATGCACCAGGCCTCCATAAACTTCTGGGCCTACTGTTTATTTATTTAAAAGTTGATAACCGAGAAAGGCACCATTGAGCCGAGGCTCGTTTCAGATGTGACCAGGGAGAAGGGTAACATAGGGAGAAACAGTGACATACCGTATAACAACATTTGATATGATGCAGTGAGCCATGGTTACAAGACCCCAAAATAATGACATAGTACAACATTAGTTAATAAGCTGTCGGAGGAACAAGCTTCAGATACAGGTGCAGCACATCTCAGGTCTCACCAGTTCAGAAGCAGACTGGAACTCGAGGCAGCTGATGGAGTCCCGTGAATTCCTGCTGTGCAGAGACTTGTTCCTTTGAATTCAGGAGAGGAGATACTAGCTCCATGATGATCTGCTTATCTCCTACCTGACAAATCAATGGAGGCAATTCTTCAGCTACTGTCCAGACATCACAGTTGTGGCAAAGGACGCCTTTGCCCTGGACTGGAGCAACCTTCAGGCTTGTACCTTTCCCTGTTCTCCTTGATTTGCAGGACCCCTGCTCAAATCTGGACGACGAGGCACAGTAGTCACATGATTATGCCAGCAAATCAAATCAAATCATTTTTATTTATAAAAAGCGCAATTCCTTGCAATTAATGTGCTTGTACAGAATAAACAATGACACAATAAATAGAAGTACTCACTAATCAATATTCAAACTACAGTCTTTAAAAACCCATATCAGTAAATTTAACAACGTTCAGGACAGGCTAAGCCAAATAAATAAATCTTAAGGGCAGACTTAAAACTCTCAATGGTCAGGCACTCTCTCACCCAAGGAGGTAGAGAGTTCCACAGGGTAGGGGCCGAAAAGCAAAAGAGCAGGCCCCCAAGGTCTTAAGATGAACCCTGGGAACCTCTAGCAATACCTCATCGGAGGAGCAGAGGGGGCGGTAGGGACAAAGGAGATCTTGCATGTAATGAGGTCCCTGTTCATGTAGGGTATTGTAGATCAGTAAGCTGACCTTGAAGGTGATCTGCCACTGAACTGGCAGCCAGTGCAAGCAGCAGAGCACAGGTGTGACATGGCATGATCTTGATAAGACAGTCAACAACCTGGCCGCCGCATTCTGCCCTAGCTGCAAGCATCGAATATCAATCCCTGGAAACCCTAGGTAGAGGGCATTGCAGTAGTCAAGGTGGGAAGTCATGAAGGCATGGACCAATGTTGGAAGATCGCTGGGCAGGACCAAGTGCTTTATCTGGGCGATATTCCTGAGATGGTAAAAAGAGGTCTTGACAATGGCCAGCACCTGAGATTTAAGCATCAGACCGTCATCAAAAATAATGCCCAGATTCCGCACTCTGCCAGAGGTCACCAGCTTGGTGTCAAAAACCCTTTTTCCTGATGTCTGGTGGTTGGTCCCTCCCCACACCTGATAAACATAACCCTTGACCCTGGTGTCCAGTGGTCCCTCCTCCCGAGTAGCGCCCCATCCCCAAGAAGTTGCTGTGATGGCCTGAAGGCTATTTGTGTGTCCCCCCAGGAGACTGCCAAGGCAGGCACACCATGAGGTGAAGTGAACCCCCCAACTGGTCTGCAACCAGTGCGGCAGTGGCACTCCATCTTCCAGGAACTTCCCCCAAACCAATGATCCCATCCCGTTCAGCAGCAACTAGTCCCCTGCTATGGATGCAGATCGGGACTGGTTGCTCCACACAGTAGATTATTCCGCATACACATCACAGCAGAAATTCCCCCAATGTACTGCAGTTTGCAGTCCAGGTCCCTGGCATCCAGTGGACCCCCATGGCACTGAACATCCAACCCTCTTCCCCCACCGTCCCCCAAACACAGGTGCCATGGTCAGTGGATGGTGAGTGACACAACCCACCAAACACCACCACGCCGCATGCGTCTAACAGAAGCAGGGGAGCATACTGCTTATTTACAGGGCACAATGTGTCACCCTTGCCTTATAAATAAGCAGCACTCTCCTGCTTCTGTCACATGGTGGGCAGCCAAGGCAAGTATGGAGGGCTGTGTCACTCGCTGTTCACTGACCGCAGCACTGGTGTTTGGGGATGGGATGGGGGAGAGGAGGGATGTTTGGTGCCACGAGGGTGGGAGTGGGGAGTCCACTAGATGCCAGGGACCTGAACTGTGAACTGCGGTACATTGGGGGGAGATTTCTTGTGACTGTGTCAGGAATAATCTACTGTGTGTGCACCAGTCCCCAGCCTGCATCCCATAGCGGGACTGATTGCAGGTGCTGAAACAGGATGAGATTGTTGGTTTGTGGGGGAGTTCCTGGAAGATGGGGTGCCACTGCTGGTACTGGTTGCGGACCAGATGGGAGGCTTCACTTCACCTCATTGTGCCTGCCTGGCAACCTTGGGGGGACACAAGAACGGCCTTTGGGATGTCACAGCAGCTTCTTGGGGATGGGGTTACTTGGGAGAGGGACCACTGGACACCAAGGTAAAGGGTTACAGACATTGGGCATGGGATCAGGTGTGAGGACTGCTGGACACCAGGGAAAAGGGTTTTTGACACTGGGTAAGGGATCAGGTGGGTGAGGGACCACTAGACACCAGGGCCTATTGTGCTGAGAGTTGGGTGGGGGGTGCGCAGTACCTCCAGCCAGCCACTAAGGTTGCGCAGATTAAGGCAAGGTCTCAGTCAGCTATTTGCAATGCACTTAGGACTGTAAAATGCCCTTGTGCAGTACAAATGCTGAGTATCAGACTCGCCGATATTCAGGTCCCTCCCTTCATTTGCACTCAGCACCTCCACACTTTGTTGCAGCACAAACCGGGCTTCTGTGAATGGCAACTTTGTGAAAACCTGAGTTTGTGCCCAGGTGACAATTATGAGAATCTGGTACTATGGCTTTAATCTCCCCTCCTCTGCTGCCTCAAGGCGAATTTCACTTGATTGGTGGACTGTGGCAGCATGGTGTTAGAATAGTAAATAAATACAAGAGAAACCAGACAAAAAAGAATACACGCGACAGCAAGGTGCTGCCTCTGAGACAACATTCAGGAAACAAAACCTGGGATCTTTTCTTTGCTGGTCCAGATGTCTTCCCTGCCCCAAGTACAGTCCCAAATGTACTGCTGCCTGAAACACTGGGCTTAGTGCAGAATGTGCCCCTCCAGAAGTACACAAGATTTGTGCTGTATGTACTAAACATCACAATTATCACACAGCTCCTGCAATTGTCACAAAGCTTTCATCCCGAGGACACTGAACTGTTTATTGGTGACTGCATATATAGTGCCGACCAAGAGTGATGAGGAGCCCATTCAAGCAAGCAATAATACCTGACAGGGTGGGTGGTATTGGGCAATACCGGACCACCCAGGGGTGTAATGAGGCCTGCCATCGGTGGCAGAGGGCCTTGTAACCCCTGGAAGGTCTGGTATTGCCCATACCGCCCACCCTGGAGTCTATATATTGATTTACTGAATTTTGGTAACCGGGTGGACCCACTGAGACAAGACGTCCCCTTTTCAGGGGCAACCTGGGAAGTGCAGTACATTGACAGTGCAAAACATTGATAACAATATTGGTACGGGGTCAAGAACAGATATCAATCAAGCAAATCAATCAGAATTTTTATTTAACCAGGCGAACACCGTTGTGCAAAGCTCATTTTTGACCCGGACACTGGGACATAGATACATAGTCAGTGGACTAGGACATAGATACATGGTCAGTGGACCTGGACATAGATACATAGTCAGTGGACCGGGACATAGATACATAGTCAGTGGACCGGGACATAGATACATAGTCAGTGGACTGGGACATAGATACATGGTCAGTGGACCAGGACATAGATACATGGTCAGTGGACCTGGACATAGATACATAGTCAGTGGACCTGGACATAGATACATAGTCAGTGGACCGGGACATAGATACATAGTCAGTGGACCTGGACATAGATACATAGTCAGTGGACCGGGACATAGATACATAGTCAGTGGACCTGGACATAGATACATAGTCAGTGGACCGGGACATAGATACATAGTTAGTGGACCGGGACATAGATACATAGTCAGTGGACCGGGACATACATACACAGTCAAGCATAAAAAGGTTGCATACACAACAGAATCATAATACAAGTTATAATACAATATAAACTGAACATAGAACGATGTACTGCATTTAGATAGATAACAGTACTAATTCTAGGTAAAAAATCTATACAAAAATATACATGATGTTAGGCTAGGCTGGATAAAGGAGGGCACTGCAAGTGTAGGGGCAAGTCAGGGACGAGGGAAGCAATTACAAGATTCCTTGTAGGAATCAGCATATAGTGTTTTGAAGGTAGCCAGGTTTATAGGGATGATCAGTTTTTGTAACTTATTCCATAATATAGGCAGCACATAGCTTATGGAAGCTCTACCAAAACGTGATTTAACCTTAGGTACTTTCAGGGAAATGCAGGAGGTACTTCTTAGACGTAATTACTAACAAGCTTAACGGAGGCAGTCAGAGATATATTGGGGCAGTTTTTTGGTGATGGCTCTTAAAGTCCAGAGTACAGCATTTCTTTGCCATCTATAACGGAGGGATGACCATCCTACAGATGCGTACAGGGAACAGTGATGAGTGGATAAGGGGAGACCAGTAATAAACCTTAGGGCTCTATGATAGAGCACGTCCAGCTTAGCAAGCGACGTGGCGGAGCCCTGGCTATAGAGGAAATCGGCATAATCTAAAAGGGAAAGAAAGGTAGATTGGAACAATTTCAGTTTAGCATCTTTAGTAAGATGATTAAGCCTAAAAAAGACAAAGCCTCTGCCTAAGTTTTTTGTCAGTTCCTCAATATGGTCGATGGAGAGTCTATAGTTGATCCACACTCCTAAATACTTGAATTTCGTTAATATTCCACAGTTCACCTAAGATTGTGGTAATCTGTGGAACTGATCCAGAGGTAGCCAGGTTTAATGCATGAATAAGGGGTGAAAAGAGCATAGTTTTCAGTTTTTTGGCATTTAGGAGCAACTTTTGGTTTAGAAGCTGGAGTTGCAGTTGCTTGAACTCAGATTGGAGGTCACCACATGCAGCATCAGCAAAGGTCTGCTTAAGTAGTGCACTGTGTCGTCTGCAAACAAGTGAATATTAGCTTCTTTTATGCTTGCATCACTATTATTGATGTAAATTACAAACAACAGTATACCCAAGATGGACCCCTACAGCACACCTCGCAGAAGAGGTTTAAGTGGTGAAAATTCACCTTCAACCTTGACCTGCTGAAGTCGGCCTGTGAGATAATCAGCGAACCATCTCAAGGATAGTTGGTCCAGGCCAATGCTCCAAAGGGAGGAGAGATGTAGGCTGTGGTCAACAGTATCAAAGGCGTTGCATAGGTCTAGAAATACTGCACAAAGTTCCTAGCATCCAGATCACACTGCCAATCATTGGTCACCATAGCGAGTGCTTAGATTGTGCTGTGTTGAGCTCTGAATCCATATATGTGTAACCCCTGGGTGGTGCTATCCCCAGTGTTACACCCCTGCCTACTTACAAGCTAGGCTGAGGGGTTTGGGTTCGCTAACAGATAACCATTTTAAAACCTTTACGCAGTGTCTCCACTCAGGGTGCTTTACGTGGGTAAGCTGGTAATAGGTATAGCCCCCTGAGATGCTATACCACCCACGATAACCATTTACCTTCCCTAGAAAAGCCCCAATAAACATTTCCTCACGTTTCAATACTTTGCATTTAATGGCTCTTTCTAATAATATGCTCACACCAAAATTTCAAAAACAGTAACAACATATTTATTTAGGGGTATAAAAAGTTAGGAATGGGACTGTGGAGTACAGGTTATTTGATTACTATATACATATGTACAGTTTTGATTGGTGTTTTGCTGGTGAACCCTCCAGCTGGGTGGCTACATACTAATAAAACAAGACAATTACATTCCCCAATTCGACAAATGATACCCAGAGCCCTGGCTGACTAGCTGCTGACTAATCTGATGGTACATAAATACTTGTTAAATTACCCACACTGGTACCAGTCCCAGATACAGCTGAAACCCCGCAATCTCATACCATACCGGATACCTAGATACCACAGTCCTAGGTGCTGCAGGCCTGGCGGATGTTGCAGCTGGTCGAGTTGGCCAGCTATTGATTCGAAGGGAGGGGCAAACTTGGAGAACTATTCCTACAATGGCTGTAGATTATTGGGTAACACGAAGGCAAGGATTGTCCTGCATTTTAGCAGAATTAGCAGGGAATGACCCTGCTAGTCACAGAAAACCAGGGATTGCCCTGCGCATTAAACACCGAATATTCCAGGACAAGCCACACAGCTAGATCTTGGATTTTACATCCTGAATATTCAGCACAATTGTTGAAAGTCCCATCCAGTATAGTCAGAAAAGCAATACTTTTATCAAGCATCCGAATTCCCTTGAAAAGAGATTACATCAAGTACATTTAAATACCAAACGGGCATCCATACAGTAACATCAGAAGGCGACACTTTTATCAGGCACCCATATTCATTTTGCATGAAGTCACATCCAGTACATTTAAATACCAAGTAAAGTATCTATAGACAAACTCTCATCCAGCACGTCTAGATATCATACACTTTTGGCAAGCTCTCTCAGATGAAATCCAGCTAAGACAGGAGTAAGTTCTCTCCAGAGTAAATAAGACACAGTATGCTCTAGGGCCTCCTGCCCCATGAAGTGGCAAACACGGACTGGCTGTCAGCTCCATGAAGGCAGGAACACTAACCCATAGGGTGACGACAAATTACAACACATTCACACGATTCACTATCAGGACATCTCGATGCACCTGCATTTGGGCCATTTGGGCAACAGGCAAGGTGCATCCACACTAATTTTGAACACGGCAATCTCTGTAGGGGCTTATCATCCCAGACTGATAACTCTAAGGTCTCATCTCACAGCAGAAAATATCTGGTAGTGGGGCTTGAGGCCCCCAAGATTACTTTTGAAGCTTCTCCCTTGCACCGGGGGGTACGAGGGTACTCAATGAGGTCCTCCACAGGTTGCATCCACAATTGAAGGCATCCTGATCTTTTCCTTCAGCTCTCTCACAACTGAGGAATGGCTAGATGGTCTTCTTTCCACATCTTTCCCGGCGTGGGTGGGAGGGAGGGCTAGCATCTGGAGGACATTTCTGGAAACCTCCAGACTAGCAGTTGCAGAACACTACATTTACTTTAACTTTTAAACTGTAACTAGAAAATAACAAACGCCCCCTGATGACTGGAGGGGCTTAGCTAAGTGGCCCAGGCCTGGAAGCATGGCAGGGGCCTGGGCCCCCACCCCTGTGGGGGGCTCCCAGCAGGCTGGAGCCTGCTCTCCTTCTCTCGCTCTGGCAGATCTGAAGAAATGCTGGCAGACACTGTCTCTTATAGGGCTCTTTTTACAATTCCTGATTGGCAGCAGAGATGGGGTGGCAGATCTCTGAATGGCTGAGGCACCTGTGAATCAGAATACTTGAGGCACAGTTGGTTGGGTGAATTGGCGCCTAAGATTATGTTCCTGTAAGTCCCCATGAGCACTTGGGTGTTTACCCATGAGGTATAGTGAATGTCCCACAAGTTCTGGCTTTCTATTCCTAGCTTTCCAATTGGCTGTGACTGCTAGCAATGGCTTCTTAACCCACTGTTCCTTATAGCAGATCAGATACAGTCCTGAATAATGTCCTGGTGCAGCCAGAGAAATAAAGATATTTGCCCCAATGCCCCACAGCTCTGTAGCCCAGATGGTGTACTTGCAGTCACTGCACAGATGAAAGGTGTGGCTCCACTGGTTTTCCTGTCGCTACTGCACATAGCAAGCTCCCCTTGCAGGAGCTGACAGGCTGACACACAAGAGTCCCAAAGTTCTGGCTGATCCAGGGAAAAGCATCTAGTTTTAATTTACATACTTCTCCCCACATGTACAGTAAATCCTCCCTATGCAGCAACAGTTTATTATTTAAAAACCTTTTATTTTCCTCACTTTTCAGCCAAAGCCGATTATAGCTACCCTTGGGGCAGCCAGACACTCATATTTAATTATACAGATGGCTGGGGCCCAGCTCAGGCATGTTTAAATGAGCCCCGGTCAAAACTCCCATAATTTGCACAGAAGCGGCCCCCCCAGCAGGCTGTCCATGGTCACCGGGTCCCAATTAGGTAGGAGGGATCCCGGGACCCACAGCACAGTCTCTGAGGTGACCGTAAACCGTGCGGTTTAACTTCAAAGGCGCTTTTTGCGCCTATCCGATTCCCACTGCCCTGGAGGCAGCACTTTTACAATGGGCGATTGCGATTGGACATTTTTAAGCCCCGAGGGGCTGAATCTTCAATCGGGCTGCAGGCTGGGACTGTAGAGGGGCAAAGCAGACCTGGGGGATAAGAAACTTGGTGGCAGGATATCGGGTGAAGCTCGGGAGACAGCAAGAGGAGAACAGAGGGTGCAGGGCTAAGGTAAGCCGAGGCAGGCATTTTAGGAAACCCCTTTGGCAGGGGATTACATATGCATATCCAGATATAACTACAGAGAACAACTATTACAGTTAAACCAATAGGAAGGAAACATTGATAAAGCAAAACATTTTACACTATTGGCCCACCCGGTGGCGCTTAGGGTTGAGGCGCTGGATGCCACACCTCGCACCATGCCGGCAACCTGGGTTCGAGAATGAGCCTGCGCTGTCGGTGGTCGGCAGAGGAGGGAGTGGATTGAGCATCAGGAGGACAGCTCTCCTCTCCCGGGAGGGTGGGGGGTGTAGACTCAGCACTTGTCTGGCCTCTGGCGGAAGCCAGGGGCACAACAAGCACACGAGCACACAGAGAGGGTTGGGAGTGAGGACATTGGTGGGGACGCCTTGACATCTGGGCATAGCCACTCCCTTAGAACAAGGGGAAAAAACACACTGGAGCGCTGAGGGGAAGAAGTGCTGGGTATAGGCCCTAATGACTGCTGCCTGCCTGACCACCGTAGGGGACCTGACGAAAGCTGATTGATCGGGGAGTACGGGCCCCCACCTCGTACTCCACTCTGGGGGACAGCCACGGCTCCATGGGGTTTTACTGGGTTCCAGGTAAGGCAGCAGCGGGGTAATACTCCTTAGCGACTCCCCGGCCAGAGCGGGCTCCAATGTTGACAGAAAGAGATAAAATACAATTTCAAAAAAAAAAATTTTTACACTATTAACAAACAGTATTTTATGTACTTTTTTTGAATAAGGCACAATACAAGAGAGAACAGAGTTGTGCAAAGAAAACATGCATGGTAAAGTTGGCAGAATTAGGAGTCATCGAAAACAGAAGCAAGGTGGGGTAGCAAAGAGCATTGAAAGCAGAGAGAGGTACAGGCCAGGATAGCAGGAGGCAGCGACTTCCAACAGGACACAGCAGAAAAGGCAAAGGATCGCCGGGCCATGGCAAGCTGGGGGTTGACAACTGGAGAAGAGGTAGGGAAGCAAATCTAAGAGCACATCATGGGTGTTGATGTTGAACAATGTCAGCAAGGCAGGGAGGAGTATAGCTGTGGACCAGCTTATGTATGAAACTTAGAGCAGCATACCGTAATTTAGATTCGTAGGGGACCCATCCCAGGGAGGATAGGACGTCACAGTGGTGATGTCGAGCATTGACCCCCCAGTGCAAACCTCCCCACCTTATGGTAGACCTGTGATAGACGAAATAGTATGGTAGTGGTTGTTGAAAGCAGCAATGGGACACCATATGTAAGGAGTGGCAGGAGGGTAGCAGCCACTACCTTGTGGCAGGAGGTTGATGTGAGGAAGGGACGGATACAATATAGGATGCCAGGCTTTTGGTTTAGTTTTGGTTAGGACTGTGACATGCATGTCCAGGGAAAGTGAGGAAACCAAGACGACTCCCAAGTATTTGAAAGACTTGACAGATTCAAGAACAGCCCCAGTGCATGACAGTACAACCAGATGGGGAGGATTTGTGTTGCTAAGTTGGAGAACAATATGCACTTTGTTTTTTTAGTATTAAGGACAAGCTACTTCTGTAAAAAACAGTCTTCAAGAGTGTGGAAGTCAGAGGCCAACATAGAGCTGAGCCACCCTACTTCAGAAGAAGAACGGTAAATGATAGCATCATCTGCATATAGATGAACAGAGGCTCCTCCACAGTTGTGTGGAAGATCATTAATAAAAAGTGAGAACAGTAATGGGCCCAGGATAAAACCCTGGGGGACACCATGGGTTATGGGTCTAGGGTCCAATAGGGAACCCTCCCACTTAACTCTTTTAGTGCGGCCATGTGAGGTAACTTTGGGTCCAAGATAGGGTATTGGCATCAATGCCAAGGAGGTGCAGCTGCCGTAGCAGGAGGCCGTGGCTGACCAGGTCAAAGGCCTTGATCAGGTCAACGAATATTGCTCCTGTGGCACGGTCATGGTACATTGCATGGAATATATCAGAGGTGACTTTAATCAGGGCTGTTAGGGCACTGTGGTTTTTCCTGAACCCATGCTGGGAGGTTGAGAGCAGATGATGGTGGTGGTCCAGGTAATCCTGCAAGTGGTCATAGATTATACGCTCTTGGATTCTGGCTAGTGGGCAAAGTATCGAGATAGGTCAGTAGTTTTCAATGGTCGAGTCGGAACCTCCCTTGTGGATAGCTGCAACCACCGATACCTTCCATTTCTCGGGGACAGTACAAGTAAGGAAGGACTGACTGAAGAGATCATGAATGGGATGGGCAAGGGCAGCTGCCCCCAGCTTAAGAAATTTCAGTTAAAGGGTGTCATGACCTGCTGAGCTATCAGAATTCAGATTTTTGAGAAGTCAATGTACCTCACTGAGGGTTGCTAGTTTCAGGTGGAAAGAGGGATGGGCCAAGGAATCTTCAGATGACAGGGCGCCAAACTGGGGGGAAAGAGGAGAACTGGAAAAGAGTGATGTGTATTTATGCAGATCGGTAAAGTATTCATTAAAGCCAGTGGCGATGGGGGGGGGGATTGTTGAGTATGGTGCCTTGGGCATCAAGGGAACTAGGGATCTCGGAGATATTTCCCTTTAAGAGGGAATTAACCTGTTTCCAGAAATCCTTTGGGTTACTGAGATGCTCAGTCTGGAGTCTCTTGAAATGCTGACATTTAGCTTTCTGGATGGAGTTCTTGCAGCTATTCCTTAGCTGCCTATAGGTTTACCAATCAAAGGTTACCCACTATCCTTGTATGTCCGCCAGGCTCTATCACGAGCAGACATGAGCTTCCTGAGATCCTTGGAAAGCCAAGGTGCTTTAATTCCTTTTGATCAGCATCTCTTCATAGGAGCATGATGATCAACAATTTCAGTGAACTTGGACACAAAAAAGTCACGGGCTTTGTTGACGCCCAGCAGGGTATTTATTGGACCCCAGTCAGTATTACGGATTGAGGCAATAAAAACATTGTGGTAAAGCTGGACATATCCCATACCTGGATGACCTTAGGTGGGGGGTTTGGGAAGCTGTTGTACCAGATGCAGAATGTCACAGAATGATCGTTTATGCTGTCGAAGAGTACTCGCACTGACTTAATTTTAGAGGCACAGTTAGTGACCACTCAGTCAAGCAAAGTATGATTACCTGACAATGTTAATATGAGCTGGGTCGCCAGTAAGTTGAACCAGGTTGGAATCTGCAAGGGAGGCACACACTTTGACAGAGTTAGGGCGCAGCCTGTCGATATTAAAGTCACCACAGAGTACAAAGTCATGGCGTGGGAGGTTAGCAAGGGAGGTAATGAAGGAGGGAAAGCAGGAAGAGGCTTCCTTAGGGGGCAGATATACGCATCCTAACAAGAGTTTTTTGACGGTGCCAAGTGCGAAAGAGAGAGGAACAGCGATTTAACCGCAGAGGGTTCCGTGTAAGGCACAGGGACTTCGGTAACATCTACATTATCCCTGGCATACATTAGGACAACCCTCTTTTTACCCAAATGATCCTTCCTAAAACACTTGTAACCAGATAAAGCAACCTCATGTTGCCTGATGCTTGGCCAAGTCTCAGAAATAGCCAGAATGTCCGGGGTATGTTGACTAACCCAGTCTAAGACTGCATGCATTTAAATGCGTAATTTTCAACCCTTTTGGTAGTTGATGTGATGAGGACGGGGAACAAGGGTAGGAATTGCCAGGCCAGGATTGGGCTCGACATTACCCACTAGGGTTAAAAGGAGGAGAAGGAGGAGGAAGGGCCTGATTAAGGAAAAGAGATAATGCTTCATTAATTTAGTGGTAACAGATGACCTTTGCAGCTTTCTGTGGAACCGGCAGCCAAGATATGCAACACCACGCTTAGGGAGACCAGGAACAAGAAGATGCACACATAGGGTTTCAGGGCAGGGTCAAAAGTGTGGGGAGATTGTTTCACTGTGCAGCTGAGGGTGCATTACGGACACAGCTATGAGGTAGCCAGCAGTATACAGTAGCAATAAGCAGGAGGGGAATGTACACTACTGCCAGTTTGGCCATAGTGAGTTACATGAATATACTTAAAATTAGCTCAGCAATGAATGGAAGTAGTGATGAGGAGTGCAGTGTATTTGTGCGGAGTTAAGGTTAGAGTAAGTTCAGTTGTGGCCAGGAAAACAGAGGCTATTGTTTTGTAGAGAGGAGAAAATGCAGGAGAGTACTGGATAAAATGCAACAAATTTGTCCTAGTTGACTGGTGAGCTGCTTTTGGCTGTGGCCCATAAGATAGGGGGTGGGACGGAGCTCAAGCAGATTTAATAGAGGCCAGGGGCAGGGGTGGGTGGGCGGAAGAAAATTCAGCCTGGGAGCTTTCGGCCGAAAACAGAGAGTACAGAAAGCTAAGGAGTTCGGCACCGCTTACCCGATTGGCTGGGCAGGAAGCCAGGAGCCAATCAGGCAACCATTGAGAAGAGGAGGCACCCTGGTTTGAAGGAGCCGAGCTCCAAGATCAGTCCGTACCTTCTCCGGCAGCAGCTTCTTGCAGGGGGGAGTATTATTGCACTTAGAAAATGGGCATCAGCTTAATTTTTTTTTTTTGTCAGTTGTGAAAAAATAAGAACAAAAATAAAAAAAAAATCTTAAAAAAAAAAAAAAAGTTTTATGGTACAGTAGTCCCTGAGTGTCACAGTTACCTTCCCTGCCTGGTACAGTTGCCAGTACAGGACGTTGCCATGGGAGGTAGCAGATGGTAAACCTTCTCAGGAATGTCTCTGCCTGTAGTGTTTGACAGTTTTTTTTCTGTTATGTGGTACTTCCACTTCTATATAGTAACATAGTAGTTGACGGCAGATAAGGACCTCTAGGCCCACCTAGTCTGCCCGTATTCCCTGCCTGCATCAGCGGCCGCTGACCCTTGTTGGTCACTTACTTTTGCCTCTCTTCCCCACATCTAGGGTTCCCTTACGTCTACCCATACATGTTTAAATCCCTCCACTGTGCCAGCACCCACCACTTCCTGGGGTAGGCTATTCCATGCATCTACCATCCTTTCTGTGAAGAAAAACTTCCTCATGGTCCTCTTATCCTGCCCCTCCCCAATCTCATATTATGCCCCCTCGTTCTTGTGCTGAAAGATGTCACCCACCTGCACTTTGTTCAAGCCTTTGAGATACGTGAAGGTCTCTATCATATCCTCCTGTTCCCTCCTCTCTTCCAGTGTATACATATTGAGGTCCTTTAATCTGTCCTCATGTTTTCTGATGCAAGCCCTGCACCATCTTGGTCACCCTTCTCTGGACCGCCTCCACCCTGTCTAAGTCCTTGTGAAAATGCAGCCTCCAGAACTGGACACCATATTCTAGGTGAGGCCTCACCAGTGTTTTGTTTAATGGCATCACCACTTCCCTTCTTCTGCTGGTGATACCCCTTCCTATGTACCCCAACATCCCACTAGCCCTCCCCACAGCCTTGTTACACTGTTTGGCCCCCTTTAGGTAATCCAAGATGATTATCCATAAATCCCTTTCTTCCCTGGTGACTGTCTGCCCCCCCAGTCCTGTAGCTCTCCATAGGATTTCTTCGCCCCAGGTGCATGATTTTGCCCGTCTTTGCATTATATTTTAATTGCCACACTTTGGATCATTTTTCCAGCTTCCCCAGATCCCTCCTCATTTTCCTAACCCCCTCTGGAGTGTCTACTCTGTTGCAGATCTTGGTATCATCTGAAAATAGGCAAACCTTCCCCTCCAGCCCTTCAGCAATGTCACTGATGGAGACATTAAAAAGGACTGGCCCCAGGACCGATCCTTGAGGCACTTCACCGGTCACCCTCCTTTCCTCGGTTTTGCTCCCATTTACTACCACCCACTACTTCCTATTCCCCAACCAGTTTCTTACTCAGTTTTCCACTTTGTGCCCCCCCCCCCAGGCTACCTAGCTGGTTCACCAGTCTTCTGTGCGGTACGGTGTCGAAGGCCTTGATGAAATCCTCCCTGATCCACCTCCTCTGTCACCCAGTCAAAAAAGTCAATCAAATTTGTTTGACGTGACCTTCCTGCTGTGAATCCATGCAGCCTTGGATCCTGTGCTCCCATGGTTTCCAAGTATTCCACAATCCTTTCCTTAAGCAGTGCCTCCGTAATCTTACCCACTATTGAGATGAGACTGACTGGCCTATAGTTTCCTGCCTTCTCCCTGCTACCATTCTTGTGAAAAGGTACTACATTTTCCCCCTCTAGTCCTCTGGAACCACCCCTGTATTGAGAAACTCACTAAACAGGGCCGCCAGCAGTGCTGCTAGCACCGTCCATAATTCCTTTAATATCTTCAGGTGTATATCATCTGGTCCCATTGCTTTGTCCACCCTGTTTTGTGAGTTCCTCCAGGACCTTCTCTTCTGTAAAATGATTGGTGTTTACCTCCCCCCCATTGTTTCTGCTGCCTAGGTCTGGTTCCTTTCCCTTCCCCAGTACCGTAAATACCAAACAGACGTATTCATTCAGTATCAATGCTTTCTCTAGGTCACCCTCTACACACACCCCTTTCTCCCTTTCTGTTCAGTTGTTGCCCCCCCTTCATTTTGTTTAAAGGAAGGTCTCCATGGTCTTGCTCCATTTTAGTTATGCGTTCCCCATCTCCCCCCACCCGTGTCAACTGTTGAAGGGTTATGGGGTTACCTTGTTGCCATTGCGATCCTGCCTGCCCGCATGCCGAGAGATGTGACCCATGTGCTGTGTGTGAGACTGAGAGATCGACATCATAAGAGCTACAAAAAAGGAGACAACCTTATTGTTGCAGACAGTGGGTGGAGGTGAGAGTGAGCACGGAGAAGCTAAGGATCAGCATGTTTAGGAACCTGGTCTGCAGAGCAGCTGCGCTGTTGTATGTAGAAAAAAAAGAGAGAGAAGGGTAGTGGGTGAGCAACGCTGCTACGTGTGTTTTTGATTTATTTTGGGTTGCATTACAAACAGATAGGAGAAGAAAGGATTATCTTTGTGATTGCAGTCCGAGTCTTTGCCTGCTGCAAAGTAGCGCTAATCACGTGACCAACATGTTTGCGCTACACCTTGTTTGAAATAAACATTTTTTAATGCTCATTTTCAATGTTAAAGTTGTTTGTGCTTGTTTTTTTTTTTTTTAATGTTACATTCAGGGCTTGAAACTAACTTTTTCAGCCAGCAGGGCTAGTGACTGGAAAAAGCCACCAGCCCAACAGGATCTTCAGCAGCCTGGCACAAAAATGACAAGTAATTAAGTTTAAAAAAAACCCAAAACAAACATGTTTTATTGCAGGTCCCTAATTAAATCTTGGCACTTGACTAAATAAAAATGTCAGTACCACGTCAGTCACCATGGTACTGACATTTTATTTAGTGTCAGCACTAATACCTGCACTGCTGACTAGTTCAGGTTCAAAGCAAAAACGCAGTTTAAAGTAAACACTGTAGTGAATCAGTGTATCTTGGATGTGTCACACTGACATGAAGTAGCATTTTAACTCTGCTTTAAGCTTTTTAACCTGTTAACTAGCAGTGCAGGTACTGAATGAGATGACACTAATGTCTGGGAGCTCTTGGCACAACAGTGACACAAATGCTCACAATCGGGGGAACAGATAAGGGGAGTAAAGGAGTATTTTACTACCATTTGTGACTGAAATACTCCCACTTTCTAATTTTAGGAAGTTTCTTCCCACCCTGTAAATTTACAATGGGTGGTACACATGTACAAAGTTGACAGTACCATGAGATGCTAGTAGCCATGGCACTACACAGGAACCCACTGGGGTGGGCACAGGAGTTGCTCACTGGCTGGTTAGAAGGACTGTTGCAACATGACAGTGTTAAAAATAAGGTCACAGTACAACTCCACAGCAGTTTTAGACAGTCAGCGACTGCAGACATCCAGTGGGATTGAGACTTGGTTTAGATGTTGGGGGTATAAGATGGGTCAGTGGATGACGGTACTACCGTTTGGATGAAAATACTACCAGGTGTAAAAAGGTAGTAGTAAACAAGAGTCCTAAAAATTATCTGGACCACTGCTCACAGTTATTGGCAACAAAGATTATTATGCGCTAAAGTAATAAATAGGCTCACTGTGGCACTAAACAAGGCCTATAGACTCCTAATTGGTGCACCATGCCTCACCCATACCTGTGATGTTTATATGCAGGCTGGGTGGTTCAACTTGCATGGGAGAATTAAATACCACTACTGCCTACTTGCCAAAAAGATTTTCCTTGGACTCATGCCTTCAGGATTAGGATGCTTACTTCACAAATCCCCCAAGACCCAACATACGTGCACCTCATCTTCCGCACTCCTACTAGTCCCGATGTGCCGGACCGCCCAATACCAACGCTCCTTTTGTATCAAAGCACCATACTGCTTAAATGGCCTCCACAATGGTTTGGCTAACCTTACTAGTCTTGGTGAATTCAAACACAAACTTCGCCAGCACATCCTAACTGAAAACTCCTGTGATTGCACCACTTAACATCATTGTCCCTCTTCCCGGGACCTGTCCCCCGCCCCCCCCCCACCGTTCTTCCACTGTTCTCTCTACTTGTCTTGCCTCTCACTCCTCTCCCTTCTTGCCCTCCCATTCCCCCGCCCACTGTCTTCCTTGCTTTTTTGTCCCTTACTATCCTAAGCTGCTACTTGACAATGCCGCCTGAGTGTCTCCCCTTCCTTGATCTGGCGCCCTCCTAATTCCCTTCCCCTCTCACTCCCTGCCTTGAATCACGTGCTAAACTGATGTGTATTTATTTGCTGTTCTCTTATTCTGTATTTTGTAATACAAATTGCTTAACTGTTTGTGAAACCAGTTTGTTTTCCATTATGGATCTGTACCCCCCATTGACATGGAACCTTTGTAAATGAGCTGCTTGGCGCTCAAAGATACTTATAATCCTAGACTGAATAAATAAAATAAATAAATAAAAAAATGTTACTTCAACAAAGCAGCAATTTTGAATACCCAAGTATCACTCTGACTGCCCAGTTTGCTGTCTGCCTAGTCAATCCTCACACGCATGATCTGGCAGCTTTAATGACTCACTAGTAATGGCACAGCTTACAACAATCAAGTTAGCAACATCTCCAGGAGTTAGCAAAAGTTTTTTCATAACCTGCTTGAATCTTGCTGGTGTGTCACTTGCTGTATCCACAACAATCATCAAATAGCTAAATGACAAGTTTTAGGCAGAGCTGCAACACACCCTGGCTTGGCTGATCACTCACATACCCAGTACAGTAGTGAGAGTCAATCTGCTCCCCAAATCACACCACCTCTTCAAAAAAATGATGCTCTGCTGCTGTCCTGGTTTTTGTTGCTGATAACAGTCTTTCTCTCAGGACAGCAGCATGGAGGAGTCAATCTGAATTTGCCAGTAGAATCAGAGATTTTTGCCTCAGGGCTCCGTCACACACAGACCCCCTCCGTTTGTACTTGCCCCCAGTAATCGTACTTGCCCTCACCACTCACCGCCCCCCACCTGTTTGTAGCATCAGGCAGCTTTTTAGCAAACTTCCAGCAGCAGGACCTGGTGATCTCTTGAGGCACTAAGTCACTGTGAGCAGCAAAGTGAGCACCGGTAGCACGTCTGCCCCCCCGGCCTTCAGTACTTACCAGGCCTTCAGTGACTTTGTTTTTCTGGACTCGCCGCTCCTCTCTGGATCAGTCCTCCCTCTCCTTCTCCAAGGATCGGAACGGTCACAGCACGACTCCACAGCACAGACTTCACTCTTGAAGACAGTACTACTACCCCACTTAAGCCTGCTACACGGAGATAGCACCAACAAGAAATGGAGTTCCCTCACGTACCACTGGCTTGTTCTTGGAAACAGCTCCTGTTCTCACATGGTTTCATCTTTGGGAGCTCACTTTGGCGGTGTTTTGGCACTTTTTGGCGGCACTTGGTGATGGCCCCTAGTAGCAATCAGGGAAACAGCTGCTTATTTCTTTAAAATGGCAAGGCACCCAGTGGGCACACAACTGGGACACTTTCACCCACCCGAAGTGAAATCCACCTGCATTTGGCGGGTGGGTGCCAATTTTGGACCCTGAACATTACAGCAGAAGACTCAGTTTACAGAACGGGGGAATCATCTGCTCACTCGCTAAGTGAGCTAAAAAAAATGGCAGTAATTTCAAATTCCGTGCCCAATGAGGAAGCAGAATGGGCACAAGGATACTTGTTTGGGCTGGCACTCATTATTTCCTGGGCATCTATTGTAAGTTAACGTATCCCCCGGCAAGGGTACCAGCCAATCAGATGCCAGGAAATAAAAGGCCCATTTTCCAAGAGAACTTAAACAGCTCCTGACACCACCAGAAAAACAAAAAATGTGAGATTTAGATGCAATCCAGTTTATATGTCATATATTTTCTATAATTCTTTTGTTTTTTTTTTCTTTATTACGGAGGACAGTTGTATGCAAAAGGATTACTGTCCCTTAGACTTTATCTGCTTTTCCTGCTTGCCTATACCTGCCATCATTATCCCGTTTATGACATCATAATTATCTCCACAACAACAGCTTGTGATGTCATAAACAAAACTGTGATGTCAGGTGTAGGCAAGCGGCCAAAACAGAAACATAGAAACATAGAGTTGACAGCAGATAAGGACCGCAAGGCCCATCTAGTCTGCCCATTTTTTCTACTTTATGAATGTGTCATACATTTAATCTGTCAATGGCCTATCTATTCACACTCATCTGTATTGCTCCCTTATGCCTATCCCATGCCTGTTTGAAGCCCTGCACTGTATTAATATCCACCACTTCCTGAGGTAGGTCGTTCCATGCATCTACCACCTTTTCTGTGAAAAAGAACATCCTCACATTACCCCTTAATCGGCCTCCCTCTAATCTCATGCTGTGTCCTCTTGTCCTGCTATTTTTCTTACATTGAAACATGTTAGACTCTTTCACCTTGTTAATGCCCTTAAGATGTTTGAATGTTTCAATCATTTCACCTCTCTTCCTCCTTTGCTCTAGGGTATACATATTGAGCTCTGTTAATCTGTCCTCATGTTTTCTGATGCAGTCCCTGCACCATTTTGGTTGCCCTTCTCTGGACTGCCTCTATTTTGTTAATGTCCTTGTGCAGGTGCGGCCTCCAGTACTGCACACAGTACTCCAGATGGGGCCTAACCAGTGTCTTGTAAAGGGGGATTATTACCTCCCTCTTACGACTGGTGACACCCCTACTAATCCACCCCAACATCCCTCTAGCCCTACCTACTGCTTTAGAGGTCTGCTTGGATGATTTCAGGTCACCTGTGATGATGATGCCCAAGTCTCTTTCTTCAGACTTTGGCACACTTACCCCTCAAGCAGCTATTCTCCTTCTGTTTCCTAAACAGATTAACCATAAACCACAAAAATACCTACTTAATATACTCCTTACTGCTGCTAAAAAATGCATAGCCAGGCTCTGGCGGAGCCCAGAAGCCCCCACCATGACCTCTTGGGAGAACACAGTTTATGATGTCTACAAGATGGAGACCTTCACGGCCTGCCCCCAGGATAGAACACAGATAATCCAAACATACTGGACCCCCTTGGTTCTTGCAAATTGTGCAGACCAGATCAGATTTGACTCCTTGAGAGGGAGGTGATGGATTTTGCTGCTCCTCCTCCTCATGGGAGCGCCACTCCATTTATTTAACCTAATGGATAGTTTATAGGCTCGGATCTTAGACCTGATTTTTTGGCTATAATGCTCATTAATTAATGTAGTGACAATAACATAAGTATTCACCTATAATATCGATTGTAAGGCCAGAATTAATGTGAAGAAAAGTGCTTTTAATACAAATGTATGTATTGACTGTTGACCGAACTGAAAATGAGAAATTAAAAAGTAAAAAAAAAAGTCTCTTTCTTCCCTTGTGCTTGCCAGCAAGTCCCCTCCCAACTTATAGATGGCTTCAGGGTTTCTCTTACCTATGTACATGATCTTACACTTTTTGCGTCAAACCCCAGTTGCCACTCTTCTGACCATTTTGACAGTTTATCCAGATCTCTTCTCATTTTGCCCACCCCATTTGGATCATCTACTCTGTTGTAGATCTTGGTGCCACCTGCAAACAGACAAACTTTACCCTCCAGTCCATCTGCAGTGTCACGAAGACGTTGAAGAGGACTGACCCCAGGACTGATCCCTGAGGTACTCCACTTGTGACTTGCATCTCTTCTGACTGTATACCATTTACCACCACTCTCTGTGTTCTGCCCGCCAACCAGTTTGCCACCCAGTTGACCAACATCTGACTCCACCCTGAGCCTACCCAACTTATTAATCAATATTCTATGTGGAACAGTATCGAAAGCTTTGCTGAAGTCGAGGTAGGAGACATCAACTGCATCCCCTTGGTCCACCGCTCTGGTTACCCAGTCAAAGAAATCTATGAGATGAGAAAAGGCAGGGATCCTGTTTACATGCAAATGTTCTTAGTAATACAGAAGAACGAGTGGGAATTACAGAAAAAACATGAAATACAAGCTGAACTATGTTCAACTCCGAATATTACATTTATATTTAAAGTTGTCATAACAGCATCAAGGGCTCTTTAAGCCTCTGATTCTCTCTATATTTATGTGATCACTGAAAATGAGATTTTGGGATAAACTCACAGTCCCCATTGCAGTAGAGACTCGTTCAGAAACCTCCCCCATATAAAGGGGAAAGGAGATTTGGCGCAGGGCCTCCTCCCAACTACGCTGCCCACGGTTTGGATGCCCCTCTCCTGGGCGCAGAGTGCTGACACGCTGCGGGAAGGGAGGATGCTGTGTCTGGCGGGGGTCGGACAGATGCGGAGGGCTGCACATGCAGGGGTAAAAGGCTCCGCCGCTGGCCCTGTCCTCTTGCCTCCAGTCTCACCGGCCACCTGCATCTGGAATCGTTATGGGTTCTGGCATGCCAGCAACAGCCTGCGGGCTTCCTAGGCGGCCTTGCAGCTAAATCTGCCTACACGACAAATCACCTCGCCTTCCCGGTCCTGGCCCATTTTGGCTAGCCTTTTGAAGTTGTAGCTTCTGTTTTCTTGGTTGTGGTATGTGCGGGGCTCCAATTTTTGTGCGACCTCTGTTTTACGGCCTCCACAAGGAGGCAGTCCCATTGTGTGGCACAGGGCTCCTATCCTGGCGTTCTCCCAAAGAAATCTAGAGGAGATTCTCCAGCAGGCCAGGGCTTTGGCGGAGGCAAATGGGGGTGCAGTATGGCTTGAGTAGGTGCTTCATGTGGGCCAGCCTGGCCAGAATTTTGGGTGGCCTAGTGGGCCTTTAACCGGGGCACGTCCAGGGGTGTGAGCTACGGCCAGAGGCCTGGGGACAGGGGTGGCTGGGTTAGGGGCAAGCAGAATCGGCTGCCCCCTGCCTTTTTCACTTCTGTGGGATCAGAGCATGCTTATGCTATGGGCATGTGTCCTGCTGACCAGAATCCCGGTCCCTCAGGCCTCCCCCTTGGGGTCCCCCTGCTGGACCCTGCCTCCTCCCTTCCTCCGGGTCCTGGTTTTCTGATTGTGCCCCCTGCCTCCCAGGCCAATGCTCCTCCCGGGTCTCCCTTGATTTGCAGCTCCCTGGCCCCCTTGCCTCCAGCTGGGCCTCCCCCGGCCGGCCTGCCCAGCTCGGCAGCAGGCTCCCAGAAGTCCATCCTTAAAGCCGGAGCTCAGAAAAGGAATGCAGTGGAGGTGGACCTGGTTTCCAAGCGGTTTGCAGCAGATCTGGAGTCCAGCAATCCTGTTGGGGAGTACTCTATTTATTCCTTGGGGGAGTGGTCGTTTGCAGGGGAGGAAGTTGTTGGTCATTGAACAGTAGCAAGCCTGCCCGAGCTGGTAGGGGATGGAGTATCCAGGAGGGAAAGGGGTGAGATTGGGGAAGGGGTGGAGAAAGGGCAGGAGGTAGAACCCTAGAAGATACTCCTGCATGGAGCAGGGAGCTAGCAGGCAGGGTTGATAGGGTATCAACGAACATGGCAGTTCTCCAGGGCATGTTCACGGACATGCTGGGAGCAGTAGCCAACCTTTGTACTAAGGAGCCAATCAGGGTTCCCCCTGGGGTGGAGGTAGGGGTGGTCGAAAGCTCGGCTGGACCCGTGACACCCCACCCCCTGCCGAGAGAGCAGCTGGGGACTGGACAGGAAGTAGTAGTGCAGGGACAGAGCAGCAGCCCAGTGGTGGCTCAGCCTGTGGGGGGAGGGATGAGGTGCCTGGGGCGTCGGTAGCAACCCCTGAGGCTAACGAACTTGGCAATGACCTGGCAGCCACAGTGAAGCTGCTGATGGCAGAGGTACAAGAGATGAGGTCTGGGACCACTTCATGTGACCCAGGGTCGCTGGCAGCCCATGTGCTGTTGTCCCTGAAGGAGAGAGTCTGGAAGAAAAAGTACATTGATATCTTTTCTCTGTTATATGGAGAAGAGGAGAGGAGATTAAAGAAGGAGAGAAAGATGGAGATGGGAAGAAGGAGAAAAAAGAGAGCAAGGTAAAAAAAGATATATTGACATGGATAGCATCATTCAACATTCTGGCCACGGTACTGTTAGAGAAGGAGACTGGGGAGGCAGTGGGGTTGATAAAATACCAGGACCAAAGCATCACTCCTTTGGGGGTGATGCTTGGTTCGGTTATGATGAGAAATTCAGGAAGAGGATGGCTTCAGACCCCATGGTAAAATGGAGCAGAATGCAGACCTTTTTATATCTGGAGCGGATGTGCCCTAGGCACCTCTTTCTCGGGCTGCAGGTCCTTGGGTCTCCCTCTGGGGGGGGGGAGTATAAAGGAGGGGGAGTGATGAAAAATGAGGGTAGCTGCTGGTGGTATAACAAGACAGCATGCCCCTTTCACAGCAACTGCAAGTACAAACACATTTGCCAAAGCTGTGGGGGTGCACATCTAGGGATGAAATGCAACAAAAGAAGCAAGGGTAGCAGCTATAGCAGTGGCTCCACCTTGAATGGAGCTGGAAAAGGCCCCTTCTCCAATTAGGTTGGGGGCCATGCTCCCTTGGCTAAGAAGCAACCCAAATAGAGTAGTAGCAGGGGAATTGTGGAAAAGGTTTTGTAAAGGTTTCAAGATACAATATCAGGGCTCACAGGTCGCACGTGAAGCAAACCTAAAATCAGCCATGGAAAAATCAGATATATTGGTGGAAAGATATAGAAGGAGGTGGGACTGGGGAGGATAACTGGGTCATTTCCCATACCTCCCCTGGATAACTTGCGAGTCTCTCCGCTGGGTCTGGTACCAAAGAAGAACCCTGGAGAGTTCCGCCTCATTCACCACCTCTCTTATCTGCGGGGGAATTCAGTAAATGACCAGACAGACCTAGAGCTAACCTCCACAGCATACACGTCACTTGACGTAGCGGTATGGTGGGTGCAAGACTGTGGTCTGGGGGCCCTTAAGGCAAAAGGCAGATATTGTCGACTTTTAGCCTGATCCCAGTGCACGGATGACTTCTGCCTTTTGGGCATGAAGGTAAGGGGCAATATTACGTAGACAAGTGCATGCCGATGGGCTGTTCAGTCTCATGTTCCATCTTCGAGAAGTTCAGCACCTTCTTGAATTGGGTAATGTGCTCCTCCATGGGGTTGGAGTCCATTATACACTATTTGGATGACTTTCTTTTCATTGGGCCGACAGACTTGGACACCTGTGGCAGGGCTTTATCATAATTCAGAGTTCGGAGTGCCCCAGCTCAGGAAAAAACAGAAGGACCATGCAACCAGGCTCACATTCCTGGGGATTGAGCTGGATTCCAAAGCTGGAGTCTCTAGGCTGCCAATGGAGACGGTGCAGAAGCTGTTGGGTTTAGCCACAGAGGTCAAGAGGGTGAAGAAGGTCACCTTGCGGAAGCTATAGGAGCTGCATAGGCACCTGAGCTTCACCTGTAAGGTCATCCCCATGGGACACCCCTTCTCCAGGCATTTGGCCAGGGCCATGGTCGGAGTCCGCTCACCGCACCATTTCATCCGGGTGAGCAGAGGCATGAAAGCGGACTTGGAGACCTGGATAGAATGTGTGTCCTCCTTTAATGGGGTGGCCTTGTGGCAGTCACCAGCTGTCAGCAACCAGGAGCTAAAAATGTTTACGGATGCTGCAGGGGGGGGCATGGGTTAAGGATATACTGCCAAGACGAATGGTGCGCCACTGTGTGGCCGCAGTCATGGCATGACTCTGGGCTGACTAAGAACCTGACCTTCTCAGAGTTCTTCCCCATCATGGTCACCACTGAGGTCTGGGGTAAGAGATCGAAAAATAAGTTGGTGGTCTTTGAGTCTGACAACATGGGGTTGGTACAAGTGATCAACCAACAGTCTGCGAACTGTGACAAGGTAGGCCGTTTACTGAGGAAGTTTGTCCTGCAGTGTTTGAGATTGAATATCACATTCAGGGCAAAATGTGCCAGGAGTGGATAACAAAATTGCTGATGCACTCTCTCATTTCCAGTGGCACAGGTTCAGAATGCTGGCTCCCGAGGCCAAGGAACACCCCCTGGCCCTCCCCGCCTGGTTGAAAGACAGCTGGGCAGGATTTGGCAGGTAATATCCATGTCAGTTGTCTCTGGGACTTGGAGCACGTATAGCTGGGGAGTGTCACGATTTTTGGATTACTGTGGGGAGCAGGGAATAACTGACCCCTGGGGGGGGTGGCAGGGACTCTGCTGGGTTTCCTATGGGACCTAAAAAAAAAAGGGGGCGTCAAGAGTGTCGGCAGGTTCAGTGCTGGTGGGGACTGCATTTTTTGGCAAGCTGCTGGGGCATGGGAACATAATGCAGCAGTTTGCCGTAACAAAGTTCATGGAGGGTTGGGCGAGACAGTCCCCCTCAGTTGGCAATGCCATTTCCCTGCTGGGGTTAAGGGCACTGGTACACAGCATGGATGACCTTACAGGGGATAAGCATGAGTGCCTGCTTTTCCGGGCCACTTTCTGTCTGGCCTTTTTCGGGACCTTTCGGTTGAGCGAGTTGACGGCAGCCAACAAGGCTGACCAGCTCGGTGGCCTCAAGAGTCAGGATGTAGTGCTGCTGGAGGGTAGGCTAACTCTCTGGCTCCACAGGTCAAAGACAGACCAAAGAGATAGGGGGCACAGGTCACCCTGCGGGCTGCGGTATATGCTGATATCTGCCCAGTGCGTGCAGTGACTGAATTCTTAACAGTACGTCCCCTGGGGGAAGGCCAGCTGCTGATTCATGCAGACAGGGTGCCTCTGTCGAGACACCAGTTCAGCCGGGTTTTTAAAACATGCCTGAATGCTTGTGGGCAGGATCCAGGTAAGTCTGGCACCCACTCTTTCAGGATAGGTGCAGCTAGCACGGTGGCCAGTTTGGGCTTGGGCAAGTGTCAGATTAAAGAAATTGGGAGATGGTGGTCCAGAAGATACAAGGGCTATATCAGACCACTACAGACAAAATACTAACATATGTTTTCTTCCCTCCTCTTGTGCCCGTAGGAAAAAGGCGGCATAAGCAGGTGTGGATAGTGGGATCTTCTTATGTGTTTTGGGCCCGAAGAGGGCAGAGGAGAGGATATATAGGACGAATTTGAGGATACTAAAGGAAGATGCCACTATCCGATGGATTGGGGTGCGGTGCATGAGATGGGAACAACTGATGCCCTGCATCCAACTCAACAAAAAGAAGTTTGGCGTGCCTGATATCTTGGTGGTGCACGAAGGGGGAAATAACATGGGTTCCCAGGCCACACTGGAACTGATCATGTGGATAAAGCTGATTGGGCCACTCCGAGGACACTGCTGCCCCAGTGCAGGCTAGTATGGTCAGCGATTCTGCCGCGCCTGGTATGGCGCCATGACCATGTGCCCAAGGCCATTGACCGGGCCAGGGTAAAGCTCAATAATGAGGTGAGTAAGTTTGCCTGCTGCACAGGCGGCATAACCATTGTTCATGAGTAAATTGAAACTTCCTTCCTGGGGTTATACCACACAGATGGGGTATATCTATCTGACGTGGGGGTAGATATAACGAAACCATTCAGACCATGTTGGAAACCACAATTTATAAAGGGTAATGCGGTGGTAATTCATAATACGAGTTGGTGGGGGAGGGGTGACACAGGCAAGGTTTAGCAGTGTCCCCCCCGTGACGGTTGGGGGGGGCACCTCAGTGAGGTCTGGAGAGTGCGGTACCTCCATTCCCTGCTGGCCTTAAGCTGTGCGGCTGAAGGTCAGAGAGGCAGGAACAGGTGGGGGATCCCCACCCTGCCAGGGGTGGACAGGGTAAGGGACTTGGAGGAAGCTTATCCGCCTCTGCACATGCGGCTGAGGCGGAAGAGCTCCTCCAGGAGGCCAAGACACCCCCTTGGACATGGGGGTGGGCGTATGGAGTATGGGCCGGGATCTGAGGCCCGAAACGGGTGCTAATATAGTATTTATTGGGTGTATAAATTGGGGTACTGGGGGACTGCGGTTTCCTACATGTGTAAATATTTGATGTTAAATGTACAAGCAATGTGTGTGTATGGATATGTAAAAACCTGAAATTGAAAATGTATTATGATGAATGTATTGTGATGAAATTATTGATTTTCAAGTAAAGTAAAGTTGTTCTGCTGCCTTTTTAACCAAGGAATTGGTGTGCGTTGTAACATGGCCCAAAAAAAGGAACGATAAACAAGAAATGTGATAGGAGGAACAGCGTCAGGTGGTACATGAGCAACACGGCATTATGAGACAATAATGCCGTGTTGCTCCTGTACTGCAGAAAATAGCCACAGGAGGAAAAAGAGCAGCACATAAAAGATGAAAAGAGAAGACACAGAAGTGACTAAAAGCAAAACAAAATGGTTATATTAAATGCATGCTGAAAATAGAAAATAGAGTTAAAAATCTACGTTTCGACCTTAGGTCTTCTTCAGGAAATATCTAAAAGAGAAAAAAAAACAAGTTAGTGTAGAGGAAGGGTAACATGAGAGAGAGATATATATGTGGAGAAAGAAGAAAGGGAAGGCTCAGGGAGAAGAAGTGATAAATGGTAAGATTAAGAGAGAATCCATGAAACAAAAAGGTGATGATGGGAAAGATACAGCATAATGGGAGTGAAAGAACTGGGGAAGTTCCCAGGTGGAGACTAATTCACAGGGCCTAGTAAGAAGGCTGAAAGTTGACAAATGTGTAGGAAGGAGACAGAAGTGACTAAGTTGAGAACTAGCAAGGACGTACACAAGAGGAGTAGTAGGACAAGTGATAGGGAGGGACTGGTAGAAAAGATAGCATGAGGCAAGTCAAAAACGTAGAGAGGGAGAGAAAGAGAGGAATGAGTTGTGAATGTAGAGAAAAAGCAGAGGGACAAAAGTAGGGAGTGGAAAGCAACGCGACTATAGCACCCAGCAGGGCCGCAGTAATGGGGGGGGGGAAGTTGTCCGGGGCCCCAAGCTCAGGAGGGGCCCACCTGAGGAGTTGGCATTACCCTTGGCATTAGCTGGTTTGGGAAACGGGCCCATTTCGATTGACTTGTCCTGGGCCCCAAAATTCATAGCTGCAGCCCTGGCACCCAGGACACTGAGAAGACAGGCAGCTGTAGGAGCACTAGCGAGTGAGACAGGATGGAAGGGACCGGAACGTGGAGAAGCACCAGCAGCATCCGGAAACTAATTGCATGGTAGCAATTTCATGGTATATGGTACCATGAAAGTTAACTATCCAGCGGGATCCACAAATGGAGAAGAGAGAAGAGACACCCGGGAAGTGTGAGTAGTGTAAATAGTACAGAAAAACAAAGCGAATATCAGGAGTGAAAGAGCAGTAGGAAGCATTAGCAAAGCACATCAGCTGTATGCAAATGAGTGACAGAGGTACATGCTGATGCACTGAAAGAGCAAAGTAACGGTCATCTCACGGAGTATACCAAATGAACAGCCGCTCAGAAAGTCACAAAATGTTGGTCGATCATTAGGAAAGTGATAATGGTAGTGGTATAAGAAAGTGAAAAAACACTATATATATATATATATATGTGTAACAGGTTCATTCACAGTTCTAAAAGTAACAGCAAAAATAACTGATTACCTCTATTGGTGTCATTGTGTGGTATATAACAGTAGCAGAAACATATTTCTGAGATGAAGTAGTGCATACACCCATGTTACAAGCGCATTAATCCTCCTCCGGTTGCATTCTAATGGGAGTTAATGCATGGATTGGTTCCATTCGCATACCAGCGGCCCCGCCTCGCGCCACAACGGTCCCAACCATGCATTAACTCTCCATTATGAAATGGGCAACAGAATTCAGACATCCTGATTGGTCCATACCTGTGTGATATTCCTTCTTACGCACAGGAAAAAGGACCAGCAGTGCCCTGTGGGCACTGATCCTAGTAAATATACCAGTTAGAATGCTGGCAAATTGAAAATCAGCCATCTGCAAATATTCAGATGCCCATTTCATAAATATTTACAGTATTGTTTAAACTGACTGCATGATTTAAAAAGCAAAAAAAGCCCTCCACCGAGAAGCTGTCTACCAACCGGCCGCCGGCTCACTCGCTTCTGCCAACCTCCAAGCAGCTGTCCGCCGAGCAGCTGTCTCCCAACCTGCCGCCGGCTCACTCGCTTCTGCCAACTGCCGAGCACCTGTCTCCCAATCTACCGCTGTGTTACCCCTGCCTATCACCTTCTACACTCTCACCATCCCTAGGTACTAACTGGAAACAAGATTTCTAGGCTCTGCCTCTTCTGTGATAAATGTAAATAAATGGTACCGTCGAGACACAGAGGAGCCATAAACTGATGACGAGCACTGTTTTTTCTGCCGACATGTTCTGTGGAATAAACTAGTTTTTACCCGATATTTTTGAAGTGTTTAAATCTCGCATTCCTCTCATTCTCAAAATAAATCTGCACCGATCCTCCTCCTCACTCGCTTCAGGGGGTGCCATGACAACTCATAGGGAAAATATAAGTAAGGATGCCTTAGCAGGTCAAAACTACCAAGTCAAAAGTCCTCAACTCAAAGGAAAAAACAGGCGGAGGAACTATTTTGTTAAAATGTAAGACAAATATTTAATAATTTCACTATGAAATACTGTTAATTTTACTTATGACATGCATTTATATTTTACATAACCATTTCATAAGCGCAATAAGCCCCTCCAGGGTGTGCGTTAGACACTTTAACACATGGCTAGGAGGCTGTACGCACTCGGCCAGTGGCCTCGTGCCTCACTACGCCTCCTAGCCGTGTGTTAAAGTCTCTAACGCACACCCTGTCGTGGCTTATCGCTTACTTAGATGCCACCTTCATCGGTGATTACTGCTTACGTGTAGCATACACCGCCCCTTGCTCAAGAAGTGTGAAAAATGAATACAGTATATGCAGATTAAACAAGAACAAATCACATTTTCAGTATAAACATTTTTTGATAAAACATGAATTGCCATTAGGAGACATAAAAAATATATATATTTATTGTAGTACACTACACAGAAAAAAATAAGTATTTCCTAATTTATGTTCAACTGAGCAAGAAAATAAAGCCGGGAAATAAAGAATTAAGTATAATTAAACATTTGTAAACAAACTGTTACAGCTCTCAACGCCCCTCCCACTGCTCGCGCAACATCCTTCCGGCAGCCACAGGACATTGACCTGCTGGGCGATGGCGCGTGACGTCACACTGCGTGCGTGCATCGGGACTAAAAGCACGACGGCACTACGCCGCGAGACAGAGACAGAGGTCGTTGCTGTGATCCCGAGGCAGGGAAAGAGCAGAAGCAGAAAAGAACAGCAGCGCCAGTGATTGAGCAGGCGGGGTCGGACGAAACGACACCATGGTCGGGCGGCGGGCTTTGGCGGTCGGGCTACTGACTGGGATGCTGGCGGCTGTGTTTCTGAGTGGAGCAGCGAACGCCACGACAGGTGAATGGGCGGTTAGGCACGGCGCAGTCTGTGGGGAAGGGTATCTGGGGTGGAGGGGCAGTCTATGGGGAGGGTGTCTGAGGGTGAAAGGGTAGTCTGTGGGAGGGTCTCTAGGGTGACGGCATCTCTGGGGTAGGCTGTCTGGGCGTGAGAAGCGCAGTCAGTGGGAGGCTGTTTGGGGTGTGGGGCAGTGTGTGGGAGCATGTGTAGGGTCGTCTGTGGGGAGGGTGTCTAGGGGTGAGGGGTGGCCTGTGGGGGGCAAGGGGCAGTCTGTAGGGAGGGTGTCTGAGGGTGAGGGACAGTCTATGGAGAGGTTTTCTGGAGTGCAGGGCTGTCTGATGCAGATGTAGCATGATGGTGGTCAAGACCCAGCATAATAGATACGGGGTGCTGGGGAAACTTTGTATGATGAGTACTGGTTGCTTGAGGGATGCAGTGTGATGGGTACAGGAGGTGGGGGAGACACAGCATGATGGGTATGAGAGGGTTTGGGAAACACTGCACGATGGTTCGAGAGGGCTGGGAGATGCAGCATGATAGGTACTTGAGGTTGATGAGACATAACATGATGGGTACAAGGGCTTGAGAGACATGACATAAGTAGGAGGCACTGGGGAGACACAGTATGATGGCTAAGGGGCCTTAAGAGATGCCGCATGATGGGTATGGGGCACTGGGGAGCCACAGTATGGGTCCGTGGACTTGGGAGATGTAACATGATAGGTACGGGGGCTTGAGAAATGCAGTATGAGGGGTATGGAGGGATGGGGAGACAGTATGGGGTATAGAGGGAGTGAGTTAGTTGGGTGGTACAGCGGGAGGACTGGGGAAACGCAGTATGATAGGTATGAGAGTTCAGTGCTAAGCATCCATAATCTGCATAGCCTTGGATAGACATCCTAAACAATTACATTTTATTATGAAGGAGGTCAAATTATACAAGTATCACCATTCTGCCTTGAGAAAATTGATTATTTTGCAGATTGCCTGATGGACCTGGAAGAGCAGCAGCATTGTAAAGAAATGGCATATTACATTTAATATTGTCCCCATTGCTAGCTGGTCTGATCCTGTTTAGGTGACTGCCTGTATAGCAATGTTGCCCTCTAGCCATTTAGCTACCGAAGGCAGATCTACGCACTGTTATGGAGTGACATTAATGGACTGTCTTTCAAATGCCTTGTGTGTGTGTGTATGTATGTATATGAGACCTAACCAGTTTTGGGAGGCACCGAATGTTCTACAGTTCTAGGTAACCTGTACTCTAGACTGCTGCGAACAGTCTCGTATGGTGGAAGGAAGCCTTCAGAAGTGTCCTACTAGAATGTCTTGTCATACTGTTGTAAAGTGTATTGAGTAACTTGTCAGAATCCAGGACATCTCTGAAGGTATCATGTTAGATCCACTGATTCTAGGGTGTCAAAAATAACTTTTTTTGTGGGGGAGGGTGGGGATCTTAGCAGATTTTTGTAATACTGGTGCTGCCCTAGGGTTGATGTGTGTGCTAGTCACATGACCTGAGGTTTTTGCTCCACAGGGTTCTAAGAATAACCAACCTTTCTGAATGCAGTGGGGACTTGAATGCTGTGCAACACCCAAGTTTCACTTTTTACCGGGGGTTGTGTCTCCATTTTGTCACATGTCTAGGAGTCGGACCTTGGGGAGGAAACACTTAGCAACTTTTTGATATTTAATTTTTGCTGAGTTGGAATAATGCTTGGGGTCATTCCAAAGACCAGCTGCTTTTTATTTTGGGGTGGGGGGGTTACAAAACCAGGGTAGTCAAACTAAGATGCAATGATTCATTTTCAGTGGGACCCTTCTGCCCTATTTTACAGGTAGGGCAGCAGCACAGGGAGACCAAGCAATTTCAGGAGTCTGAATCAAATTTTATAGCCTTTATCTAGCAGGGCTAATGTCTGGGGAAAAATCCATCAACTCCACTGACCTTCGACTGCCCCGGCTGGTGTACTTACTAGAATAGTACCTCCTCCAGCAGGGTTTGTTTAAAGGGACACAGTCGACCTTTCTAATTCTTGCATCATGTTATTTCTAGTTTTAAAACGTGCATTTTACGATTGTTTTTCTTCTGCAAGATTCATTGATGTTGCTGGTTATTTTATCTGCCTTCCCTCTTCGTATAACTGAAATGTGTACAAATAGTATTGTTACAGCCAGTCTTGTTTTGTTTCAAATCCTTGATCCACTCTTACAGCATACCTCTGAACATTATGAACACCCCAAACCGTGCAGCCACTCATGATGCACTGTATCCTTTCCTCCTTCTGCATAATGAGTGACTAAACTGTTATTTGGTGGGGTTGGGGGCCCAAGTCCAGGAAAGATACAGCGGGAGTTGATCAAGTAATGTAAACAAACATGTTTTTGTGTTGTAACACTTATGGTGTTCAGTCTGTTTTTTCACTTAACAACAACAAAAAAAAGGTTCCGGGGGGGGAGGGGGACTCATCAGCAGTGTCTACGGAATGTGAACAGTCATTTCATAGCACACTGTTTTTAAATTGGGGAGACACTGAGGCCTAAGTGGGTTGACAGTGCCTGTTTTAAAGGAAAAAAATTGGCTGACATGATGCGTCTACCAGTATTTGGCCAACGCCATTTTTTGGATGCAGGACATACTTACTGCTCAGGGTCGCTTACTGATTCAGTGGCCATTGCCACTTATGAGATTAAAATATGGGTCTCTGCCACGCTGGCGACCCAAGTTTAGAGGCGAACTTGGGCCACCAGGGGTCGGGGGGGGAAGACTGGGGGATGATTGTAGTGGCCACTGGGCTGCCCTCCTCTCCCAGATTGGGGAAGAGAGTCTCCTCGCTCTCGGCTGACACCCAGCGGAGGACAGATGTCTGAGCAAAGAAGGTCCGGGAGACTAACGTCTAGAGGGTGGAAGGAACACGTGGTTTCCTGGAGTGTGAGCGTGCCTCCACACACATGCACTTGCTTGTGCATGTTGCTGTTTCGGGCAGGACAGGAGAAAACCACAGAAAACCTGTCTCCTCATGGATGGATGTGACTGCCCCTGACACCCTGGAACCCTGCTCCTTATCAATCCTCCGGAGGTGACAGGGTTGGGGCTGGAGGGGTCTGATGACATGCATAGATGGCCGTGTGGCCACGGGGAGTAAATGCCGTATATAAATATAGAAACCTTGGGTCTCCTGGCTTACTAAACACCAGTGCATTTAACCATCAGTTAGACTTGCCCATTGTCTGCCACTTTGGAGACTGGAGATCGTATGCAAGCCCCTGAATTTACATTTGTGTGTGGAGTTGTCATGCAGGGGATGTGCTTAACTCCAGGGCAGTGGAACACTGGTCATTTGGCATTCATGTGCCCTATGCATGGCAACCAAGGTGCAGCATTCCATCTGCTGCATTAGCCGAGATGACCCGTCATTGGAGAGGGGAGAAATGCAGTTTTAAATGGCATAGGTGGCACAGGGAGGTTGTGACTTGGTTGACACATCAGGGATCAAATCTGGTACTGGCTAACTGATCAAGCTCAGTATTCCATTCACCATCCTGTGTAGATTGGTATCCCAATCCCCCCAGTTGGTATCTGTAGTTGGTTGTGTGTGTGAGTGGTGTCCACTGAATATAGGGATGGAAAATGAGTGACCATCAAAACGGTGACTCGTATTCAGTGCTGTCCCCATGGGCTGTCCCACAAGGGTAGCATCCCTTCATGAAGGTGAGTGCGGGGAAGGGTGACCAGAAGGGGGAGGGATAGGGAAGGGGTTTGTAGGGGAGTGGTGTGCTTGCTGCAGCTGAGCTAGCTGTGTGATGTGGTGTGGGTGACTGGGTCTGGCGCAGCAGGTACTGGCTGGGGACCAGGAGACAATATTTTGCCGCTGCCTGCCTTTATTTTTTTGTGCCACAGACTGGAGTATAGCCCCATCCGCGACATGCACCTCTCTGGAGTTGGCAATCTATAGTTTTTGCGGGGGGAGGGGGTGCGGGGCGCAAAAACACTTAGTGGTGTTGCTGGATTTTGGGTTGCCGGCATGTGTATATCGCTGATTTGCCTTTCAGCGATATACACTCGCCATAATAGCAGTCGCTATTTTGCGACAGGTCGGCAACATTCCAAGTTGGCGCTCTAATGGCTCAGTGCCAGAATGCTGGTGCGTTCAGAGGGTGGACTCATAAAGGAGTGCATTATCCGATTTCTGTCAAAGTCCTGGAAATGCCGGAAGAGTTCACCACATTTCTAATAGGGCCAGTGATTTTGCGTTGTCGGTGCTAACATACTAACAATACTAAAAGCCAGCAGAATCGGCGTTATGGTCTGTCGTGTCTGCTTGGTAGCCAGCCACCTAATGGGTGCTCTCTTCCCTGCCCCCCCACCTCCAGAGAGGGTCTTTTCCGGCTTCAGTTTCCCCTTGTACCTGTCCCACCCCTTCTTGAAGCCCTCCACTGTGCCATCTTCCACCAGACTCCTGGGCAGTGCATTCCATGGCTCCACCACCCTCTCAGTGAAGTAGTGTATCCTATGTCTCTCCCCCTGTAATTTCCCTCCTCCAGCTTCCACTCGTGCCCCCTGGTTGTTGCCCCTTCTTTAGCCTGAACATCTCCTTTGGCTGTGCCCTTATTTATTCCTTTTACATATTTGAAGACTCCTATCATGTCCCCTGTCTCCCTCTTCGCTCCTCCAGTGTGTACAGCCCAAGCTCTTCCGGTCTCTCCTCATGGGCCCCCCCATGCCCTGAATCATCCTGGTTGCCCTCCTCTGGACCCTCTCCAGCAGTGCTATGTCCTTCTTAAGGTGAGGTCTCCAGAACTGCACACAGTACTCGAGATGCGGCCTGACCAAGGCATTGTACAGAGGGAGGATCACCTCCCTCCTCCTGGAGGTAATCCCCCCCTGGCTGTGCAGCCTAGTATTCTGTTTGGTTTTGCTGCGGTTCTTCTGCAGTTTTCAGTGTTATTCATTTTGATGTCTATCACCATCCCTAGATCCCTCTCACCTGATGTGGCTTGAAGTATGACCCCCCCCCCCCAGAGTGTGTACATGGCCTGGGTTTCTGACCCCCCAGATGCAGCACCTTACATTTCCCTGCATTAAACTTCAATCCCCACCTCCTTGACCACCCCTCCAGGGTGTCCAGGTTCCCCTAGATTGCCTCTCTCCCTTCCTCCCTGTCCGCCAGTGCTCCCAGTTTTGAGTCATCCGCAAAGAGACTCTGCCTACTCTTGACTCCCCTCCCTATGTCCGAGACCTAGGCATTGAACAGGAGTGGCCCCAATACTGAACCTTAGGGGACCCCACTGATGACCCTTCTGGGGGAGAAGACTATCCCACCAACCACTACCCTCTGTATTCGCCCCGTAAGCCAATTTTCTACCCACCTGAGCAACTGCCTCCACCCCCATCTTGCCCCTTCCCCAGCTTTGTTAGCAGGCCATTGTGGGGTACTGTCTCGAACTGATAAAACGGAATTTGTCATTTTTAAAAAGCACTTGGGAGTCAATTTTTCATGAAACATTCCAGTTTGCACCAGCTTTGGGGCGCCCTCCATTTTAAGCCAATTTTTTTTTTTTTTTTTTACAAAATCTGCTGATTTGCCCTTAGTTGGTGGAGAAAACTACCTTCAGTTTGCCACACACAACTGTCCATTTTTGAAAACGAAAATCATTGGCTGTATTCTAATATCTTCCTGTTCTGTAATGCAGACAGCCAGTAAATCAGTCAATATACAGTACAGCATTGCACAACTCAACTGCTTCAAGTGTTTTTGACTCGTACTTGGCATCTAATGATTTTATTCAAAATGAATCAAAATTTTCTCCTTGGTAATCTAATGGCTGTTGCATCTCATTTTTAGAGACTGCAGGCTTTTTCAAAGCTTATCAAATGTTTTTTAAATCCTTGCTCAGTGTGTCTTTCTGCTATGGTGACCCTTAAAATTAAAAAAGCCATTCCAGCTGTTGTAACCACAGTCCCAAGGAGGAACCTTGGGCGGGGCTGAAGCATTTGTCTCCGAAACCACCACTGAAGTGTTGCAGGTACCCACATAAGTGCCCCATGGTGGAGGGCCTAACTGGATCTGTAAACCTTCCTATTACTTTACAATGTAAATTAACGCTGGATAAAGGTACCTAAGTGAGTGAGTTCAGAGAGGAGTGTGAAGTGAGATGAGCAGAGATTTGAAGAGCTAGTGGAGCCAAAACAGGCAGACAGGAAAAATAACATTTTATGAAGCAGTCAGTTGTAACATTTTATTCCTGTAGTACTTTTCTTTTTCATTAGAAAACCTTCTGTGTGATGAGACTGTGATGCATGTGTGAAACAGTTCTTAGCACCCTGGAGGGGTGGTCAAGGAGGTGGGGATTGAAGTTTAATGCAGGGAGATGTAAGGTGCTGCATCTGGGGGTCAGAAACCCAGGCCATGTATACACTCGGGGGTCATACTCAAACCACATCAGAACAATTCTTGGAGGCAGTATAGCGCAGTGGTCTAAGGCTCTGAGCTGCAAATTTGGTGACATCCAGCAGGCCAGACCTGGGTTTGAATCCCACAGCTTCCACTTGCATACTGTGTGACCCTGAGCAAGTCACTTAACCTCCTTGTGCTCCCAGGTCGCTCCTGTAAAAAAGCTTTCAGCTTAGTGTGCTATACCTGGTTAAACAACTAAAATAAATAAAATAAATAGCCATGCAGCTGACATATCTATCTCTACTCCCCATATGACATCATCAGCACTGTGCTCTCCCAGACAGTGACGTCACAGATGACTGTTCTGGCAGTCACTTAAGTGGCTGTTCTAAGCAGCAGTGATTTCAGTCAGTGAGGTCACAGTGCTGATGTAGTGTGGGGGAGAGGGGGAATAGCGATAGATGTGACAGCTGCCAGGCAGAGTGCTGTCCCACTGGACTCTCCAAGCTTGGACAAAGCAAGAATAACATGGTTCCATCCACCTTTCTACTTTAAAACCATCTCTGAGGCCCCAGCCAAAAAACAACTGCTCAGAGTGCTTGGGAGGTCCAGATTCAGTGGTGACTCCCTAGACCTGAAACTCCTTGCCCTCGCCATTGACGAAGACCTGACCTTGCTCACCAAAATCCTCAACCGATCCCTAATGCTTTCTCAGTTTCCCCCAAATGTTGAAATCTGCTGTTGTGACGCCAGTTCACAAAAGTGGGGATAAGACCCTAACCTCTAACTACAGACCCATCTCCATTCCTCCGCCTCTTTCAAAAGCACTGGAGAGAACAGTTGCTGATCAACTTACAGAATACCTTGCCAACCACAACCTGCGATGTCAGGAGCAGCATGGTTTTCAAAAAGGACATAGTACCACCACAGCTCTCCTTGAATTCACCACTTGCAACAGGAACATCTTGTTGGCGCCACCTTCATTGATTTGACAAAGGCGTTTGACATGGTCAACCACCCTGCTGTTTGAACAGTTATCTTGCCTTGACCTCTCAGATGATGCTGCACGTTGGTTCCAAAGCTACCTTAGCGACCAAACCCAACAGGTCAGAGTTGGTGAGTCCCTCTGGCCCTCCTGTCAGATTCGCTGTGGTGTTCCCCAAGGGTCCATTTTGGGTCCCTTGCTTTTCAGTATTTTTCTGAACAACCTCCCTGCATCATGCTGTAATAGACTCCTGTTATATGTAGACGATGCAGTTATTTTCACCTCCCACCCTGACCCCTCCCTCCTACAGCTGCAACTGCAAACAAGCTTTACGCAAGTGGAGACATGGTTTAAATCTCAAACTCTTACTAAATCGCAAGAAACTAAAACTGATGTTTCATGATATCCATAACAAATGTAAAAACAAATGTCTATCACAAACAGTGAAGGGACATTGCTCGAACATGTTCATCTGTTTTAAATACCTGAGGGTTACCCTCGACAGCACCTTGTCTTACTCTGAACACATTGAGAGCATTGCCAAGATCGAGAACACCCACATAGAACTTCTCTTTAGATATAGGAGCTGCCTCACCAGTGAAGCCCTAAGCATTGCCATTCAGAGCTCTGTTATATCAATAATCGGCTACGGGCTTGTGATCTGCGGCTCTGCCACTGACACCGCACTTCGAATAGCGATTGCCCTTAACAAGGCATGTCGATCTACGGATATCTGCTCCACGCCTCTCACATACCTGTGACATCTATAAGCAAGCAAACCGGCTCCAACTCCACAGCAGACTCAAGTACCAGACCTGTATGTTAGCAAAAAAGATTACCTTAAATCTCCTACCTTCAAAGGTTCAGTCCTTACTGCCCCCCCGCTGCGGCGCCCACCTGACCAGGCGCTCAGAATATCTTTCTTTTTCTGTTCCACGCTGCCGCACTTCCCAAGGACAACGCTCCTTTACATACAGAGCCTCATCCTGATATGACTCTCTTCCACATGGTGTTACCAACGACACTTTCAAGTGCAGCCTGCATCAGCACCTTGTCACAATGGCCTCTTGTGAATGTTTCTCCTAACTAAACTTACACTCCTTCCCTCTAATTCCCCCCCCCGTCCCTCCCACCTTTACCCCACCACTATTTCCCATCTTTCCCCTTTTTATTTCCCCACTATTATCAATATTCTCTCCCCATAGCTTCCTCTACATGTATCTACCATCTCTCCTAGCAGTTTCTAATTTATTCTAGCGAACCATAGTACCACTTTTTGTTCATGTTATTGAATAATATACACAAATTACTGTAACTTAACATACATACTGTGAATTATTGTACATATTACAGTAATTTCATATGAAAGCTTTAATGTACCCAACAAAGCCTATGGCTGCTTGAAACTACTGTACTTGTTATAGCCCTTAGCTATGTTCTGTATTGTTTCCCTGCCATGGAACCTTTTGTAAAAGAGCCTTGGCTCAAAGGTGCTTTCCGAAAAAAATTATTAAAGTACGTCACACCTATTAACGTTAGGTAAATAATCTTCTAATTAACCATAAAGAAAACAAAAAGCACATCACATGTAAAAGTAATGAAGTGTTTTTAAACTATTGCAGTACTAGTTTTAGGCAGTACACTAGG